>OZ017774.1:14483995-15046659 GCA_963969385.1 Philonicus albiceps | reverse complement strand
GGCAACGAAGATCCACCCCGTTCTTTCAACATTTTAATGGCATTTGTAACCATTTCCGATGTCGGCGGGTGAGACGCCTTCGCTTTTGGTTTCTTAGGAGCAGCTGCCGCCGCCTTTTTAGTCTTCTGAGAATCTCCCTTATTCGCCATAGCAACAACTGCTGTACCTACTTCGGCCATGTTCACTCTCACAAAACTTCTTCGATAAACTAGAGAAAGATAACAACACAATTCACTTTATCGTACGGGTTTGCCTGCTACCTCTAGACTAATCCCCTTTTATTCTTTCCTGAGATGTTCGACGAAAGTCGGCAAGCAAAAAGAATCTGCCTCCATACAAATTGGGAACATTTTTGTTTAATGAAATTTAAGGTTTTTTAAACTTTTCGGCATATTTATACAACATTTATTTATAAATATTTACTGAAATCGATGCATCTGGAACTTTAGAATAGTAAAAAAATTATATTTTCGACAAGAATTTCAGTTTTAATGTTCAAATTCCCGAAAAACTCCACTAAAAGTCTCGACTTTGTAAAAAAATTTTCAGATAAAAATTATTTATAAATTAACTAAATATTATAAAGTCTCTATATTGGTCGGAAATAATGTATATCTATGATATCCTTCTAAAAACAATCGAATTTTGTGTAAAACAACTCAACTTAATTAAATAAATAATTTTTTCTTTCGTTCAAATGAGAAACTGACGAATATTCGATGCTTTGAGCATTTTCATTATCTTGGACTGAGAAAATCACAGAGGAAAGGCATTTAAATTGAATAGTCGTCATATCTTATTTTTAAAGAAACAATTTTAGTATTTCAATATAATTATTTTTGCCGGATGTTTGCATTTTATAAACTGAATTTATTTTCTATTAAGATTTACAAATTATTTCAGGCTTTCTCGTCGTAGAAAAATTGGTCTTTGGTCTCATAAAATATTATTGATATTAAAATTTAGTTGAATTAATAAGTTTTTTTTTAGATAAAAAATAATTTACTAAAAGAATATGTAAATATTTATAAACCTACAGTGAGCTTCAATTAGCCAAAATCGACCAAAATCGAGTTAATTTTTCTAGCTTAGCCGTAAAATTGTAAAAAATCGAACTAAAGGCGTTTTATGTTGGGATTTTTGTATTTGTATATTTGCTTCAATTAAAACTATTTATTTATTTATTTTTTTTTAACCATTAAAAATTGAACAAAAAGATTTTTACAATTTTCTACTCTAAATATAAAAGATGCCATTTAATGCTCTAGCAGAACTATTAAATAAGAAAAAAGATTGGGGGATTTTGTGGCAAACTACTCTCTATATATTTCGTATTTATTAATAAAGATAATGGAATATATATATATTTGTATATTGTATATAACAATTTACTCTTTTATAAATGTTTTGGTAGCCCTGAGAAGGGCTGTTTTGTTTCTAGCTTGGGTCTTCTTCTAAAATCTCAATTGTCTTTTTATGCTTTCTTTTCCGTCTTCTTGGGTAGCAACACAGCTTGAATATTTGGCAAAACACCACCTTGAGCGATTGTAACTCCAGAAAGTAATTTGTTCAATTCCTCGTCATTGCGAATAGCCAATTGTAAATGTCTCGGAATAATTCTAGTCTTTTTGTTATCACGAGCGGCATTACCAGCCAATTCTAAAACTTCAGCAGCTAAATATTCCATAACCGCGGCCAAATACACTGGTGCTCCGGCTCCAACACGTTCAGCATAGTTTCCTTTTCGCAATAAACGATGTATACGACCAACTGGGAACTGTAAACCAGCGCGGTTCGACCGGGACTTTGCCTTGCCTTTAACTTTTCCACCTTTACCGCGTCCAGACATTTTTTATAATTTCGTTTTAGCGCACACAGTATAAACTTTAACACAATTCTCACAAGAGTGACAACATTCCTCGAGAGCGTCCGTATTTATGTGCAACTTTCCCGCCAAACCAACACAATTATGTCTCTTTAAAGAGGGGATAGAACGAATACACGCTAAATGAATAAATGAATGATGCTTTCATAGAATCGAGCACAGTTTGTGAACGAGTGCCGTGAAGTAAGTTTTACTGAATTTGTGAAAATGCCCCCGAAGACAAGTGGAAAGGCAGCGAAGAAGGCTGGCAAAGCTCAGAAAAATATATCGAAGACTGATAAGAAGAAGAAGCGCAAGAGGAAGGAAAGCTATGCCATTTACATTTACAAAGTGCTGAAGCAAGTTCATCCTGACACTGGCATTTCATCAAAGGCAATGAGCATTATGAACAGTTTTGTGAATGATATATTTGAAAGGATTGCAGCGGAGGCTTCGCGTTTAGCTCATTATAATAAGCGCTCAACGATTACAAGTCGGGAAATCCAAACCGCCGTAAGACTCCTGTTGCCCGGAGAACTTGCAAAACATGCTGTTAGTGAAGGGACGAAAGCTGTTACTAAATATACGAGCTCAAAATAATTTCATCATGACCAGGAAACAAAAAGGCCCTTTTCAGGGCCACCAATTTTTTAAACAAAGAGCATGAATGAATAAATGGAATATTCTTGGTGCAATTGCGCATATTTTCAATATTCATTATTACGGCTAAATTTTAAATAAATTACTTTTAGCCTAGACTACTTAGGGCGCGTCTGAACGAGATCGATTAAAAATTTTAATTAAATTAAATTCGTTTTAATTATGGGAGGCTAAAAAATTACGATTTTAATTCAAAACATTATTTTTAGACAGACAATATTCCCATATCAATTTTACTGTTGTATTTGCGTATTTTCAATATTCATTATTATGGCTAAAATTTAAATAAATTTTCTAGATAAAAAATCAATTTGTCTGTGAAAAGATTACTTTTAGCCGACTACCCAGGGCGCGCCTGAACATGATGGATTTATAATTAAATTAAATTCGTTTTAGTTATAGGCTAAATTTACATTATGTTCAGACAGACTAAACACAATATTCTCATATCAAATTTTACTCAATGTTTATTATAATTGGTGGCCCTGAAAAGGACCGATTTTTTATAGACAGAGAGATGTTTAAGCACGTTCGCCTCGGATTCGCCTGGCCAATTGAATATCTTTTGGCATTATTGTGACACGTTTAGCATGAATAGCGCACAAGTTTGTATCTTCGAACAAACCGACCAAGTAGGCTTCGCTGGCTTCTTGCAAAGCCATAACAGCGGAGCTTTGGAACCGTAAGTCAGTTTTAAAATCTTGCGCAATTTCTCGGACTAACCGTTGGAATGGTAATTTTCTGATTAGCAATTCAGTGCTCTTTTGATAACGACGAATTTCACGAAGAGCCACAGTTCCAGGACGATAACGATGGGGCTTCTTAATACCACCAGTAGCTGGTGCACTTTTTCGTGCAGCCTTTGTTGCCAGCTGCTTGCGTGGAGCTTTACCACCAGTCGATTTACGAGCTGTTTGCTTGGTTCGCGCCATTTCACAAATTCAATTCACTTTAATTCTTAAGCACGAGAACTACACAACACAAGAAGAACACTTCAAGAATGAGCTCATTCTCATTCCCGTCACAACTTTTATATCGTAGCATTTCACACACACATTCAAAAATATATATTACTTTACAGTCAGAAGGTTTTATTAGTATTGTGAAAAATTTTGTATAAATAAGCCGGTCTTTTGGTGAATGGGTCAATTGGTGCTCTGTTCTTGAAGTGATAAGTTTTATTGAGTGAGTTAAAATGACTGGTCGTGGTAAAGGTGGAAAGGGCTTAGGAAAAGGAGGAGCCAAGCGTCATCGTAAAGTTCTTCGTGATAATATTCAAGGCATTACAAAGCCGGCCATTCGCCGCTTGGCTCGTCGTGGCGGCGTTAAACGGATATCTGGATTAATTTATGAAGAAACTCGTGGAGTTCTGAAAGTATTCTTGGAAAATGTAATCCGCGATGCCGTTACGTACACAGAACACGCCAAAAGAAAGACGGTCACTGCAATGGATGTCGTGTATGCCTTAAAAAGACAAGGACGCACACTTTACGGATTCGGCGGCTAATTAGCAAAAACTATTACGGAAAAATCGGTCCTTTTCAGGACCACAAATTTTTTTATCAGAGAGTGAAATTATTATGAAATATATCGTCCTACATAAATAATTCGAAATTTATTTCATTTTAAGAAGAACAGAAAAAAATATCACATTTTTATATTCACGAGTACATTTTTATTTATTTTTTTTTTATGTGATTAAAAAGAATTCACGACTGTTTTAATGAATTGTAATTTTTTAACAAATTATTGGTAGCCCTGAAGATGGACTGTTTGATATTTTTATTTTTTTTTCACGACTGATTCGTTATTTTTTTAAAAAATTATTGGTAGCCCAAATGGAAAATGGACTGTTTGATATCACAATGAATTGTAATTTACTCTTTAAAAAAAATATTGGTAGCCCTGAAAAGGGCTTTTTTGTTGGTAAAGATTCTTTTTGCATTTTCTTATTTCTTTGCGACTTTCTTAGCAGCAGCAGCACCTTTTTTCGTGGCTACTTTTGGCTTGGCTGGTTTTGGAGATTTTGCCGCAGCTTTAGTCGGTTTTGTAGGCTTTTGTTTAGGAGTCTTAATTTTCACTTCTCCCGTTTTTTTCACAGTTTTAGCAATAGTTTTAGCTGTTTTCTTCTTTTCAACTTTCTTCACAGATGCAGATGCAGGTTTTTTCTTCGAGTCACCAGGTGCTTTTTCTTTTTTAGCTTTTTTCGCCAATTTCTTCGAAGCAGCAGGCTTTTTCTCCTTAGTATCATCAACACTTTTCACCTTCGGTTTTGGCTTTGCAACAGATTTCGACAGTTTAAAAGAACCGGCAGCACCTTTTCCCTTCGTTTGTATCAAAACTCCACTTGACACTGCACTTTTCAAGTATTTTCGAATAAATGGTGCCAATCTATCAACGTCCACTTTGTAATTTCCTGCAAGATATTTTTTAATCGCAGGCAACGAAGATCCACCCCGTTCTTTCAACATTTTAATGGCATTTGTAACCATTTCCGATGTCGGCGGGTGAGACGCCTTCGCTTTTGGTTTCTTAGGAGCAGCTGCCGCCGCCTTTTTAGTCTTCTGAGAATCTCCCTTATTCGCCATAGCAACAACTGCTGTACCTACTTCGGCCATGTTCACTCTCACAAAACTTCTTCGATAAACTAGAGAAAGATAACAACACAATTCACTTTATCGTACGGGTTTGCCTGCTACCTCTAGACTAATCCCCTTTTATTCTTTCCTGAGATGTTCGACGAAAGTCGGCAAGCAAAAAGAATCTGCCTCCATACAAATTGGGAACATTTTTGTTTAATGAAATTTAAGGTTTTTTAAACTTTTCGGCATATTTATACAACATTTATTTATAAATATTTACTGAAATCGATGCATCTGGAACTTTAGAATAGTAAAAAAATTATATTTTCGACAAGAATTTCAGTTTTAATGTTCAAATTCCCGAAAAACTCCACTAAAAGTCTCGACTTTGTAAAAAAATTTTCAGATAAAAATTATTTATAAATTAACTAAATATTATAAAGTCTCTATATTGGTCGGAAATAATGTATATCTATGATATCCTTCTAAAAACAATCGAATTTTGTGTAAAACAACTCAACTTAATTAAATAAATAATTTTTTCTTTCGTTCAAATGAGAAACTGACGAATATTCGATGCTTTGAGCATTTTCATTATCTTGGACTGAGAAAATCACAGAGGAAAGGCATTTAAATTGAATAGTCGTCATATCTTATTTTTAAAGAAACAATTTTAGTATTTCAATATAATTATTTTTGCCGGATGTTTGCATTTTATAAACTGAATTTATTTTCTATTAAGATTTACAAATTATTTCAGGCTTTCTCGTCGTAGAAAAATTGGTCTTTGGTCTCATAAAATATTATTGATATTAAAATTTAGTTGAATTAATAAGTTTTTTTTAGATAAAAAATAATTTACTAAAAGAATATGTAAATATTTATAAACCTACAGTGAGCTTCAATTAGCCAAAATCGACCAAAATCGAGTTAATTTTTCTAGCTTAGCCGTAAAATTGTAAAAAATCGAACTAAAGGCGTTTTATGTTGGGATTTTTGTATTTGTATATTTGCTTCAATTAAAACTATTTATTTATTTATTTTTTTTTAACCATTAAAAATTGAACAAAAAGATTTTTACAATTTTCTACTCTAAATATAAAAGATGCCATTTAATGCTCTAGCAGAACTATTAAATAAGAAAAAAGATTGGGGGATTTTGTGGCAAACTACTCTCTATATATTTCGTATTTATTAATAAAGATAATGGAATATATATATATTTGTATATTGTATATAACAATTTACTCTTTTATAAATGTTTTGGTAGCCCTGAGAAGGGCTGTTTTGTTTCTAGCTTGGGTCTTCTTCTAAAATCTCAATTGTCTTTTTATGCTTTCTTTTCCGTCTTCTTGGGTAGCAACACAGCTTGAATATTTGGCAAAACACCACCTTGAGCGATTGTAACTCCAGAAAGTAATTTGTTCAATTCCTCGTCATTGCGAATAGCCAATTGTAAATGTCTCGGAATAATTCTAGTCTTTTTGTTATCACGAGCGGCATTACCAGCCAATTCTAAAACTTCAGCAGCTAAATATTCCATAACCGCGGCCAAATACACTGGTGCTCCGGCTCCAACACGTTCAGCATAGTTTCCTTTTCGCAATAAACGATGTATACGACCAACTGGGAACTGTAAACCAGCGCGGTTCGACCGGGACTTTGCCTTGCCTTTAACTTTTCCACCTTTACCGCGTCCAGACATTTTTTATAATTTCGTTTTAGCGCACACAGTATAAACCTTAACACAATTCTCACAAGAGTGACAACATTCCTCGAGAGCGTCCGTATTTATGTGCAACTTTCCCGCCAAACCAACACAATTATGTCTCTTTAAAGAGGGGATAGAACGAATACACGCTAAATGAATAAATGAATGATGCTTTCATAGAATCGAGCACAGTTTGTGAACGAGTGCCGTGAAGTAAGTTTTACTGAATTTGTGAAAATGCCCCCGAAGACAAGTGGAAAGGCAGCGAAGAAGGCTGGCAAAGCTCAGAAAAATATATCGAAGACTGATAAGAAGAAGAAGCGCAAGAGGAAGGAAAGCTATGCCATTTACATTTACAAAGTGCTGAAGCAAGTTCATCCTGACACTGGCATTTCATCAAAGGCAATGAGCATTATGAACAGTTTTGTGAATGATATATTTGAAAGGATTGCAGCGGAGGCTTCGCGTTTAGCTCATTATAATAAGCGCTCAACGATTACAAGTCGGGAAATCCAAACCGCCGTAAGACTCCTGTTGCCCGGAGAACTTGCAAAACATGCTGTTAGTGAAGGGACGAAAGCTGTTACTAAATATACGAGCTCAAAATAATTTCATCATGACCAGGAAACAAAAAGGCCCTTTTCAGGGCCACCAATTTTTTAAACAAAGAGCATGAATGAATAAATGGAATATTCTTGGTGCAATTGCGCATATTTTCAATATTCATTATTACGGCTAAATTTTAAATAAATTACTTTTAGCCTAGACTACTTAGGGCGCGTCTGAACGAGATCGATTAAAAATTTTAATTAAATTAAATTCGTTTTAATTATGGGAGGCTAAAAAATTACGATTTTAATTCAAAACATTATTTTTAGACAGACAATATTCCCATATCAATTTTACTGTTGTATTTGCGTATTTTCAATATTCATTATTATGGCTAAAATTTAAATAAATTTTCTAGATAAAAAATCAATTTGTCTGTGAAAAGATTACTTTTAGCCGACTACCCAGGGCGCGCCTGAACATGATGGATTTATAATTAAATTAAATTCGTTTTAGTTATAGGCTAAATTTACATTATGTTCAGACAGACTAAACACAATATTCTCATATCAAATTTTACTCAATGTTTATTATAATTGGTGGCCCTGAAAAGGACCGATTTTTTATAGACAGAGAGATGTTTAAGCACGTTCGCCTCGGATTCGCCTGGCCAATTGAATATCTTTTGGCATTATTGTGACACGTTTAGCATGAATAGCGCACAAGTTTGTATCTTCGAACAAACCGACCAAGTAGGCTTCGCTGGCTTCTTGCAAAGCCATAACAGCGGAGCTTTGGAACCGTAAGTCAGTTTTAAAATCTTGCGCAATTTCTCGGACTAACCGTTGGAATGGTAATTTTCTGATTAGCAATTCAGTGCTCTTTTGATAACGACGAATTTCACGAAGAGCCACAGTTCCAGGACGATAACGATGGGGCTTCTTAACACCACCAGTAGCTGGTGCACTTTTTCGTGCAGCCTTTGTTGCCAGCTGCTTGCGTGGAGCTTTACCACCAGTCGATTTACGAGCTGTTTGCTTGGTTCGCGCCATTTCACAAATTCAATTCACTTTAATTCTTAAGCACGAGAACTACACAACACAAGAAGAACACTTCAAGAATGAGCTCATTCTCATTCCCGTCACAACTTTTATATCGTAGCATTTCACACACACATTCAAAAATATATATTACTTTACAGTCAGAAGGTTTTATTAGTATTGTGAAAAATTTTGTATAAATAAGCCGGTCTTTTGGTGAATGGGTCAATTGGTGCTCTGTTCTTGAAGTGATAAGTTTTATTGAGTGAGTTAAAATGACTGGTCGTGGTAAAGGTGGAAAGGGCTTAGGAAAAGGAGGAGCCAAGCGTCATCGTAAAGTTCTTCGTGATAATATTCAAGGCATTACAAAGCCGGCCATTCGCCGCTTGGCTCGTCGTGGCGGCGTTAAACGGATATCTGGATTAATTTATGAAGAAACTCGTGGAGTTCTGAAAGTATTCTTGGAAAATGTAATCCGCGATGCCGTTACGTACACAGAACACGCCAAAAGAAAGACGGTCACTGCAATGGATGTCGTGTATGCCTTAAAAAGACAAGGACGCACACTTTACGGATTCGGCGGCTAATTAGCAAAAACTATTACGGAAAAATCGGTCCTTTTCAGGACCACAAATTTTTTTATCAGAGAGTGAAATTATTATGAAATATATCGTCCTACATAAATAATTCGAAATTTATTTCATTTTAAGAAGAACAGAAAAAAATATCACATTTTTATATTCACGAGTACATTTTTATTTATTTTTTTTTTATGTGATTAAAAAGAATTCACGACTGTTTTAATGAATTGTAATTTTTTAACAAATTATTGGTAGCCCTGAAGATGGACTGTTTGATATTTTTATTTTTTTTTCACGACTGATTCGTTATTTTTTTAAAAAATTATTGGTAGCCCAAATGGAAAATGGACTGTTTGATATCACAATGAATTGTAATTTACTCTTTAAAAAAAATATTGGTAGCCCTGAAAAGGGCTTTTTTGTTGGTAAAGATTCTTTTTGCATTTTCTTATTTCTTTGCGACTTTCTTAGCAGCAGCAGCACCTTTTTTCGTGGCTACTTTTGGCTTGGCTGGTTTTGGAGATTTTGCCGCAGCTTTAGTCGGTTTTGTAGGCTTTTGTTTAGGAGTCTTAATTTTCACTTCTCCCGTTTTTTTCACAGTTTTAGCAATAGTTTTAGCTGTTTTCTTCTTTTCAACTTTCTTCACAGATGCAGATGCAGGTTTTTTCTTCGAGTCACCAGGTGCTTTTTCTTTTTTAGCTTTTTTCGCCAATTTCTTCGAAGCAGCAGGCTTTTTCTCCTTAGTATCATCAACACTTTTCACCTTCGGTTTTGGCTTTGCAACAGATTTCGACAGTTTAAAAGAACCGGCAGCACCTTTTCCCTTCGTTTGTATCAAAACTCCACTTGACACTGCACTTTTCAAGTATTTTCGAATAAATGGTGCCAATCTATCAACGTCCACTTTGTAATTTCCTGCAAGATATTTTTTAATCGCAGGCAACGAAGATCCACCCCGTTCTTTCAACATTTTAATGGCATTTGTAACCATTTCCGATGTCGGCGGGTGAGACGCCTTCGCTTTTGGTTTCTTAGGAGCAGCTGCCGCCGCCTTTTTAGTCTTCTGAGAATCTCCCTTATTCGCCATAGCAACAACTGCTGTACCTACTTCGGCCATGTTCACTCTCACAAAACTTCTTCGATAAACTAGAGAAAGATAACAACACAATTCACTTTATCGTACGGGTTTGCCTGCTACCTCTAGACTAATCCCCTTTTATTCTTTCCTGAGATGTTCGACGAAAGTCGGCAAGCAAAAAGAATCTGCCTCCATACAAATTGGGAACATTTTTGTTTAATGAAATTTAAGGTTTTTTAAACTTTTCGGCATATTTATACAACATTTATTTATAAATATTTACTGAAATCGATGCATCTGGAACTTTAGAATAGTAAAAAAATTATATTTTCGACAAGAATTTCAGTTTTAATGTTCAAATTCCCGAAAAACTCCACTAAAAGTCTCGACTTTGTAAAAAAATTTTCAGATAAAAATTATTTATAAATTAACTAAATATTATAAAGTCTCTATATTGGTCGGAAATAATGTATATCTATGATATCCTTCTAAAAACAATCGAATTTTGTGTAAAACAACTCAACTTAATTAAATAAATAATTTTTTCTTTCGTTCAAATGAGAAACTGACGAATATTCGATGCTTTGAGCATTTTCATTATCTTGGACTGAGAAAATCACAGAGGAAAGGCATTTAAATTGAATAGTCGTCATATCTTATTTTTAAAGAAACAATTTTAGTATTTCAATATAATTATTTTTGCCGGATGTTTGCATTTTATAAACTGAATTTATTTTCTATTAAGATTTACAAATTATTTCAGGCTTTCTCGTCGTAGAAAAATTGGTCTTTGGTCTCATAAAATATTATTGATATTAAAATTTAGTTGAATTAATAAGTTTTTTTTAGATAAAAAATAATTTACTAAAAGAATATGTAAATATTTATAAACCTACAGTGAGCTTCAATTAGCCAAAATCGACCAAAATCGAGTTAATTTTTCTAGCTTAGCCGTAAAATTGTAAAAAATCGAACTAAAGGCGTTTTATGTTGGGATTTTTGTATTTGTATATTTGCTTCAATTAAAACTATTTATTTATTTATTTTTTTTTAACCATTAAAAATTGAACAAAAAGATTTTTACAATTTTCTACTCTAAATATAAAAGATGCCATTTAATGCTCTAGCAGAACTATTAAATAAGAAAAAAGATTGGGGGATTTTGTGGCAAACTACTCTCTATATATTTCGTATTTATTAATAAAGATAATGGAATATATATATATTTGTATATTGTATATAACAATTTACTCTTTTATAAATGTTTTGGTAGCCCTGAGAAGGGCTGTTTTGTTTCTAGCTTGGGTCTTCTTCTAAAATCTCAATTGTCTTTTTATGCTTTCTTTTCCGTCTTCTTGGGTAGCAACACAGCTTGAATATTTGGCAAAACACCACCTTGAGCGATTGTAACTCCAGAAAGTAATTTGTTCAATTCCTCGTCATTGCGAATAGCCAATTGTAAATGTCTCGGAATAATTCTAGTCTTTTTGTTATCACGAGCGGCATTACCAGCCAATTCTAAAACTTCAGCAGCTAAATATTCCATAACCGCGGCCAAATACACTGGTGCTCCGGCTCCAACACGCTCAGCATAGTTTCCTTTTCGCAATAAACGATGTATACGACCAACTGGGAACTGTAAACCAGCGCGGTTCGACCGGGACTTTGCCTTGCCTTTAACTTTTCCACCTTTACCGCGTCCAGACATTTTTTATAATTTCGTTTTAGCGCACACAGTATAAACTTTAACACAATTCTCACAAGAGTGACAACATTCCTCGAGAGCGTCCGTATTTATGTGCAACTTTCCCGCCAAACCAACCCAATTATGTCTCTTTAAAGAGGGGATAGAACGAATACACGCTAAATGAATAAATGAATGATGCTTTCATAGAATCGAGCACAGTTTGTGAACGAGTGCCGTGAAGTAAGTTTTACTGAATTTGTGAAAATGCCCCCGAAGACAAGTGGAAAGGCAGCGAAGAAGGCTGGCAAAGCTCAGAAAAATATATCGAAGACTGATAAGAAGAAGAAGCGCAAGAGGAAGGAAAGCTATGCCATTTACATTTACAAAGTGCTGAAGCAAGTTCATCCTGACACTGGCATTTCATCAAAGGCAATGAGCATTATGAACAGTTTTGTGAATGATATATTTGAAAGGATTGCAGCGGAGGCTTCGCGTTTAGCTCATTATAATAAGCGCTCAACGATTACAAGTCGGGAAATCCAAACCGCCGTCAGACTCCTGTTGCCCGGAGAACTTGCAAAACATGCTGTTAGTGAAGGGACGAAAGCTGTTACTAAATATACGAGCTCAAAATAATTTCATCATGACCAGGAAACAAAAAGGCCCTTTTCAGGGCCACCAATTTTTTAAACAAAGAGCATGAATGAATAAATGGAATATTCTTGGTGCAATTGCGCATATTTTCAATATTCATTATTACGGCTAAATTTTAAATAAATTACTTTTAGCCTAGACTACTTAGGGCGCGTCTGAACGAGATCGATTAAAAATTTTAATTAAATTAAATTCGTTTTAATTATGGGAGGCTAAAAAATTACGATTTTAATTCAAAACATTATTTTTAGACAGACAATATTCCCATATCAATTTTACTGTTGTATTTGCGTATTTTCAATATTCATTATTATGGCTAAAATTTAAATAAATTTTCTAGATAAAAAATCAATTTGTCTGTGAAAAGATTACTTTTAGCCGACTACCCAGGGCGCGCCTGAACATGATGGATTTATAATTAAATTAAATTCGTTTTAGTTATAGGCTAAATTTACATTATGTTCAGACAGACTAAACACAATATTCTCATATCAAATTTTACTCAATGTTTATTATAATTGGTGGCCCTGAAAAGGACCGATTTTTTATAGACAGAGATGTTTAAGCACGTTCGCCTCGGATTCGCCTGGCCAATTGAATATCTTTTGGCATTATTGTGACACGTTTAGCATGAATAGCGCACAAGTTTGTATCTTCGAACAAACCGACCAAGTAGGCTTCGCTGGCTTCTTGCAAAGCCATAACAGCGGAGCTTTGGAACCGTAAGTCAGTTTTAAAATCTTGCGCAATTTCTCGGACTAACCGTTGGAATGGTAATTTTCTGATTAGCAATTCAGTGCTCTTTTGATAACGACGAATTTCACGAAGAGCCACAGTTCCAGGACGATAACGATGGGGCTTCTTAACACCACCAGTAGCTGGTGCACTTTTTCGTGCAGCCTTTGTTGCCAGCTGCTTGCGTGGAGCTTTACCACCAGTCGATTTACGAGCTGTTTGCTTGGTTCGCGCCATTTCACAAATTCAATTCACTTTAATTCTTAAGCACGAGAACTACACAACACAAGAAGAACACTTCAAGAATGAGCTCATTCTCATTCCCGTCACAACTTTTATATCGTAGCATTTCACACACACATTCAAAAATATATATTACTTTACAGTCAGAAGGTTTTATTAGTATTGTGAAAAATTTTGTATAAATAAGCCGGTCTTTTGGTGAATGGGTCAATTGGTGCTCTGTTCTTGAAGTGATAAGTTTTATTGAGTGAGTTAAAATGACTGGTCGTGGTAAAGGTGGAAAGGGCTTAGGAAAAGGAGGAGCCAAGCGTCATCGTAAAGTTCTTCGTGATAATATTCAAGGCATTACAAAGCCGGCCATTCGCCGCTTGGCTCGTCGTGGCGGCGTTAAACGGATATCTGGATTAATTTATGAAGAAACTCGTGGAGTTCTGAAAGTATTCTTGGAAAATGTAATCCGCGATGCCGTTACGTACACAGAACACGCCAAAAGAAAGACGGTCACTGCAATGGATGTCGTGTATGCCTTAAAAAGACAAGGACGCACACTTTACGGATTCGGCGGCTAATTAGCAAAAACTATTACGGAAAAATCGGTCCTTTTCAGGACCACAAATTTTTTTATCAGAGAGTGAAATTATTATGAAATATATCGTCCTACATAAATAATTCGAAATTTATTTCATTTTAAGAAGAACAGAAAAAAATATCACATTTTTATATTCACGAGTACATTTTTATTTATTTTTTTTTTATGTGATTAAAAAGAATTCACGACTGTTTTAATGAATTGTAATTTTTTAACAAATTATTGGTAGCCCTGAAGATGGACTGTTTGATATTTTTATTTTTTTTTCACGACTGATTCGTTATTTTTTTAAAAAATTATTGGTAGCCCAAATGGAAAATGGACTGTTTGATATCACAATGAATTGTAATTTACTCTTTAAAAAAAATATTGGTAGCCCTGAAAAGGGCTTTTTTGTTGGTAAAGATTCTTTTTGCATTTTCTTATTTCTTTGCGACTTTCTTAGCAGCAGCAGCACCTTTTTTCGTGGCTACTTTTGGCTTGGCTGGTTTTGGAGATTTTGCCGCAGCTTTAGTCGGTTTTGTAGGCTTTTGTTTAGGAGTCTTAATTTTCACTTCTCCCGTTTTTTTCACAGTTTTAGCAATAGTTTTAGCTGTTTTCTTCTTTTCAACTTTCTTCACAGATGCAGATGCAGGTTTTTTCTTCGAGTCACCAGGTGCTTTTTCTTTTTTAGCTTTTTTCGCCAATTTCTTCGAAGCAGCAGGCTTTTTCTCCTTAGTATCATCAACACTTTTCACCTTCGGTTTTGGCTTTGCAACAGATTTCGACAGTTTAAAAGAACCGGCAGCACCTTTTCCCTTCGTTTGTATCAAAACTCCACTTGACACTGCACTTTTCAAGTATTTTCGAATAAATGGTGCCAATCTATCAACGTCCACTTTGTAATTTCCTGCAAGATATTTTTTAATCGCAGGCAACGAAGATCCACCCCGTTCTTTCAACATTTTAATGGCATTTGTAACCATTTCCGATGTCGGCGGGTGAGACGCCTTCGCTTTTGGTTTCTTAGGAGCAGCTGCCGCCGCCTTTTTAGTCTTCTGAGAATCTCCCTTATTCGCCATAGCAACAACTGCTGTACCTACTTCGGCCATGTTCACTCTCACAAAACTTCTTCGATAAACTAGAGAAAGATAACAACACAATTCACTTTATCGTACGGGTTTGCCTGCTACCTCTAGACTAATCCCCTTTTATTCTTTCCTGAGATGTTCGACGAAAGTCGGCAAGCAAAAAGAATCTGCCTCCATACAAATTGGGAACATTTTTGTTTAATGAAATTTAAGGTTTTTTAAACTTTTCGGCATATTTATACAACATTTATTTATAAATATTTACTGAAATCGATGCATCTGGAACTTTAGAATAGTAAAAAAATTATATTTTCGACAAGAATTTCAGTTTTAATGTTCAAATTCCCGAAAAACTCCACTAAAAGTCTCGACTTTGTAAAAAAATTTTCAGATAAAAATTATTTATAAATTAACTAAATATTATAAAGTCTCTATATTGGTCGGAAATAATGTATATCTATGATATCCTTCTAAAAACAATCGAATTTTGTGTAAAACAACTCAACTTAATTAAATAAATAATTTTTTCTTTCGTTCAAATGAGAAACTGACGAATATTCGATGCTTTGAGCATTTTCATTATCTTGGACTGAGAAAATCACAGAGGAAAGGCATTTAAATTGAATAGTCGTCATATCTTATTTTTAAAGAAACAATTTTA
Organism: Philonicus albiceps; assembly: GCA_963969385.1. NCBI lineage: Eukaryota > Metazoa > Arthropoda > Insecta > Diptera > Asilidae > Philonicus > Philonicus albiceps. Next base: position 15,030,955 of record OZ017774.1, on the reverse strand, counting down.
GTATTTCAATATAATTATTTTTGCCGGATGTTTGCATTTTATAAACTGAATTTATTTTCTATTAAGATTTACAAATTATTTCAGGCTTTCTCGTCGTAGAAAAATTGGTCTTTGGTCTCATAAAATATTATTGATATTAAAATTTAGTTGAATTAATAAGTTTTTTTTAGATAAAAAATAATTTACTAAAAGAATATGTAAATATTTATAAACCTACAGTGAGCTTCAATTAGCCAAAATCGACCAAAATCGAGTTAATTTTTCTAGCTTAGCCGTAAAATTGTAAAAAATCGAACTAAAGGCGTTTTATGTTGGGATTTTTGTATTTGTATATTTGCTTCAATTAAAACTATTTATTTATTTTTTTTTTAACCATTAAAAATTGAACAAAAAGATTTTTACAATTTTCTACTCTAAATATAAAAGATGCCATTTAATGCTCTAGCAGAACTATTAAATAAGAAAAAAGATTGGGGGATTTTGTGGCAAACTACTCTCTATATATTTCGTATTTATTAATAAAGATAATGGAATATATATATATTTGTATATTGTATATAACAATTTACTCTTTTATAAATGTTTTGGTAGCCCTGAGAAGGGCTGTTTTGTTTCTAGCTTGGGTCTTCTTCTAAAATCTCAATTGTCTTTTTATGCTTTCTTTTCCGTCTTCTTGGGTAGCAACACAGCTTGAATATTTGGCAAAACACCACCTTGAGCGATTGTAACTCCAGAAAGTAATTTGTTCAATTCCTCGTCATTGCGAATAGCCAATTGTAAATGTCTCGGAATAATTCTAGTCTTTTTGTTATCACGAGCGGCATTACCAGCCAATTCTAAAACTTCAGCAGCTAAATATTCCATAACCGCGGCCAAATACACTGGTGCTCCGGCTCCAACACGTTCAGCATAGTTTCCTTTTCGCAATAAACGATGTATACGACCAACTGGGAACTGTAAACCAGCGCGGTTCGACCGGGACTTTGCCTTGCCTTTAACTTTTCCACCTTTACCGCGTCCAGACATTTTTTATAATTTCGTTTTAGCGCACACAGTATAAACCTTAACACAATTCTCACAAGAGTGACAACATTCCTCGAGAGCGTCCGTATTTATGTGCAACTTTCCCGCCAAACCAACACAATTATGTCTCTTTAAAGAGGGGATAGAACGAATACACGCTAAATGAATAAATGAATGATGCTTTCATAGAATCGAGCACAGTTTGTGAACGAGTGCCGTGAAGTAAGTTTTACTGAATTTGTGAAAATGCCCCCGAAGACAAGTGGAAAGGCAGCGAAGAAGGCTGGCAAAGCTCAGAAAAATATATCGAAGACTGATAAGAAGAAGAAGCGCAAGAGGAAGGAAAGCTATGCCATTTACATTTACAAAGTGCTGAAGCAAGTTCATCCTGACACTGGCATTTCATCAAAGGCAATGAGCATTATGAACAGTTTTGTGAATGATATATTTGAAAGGATTGCAGCGGAGGCTTCGCGTTTAGCTCATTATAATAAGCGCTCAACGATTACAAGTCGGGAAATCCAAACCGCCGTCAGACTCCTGTTGCCCGGAGAACTTGCAAAACATGCTGTTAGTGAAGGGACGAAAGCTGTTACTAAATATACGAGCTCAAAATAATTTCATCATGACCAGGAAACAAAAAGGCCCTTTTCAGGGCCACCAATTTTTTAAACAAAGAGCATGAATGAATAAATGGAATATTCTTGGTGCAATTGCGCATATTTTCAATATTCATTATTACGGCTAAATTTTAAATAAATTACTTTTAGCCTAGACTACTTAGGGCGCGTCTGAACGAGATCGATTAAAAATTTTAATTAAATTAAATTCGTTTTAATTATGGGAGGCTAAAAAATTACGATTTTAATTCAAAACATTATTTTCAGACAGAAAATATCAATTTTACTATTTTTGTATTTGCGTATTTTCAATATTCATTATTATGGCTAAATTTTCTAGATAAAAAATCAATTTGTCTGTGAAAAGATTACTTTTAGCCGACTACCCAGGGCGCGCCTGAACGTGATGGATTTATAATTAAATTAAATTCGTTTTAGTTATAGGCTAAATTTACATTATGTTCAGACAGACTAAACACAATATTCCCATATCAAATTTTACTCAATGTTTATTATAATTGGTGGCCCTGAAAAGGACCGATTTTTTATAGACAGAGAGATGTTTAAGCACGTTCGCCTCGGATTCGCCTGGCCAATTGAATATCTTTTGGCATTATTGTGACACGTTTAGCATGAATAGCGCACAAGTTTGTATCTTCGAACAAACCGACCAAGTAGGCTTCGCTGGCTTCTTGCAAAGCCATAACAGCGGAGCTTTGGAACCGTAAGTCAGTTTTAAAATCTTGCGCAATTTCTCGGACTAACCGTTGGAATGGTAATTTTCTGATTAGCAATTCAGTGCTCTTTTGATAACGACGAATTTCACGAAGAGCCACAGTTCCAGGACGATAACGATGGGGCTTCTTAACACCACCAGTAGCTGGTGCACTTTTTCGTGCAGCCTTTGTTGCCAGCTGCTTGCGTGGAGCTTTACCACCAGTCGATTTACGAGCTGTTTGCTTGGTTCGCGCCATTTCACAAATTCAATTCACTTTAATTCTTAAGCACGAGAACTACAAAACACAAGAAGAACACTTCAAGAATGAGCTCATTCTCATTCCCGTCACAACTTTTATATCGTAGCATTTCACACACACATTCAAAAATATATATTACTTTACAGTCAGAAGGTTTTATTAGTATTGTGAAAAATTTTGTATAAATAAGCCGGTCTTTTGGTGAACGGGTCAATTGGTGCTCTGTTCTTGAAGTGATAAGTTTTATTGAGTGAGTTAAAATGACTGGTCGTGGTAAAGGTGGAAAGGGCTTAGGAAAAGGAGGAGCCAAGCGTCATCGTAAAGTTCTTCGTGATAATATTCAAGGCATTACAAAGCCGGCCATTCGCCGCTTGGCTCGTCGTGGCGGCGTCAAACGAATATCTGGATTAATTTATGAAGAAACTCGTGGAGTTCTAAAAGTATTCTTGGAAAATGTAATCCGCGATGCCGTTACGTACACAGAACACGCCAAAAGAAAGACGGTCACTGCGATGGATGTCGTGTATGCCTTAAAAAGACAAGGACGCACACTTTACGGATTCGGCGGCTAATTAGCAAAAACTATTACGGAAAAATCGGTCCTTTTCAGGACCACAAATTTTTTTATCAGAGAGTGAAATTATTATGAAATATATCGTCCTACATAAATAATTCGAAATTTATTTCATTTTAAGAAGAACAGAAAAAAATATCACATTTTTATATTCACGAGTACATTTTTATTTATTTTTTTTTATGGGATTAAAAAGAATTCACGACTGTTTTAATGAATTGTAATTTTTTAACAAATTATTGGTAGCCCTGAAGATGGACTGTTTGATATTTTTATTTTTTTTTCCACGACTGATTCGTTATTTTTTTAAAAAATTATTGGTAGCCCAAATGGAAAATGGACTGTTTGATATCACAATAAATTGTAATTTACTCTTTAAAAAAAATATTGGTAGCCCTGAAAAGGGCTTTTTTGTTGGTAAAGATTCTTTTTGCATTTTCTTATTTCTTTGCGACTTTCTTAGCAGCAGCAGCACCTTTTTTCGTGGCTACTTTTGGCTTGGCTGGTTTTGGAGATTTTGCCGCAGCTTTAGTCGGTTTTGTAGGCTTTTGTTTAGGAGTCTTAATTTTCACTTCTCCCGTTTTTTTCACAGTTTTAGCAATAGTTTTAGCTGTTTTCTTCTTTTCAACTTTCTTCACAGATGCAGATGCAGGTTTTTTCTTCGAGTCACCAGGTGCTTTTTCTTTTTTAGCTTTTTTCGCCAATTTCTTCGAAGCAGCAGGCTTTTTCTCCTTAGTATCATCAACACTTTTCACCTTCGGTTTTGGCTTTGCAACAGATTTCGACAGTTTAAAAGAACCGGCAGCACCTTTTCCCTTCGTTTGTATCAAAACTCCACTTGACACTGCACTTTTCAAGTATTTTCGAATAAATGGTGCCAATCTATCAACGTCCACCTTGTAATTTCCTGCAAGATATTTTTTAATCGCAGGCAACGAAGATCCACCCCGTTCTTTCAACATTTTAATGGCATTTGTAACCATTTCCGATGTCGGCGGGTGAGACGCCTTCGCTTTTGGTTTCTTAGGAGCAGCTGCCGCCGCCTTTTTAGTCTTCTGAGAATCTCCCTTATTCGCCATAGCAACAACTGCTGTACCTACTTCGGCCATGTTCACTCTCACAAAACTTCTTCGATAAACTAGAGAAAGATAACAACACAATTCACTTTATCGTACGGGTTTGCCTGCTACCTCTAGACTAATCCCCTTTTATTCTTTCCTGAGAAGTTCGACGAAAGTCGGCAAGCAAAAAGAATCTGCCTCCATACAAATTGGGAACATTTTTGTTTAATGAAATTTAAGGTTTTTTAAACTTTTCGGCATATTTATACAACATTTATTTATAAATATTTACTGAAATCAATGCATCTGGAACTTTAGAATAGTAAAAAAATTATATTTTCGACAAGAATCTCAGTTTTAATGTTCAAATTCCCGAAAAACTCCACTAAAAGTCTCGACTTTGTAAAAAAATTTTCAGATAAAAATTATTTATAAATTAACTAAATATTATAAAGTCTCTATATTGGTCGGAAATAATGTATATCTATGATATCCTTCTAAAAACAATCGAATTTTGTGTAAAACAACTCAACTTAATTAAATAAATAATTTTTTCTTTCGTTCAAATGAGAAACTGACGAATATTCGATGCTTTAAGCATTTTCATTATCTTCGACTAAGAAAATCACAGAGGAAAGGCATTTAAATTGAATAGTCGTCATATCTTATTTTTAAAGAAACAATTTTAGTATTTCAATATTATTATTTTTGCCGGATGTTTGCATTTTATAAACTGAATTTATTTTCTATTAAGATTTACAAATTATTTCAGGCTTTTTCGTCGTAGAAAAATTGGTCTTTGGTCTCATAAAATATTATTGATATTAAAATTTAGTTGAATTAATAAGTTTTTTTTAGATAAAAAATAATTTACTAAAAGAATATGTAAATATTTTATAAACCTACAGTGAGCTTCAATTAGCCAAAATCGAGTTAATTTTTCTAGCTTAGCCGTAAAATTGTAAAAAATCGAACTAAAGGCGTTTTATGTTGGGATTTTTGTATTTGTGTATTTGCTTCAATTAAAACTATTTATTTATTTATTTTTTTTAACCATTAAAAATTGAACAAAAAGATTTTTGCAATTTTCTGCTCTAAATATGCCATTTCGCGAAATTAGTAATTTTAGCTATTTTATGTTTATTTTGTATGGGGCGTGTGAACATGAAATTGCCATTGGAGCTATTTTTTGGGCTCAATTAATTGAAAATAAAATAATTAGAGGATATGTAGCAAAAAACGGAGTAAAAATTAAGCAATTTTCGCGAAATTAGTAATTTTAGCAATTTTAGGTTTATTTTGTATGGGGTGTGGGAACTTGCAATTGCAATTTTCTAAAATACAGCCTCAAGGAGCGATTTTTTGGGCTCAATTAATTGGAAATAAAGTAATTAGAGGATATTTAGCAAAACCCCGAGTAAAAATTAAGCAATTTTCGCGAAAGTAGTAATTTTAGGAATTTTAGGTTTATTTTGTATGGGGTGTGGGAACTTGAAATTGCCATTTTCTAAAATACAGCCTCTAGGAGCGGTTTTTTGGGCTCAATTAATTGGAAATAAAATAATTAGAGGATATTTAGCAAAAAACCGAATAAAAATTAAGCAATTTTCGCGAAATTAGTAATTTTAGCAATTTTATGTTTATTTTGTATGGGGTGTAGGAACTTGAAATTGCCATTTTCTAAAATACAGCCTCTAGGAGCGGTTTTTTGGGCTCAATTAATTGGAAATAAAATAATTAGAGGATATTTAGCAAAAAACTGAGTAAAAATTAAGCAATTTTCGCAAAATTAGTAATTTTAGCAATTTTATGTTTATTTTGTATGGGCCTTGGGAACTGTTGGGGCAGTACTTTGCTGCATGGCAGCACTCTTTTTAGCACTGCACGAGTTGTGCGATTCGACCGTCACCACTTGAATCCACGCGGCGGCGTCCTCGTCCCTTTTTGAACTTGATTCGATGTGTGCGCGGTCGTGTTTTTCCTATTTGAGCTGACCTCCCCGACTGTACACTTGGTTTTACTGAATAAAGACTCTTTGTAACAATTGCCAAACGTTTTTTTGTTAACTGCCCTCATACACTTGGTTCTGCTCCCACAGGAACTTGAAATTGCCATTTTCTAAAATACTGCCTCTAGGAGCGGTTTTTTGGGCTCAATTAATTGGAAATAAAATAATTAGAGGATATTTAGCAAAAAACTGAGTAAAAATTAAGCAATTTTCGCGAAATTAGTAAAATTAGCAATTTTATGTTTATTTTGTATGGGGCTTGGGAACTGTTGTGGCAGTACTTTGCTGCATGGCAGCACTCTTTTTAGCACTGCACGAGTTGTGCGATTCGACCGTCACCACTTGAATCCATGCGGCGGCGTCCTCGTCCCTTTTTGAACTTGATTCGATGTGTGCGCGGTCGTGTTTTTGCTTTGAGCTGACCTCCCCGACTGTACGCTCGGTTTTACTGAATAAAGACTCTTTGTAACAATTGCCAAACGTTTTTTTGTTAACCGCCCTCATAAACTTGGTTCTGCTCCCACAGGAACTTGAAATTGCCATTTTCTAAAATACTGCCTCTAGGAGCGGTTTTTTGGGCTCAATTAATTGGAAATAAAATAATTAGAGGATATTTAGCAAAAAACTGAGTAAAAATTAAGCAATTTTCGCGAAATTAGTAATTTTAGCAATTTTATGTTTATTTTGTATGGGGCTTGGGAACTTGAAATTGCCATTTTCTAAAATACAGCCTCGAGGAGCGGTTTTTTGGGCTCAATTAATTGGAAATAAAATAATTAGAGGATATTTAGCAAAAAACCGAATAAAAATTAAGCAATTTTCGCGAAATTAGTAATTTTAGCAATTTTATGTTTATTTTGGATGGGGCTTGGGAACTTGAAATTGCCATTTTCTAAAATACGGCCTCTAGGAGCCGTTTTTTGGGCTCAATGAATTGGAAATAAATGTATAAGACATTCCTAACTATACAGGTGTCTAGAGGACGGTTGACCAATTACAGACAAGACTTATTATTAATATTATAAGTCTTCTTTCTACCATGGTTTTTCTTCTTTCTAGATTCCATCGTATTATTAAAATCATGAATCAGAGGCCACTAAACCACAGTGAAATGGAAATGGTAAACTTTCTGCGATTCATATATGAAACGGCTATCTCAATAACAACGAGGTTTATGGTTTCGGATTCAGTTCTCAATAGTAAAAATGCATTCATATCTACATGGGAGTTTTTGGGCCACTGTTTACAAATTTGTTATTGAATATTCAAAATTCAGTGGGCAACATTCTTCAATCCTTTCGGATGGAATCGAAAAGAGCTTACAAAAGCTCATTTTGAATTAAAATCTCGCAACAAAATTCTTAAATTTGTAGCAAATTTATTGCAGTTTCCTCTTACGTCAGTTAATTTTTTTGTTCAAATTTTGTTGAGAAACAAATTAAAGTCAAATGTAACTGAAATGAATTTTTGAGAATTTAAGAAACTTTATGAAGAAATTTTCATTTAAAAAGGGCTTCTATAAGCTCTTCTATTCGATCCGAACAGATTCAAGAATAGGGCCGAGTTGGATTTAAAGTGGCGCTCTTGTAATATTAAATATTCCAATAAAACCTAATAAATACAGATGGGATTTTGGCATTTTTTAATTTAAATTTGCTACTTAAAAATTGGAACAGACTCACTGTTAAATGAAAGAAAATGTCCTTACCTACAGGGTACTATAAATATTAAGTCCAAAGATTAGAGCGCACTAGTATTTTTTATTTATATTTTTTGGCTCAGGGATAATTCTTCTAGAAGTCTTAAAATTATCGACTCGTCTTTAATGCCTTTACAAATAATGGGTGCATTCATTTTAAGGGACTAATGTTTTTCACATTATTTTTTAAAAACTACAGAATTTTAACTTTTTCTTTTTAACTGTCCTAAAAAATGTGATGTTTTTCGGAAATTACTTGAAAAAGCAACAATTTTGACTAAAAAAGAGGAACCTGTGACCTTCGAATTCTAACTTCGCTGCTCTAACTGACTGAGCTAGCCGTCCCCACTTGCCGCCAATGTGTTCTCGAACAATTTTTGTTCTGATGAGAAGTGCAGACCGCACATTGTGTTAGCGGAACAGTACAATAGTGCTCCTTCTTTGTCAATTGGATGAATTGGGACTGGAGAACATGTGGTTCCAACAGGGTGGAGCAACGGCGCATACTGCATGAGCTACAACCGAAATTCTGAGGGCTGCATTTCTGGGTCGCCTAATATCTCTTTTTGGTGATTTTCATTGGCCGGCATGATCGTCCGATTTAACCGTTCCAGACTTCTTTTTGTGAGGTTTCTTCTATGTCAACAAGCCTCAGACTCTTGAAGCCCTTGAAACCTGAAGAGAATATCAGTCAAGAATGCGCAAGTTCTGGTAAAAATGATGGAAAATGCCATAAGTTGGCCCCGTAAGGTCATCAATTCTATTGATGCTATTTGGCCGATATCATTTTCTCGACTTAATGGAAAAAAAACTAAGACATCAAATAAACACTATCAAAAAGCACAAGAAAGTTTTTCATTCATAAAATTATTACAGCGAAAGAACATAGTGTGACAACTTTTGCGCCACCTTGTAGTAGAGCTATTTATACTTATTTGTTATGTTCGTTAGTTTTTTATTTAACTCTTCCGACCAAGTAACGTTTTTCAAGCACAAAAAGAAAAAAACAATTTTAAATTTTGAAATAAAAGTTAATTATTTAAAAAGAAAATTGACTGCACAATTAATTGAAAAGGGAAATGAAGCTATTGATTCAAGAATTCCGTCTAAGCATTGTTGTTCGATACCAATGTACTTAAATATTGTTTTTCTTTGTTCTTCTTTTCAGTTATATATTTTTGCAGTCGGGCTTTTTATGTTTTGGTTTAATTATTCATTCTTTTCATAAAGAAATATATAAATATTCAATTATATGAAGAAAACAATTAACATAAATTGCAGAACTTAAAAATGTTCGCAAACTTTTCAAACACAGAGATAAGCGAAAGATCAGCGTGATGATGATAGTCAAGGCACAAAATTAGCTTGAGCTGAAATTTTAAAAATAAACATGAAATTATTCGTTACCTAAAATTAATATACTCTTGCTTAAGTAAGAGATCTATTACCAAGTATATACTTGCCAGATAGGACGGTTGCTGCAATTTTTTTTTATAGTTATACGAGTATTTCACATTGCGCTTCTAATCTACAAAAGTACAAATTAGGAATTTGGACACAGAATAAAAAAGCTTCTGATCACTTTCTTCATATTGTTTTATTTCAGATCGTTCAGAGAATTGCTGCGTTCGTCGCATTTCGAACAAATTCGAACTGAGAATGCCGCTAAACAGAACGTAAAAATAGGGGAATTCATTTAAATAGTCTAACTTAGCCTACACACTTTTTATAAGTCTCTGCCTAACGAAAATAGACTAAATTGAGTTTGTATTTACAAATTACAACGTATCCTAGTAGGAGTAGAAAACTTCAACTTATTACACATGTCGCTATATACAATCCTTGTGGGTCGGTGCGTTCCGTTACCTCCACTCTGCTTACTAATACTACGAATGTATGTTATTTTTGTAAAAATGGCATTTAATATGCTCCGAAGAGTCTAAAGTTGTCCCAAAGTTCATCATCAGCAAAGGCGGGAATGCGGATCAGTTTGTTAGAGTGGCAGTGAAATTTCGTCTTAAGTACAGTCCAGTTCTTCGGATAAAATCAGTCTACACTTAGTCACTAACAGTATGACGCCTTTCGCGGTAGTTTCGTTATCCTAACTAGAATTATTTGTGCTGTTCACAAGATTTAGTTAGCCTAGTGCCACGTATAGTGAGCGGTCACTGTTTGGGCAGTCCTGCGAACTTAATCTAACCACGAATTCATTTGGAATGTTAATACTATCAGCATTAATTACCAGGCAATTGCTGCGCTGTCGGAATTGCACTAAGCGCGGCGTGATTCGCCTTCGGTTAGATAAAACTGCAAAGTGTGAGAGTCGAAGGAACGGAGGAGACGGACTACGAACAAGTTAAAGTGTCTCCACATAAAAGTAATCAGTCAGTCCTAAAAAAAAATAATAATAATGGCGCGTTCGCCTGGTCTACCTCCAACATAAGAAAGTAGTAAGCGTTTTTACGGAAAGGATGCGATGGAAAGGGTGGCCGGCGCCCACGGCGTCTGTACAAAATACGAAAATTAACTAAAAGCGGTGCCACCGTTTTCAGCACGCCCATTACCGAGTCCTATTTACAATTCGAACGAAACTTAAATTTAACTGAAGCTCGGGGTTCCATGATATGACGGCATTCTGCGCGGAACCGAAGCTAAGGAAACTCAATTCCGCGGTGGGGCCTACGTCTATCCAATACAAAATATCTTAACTTATGCTTAAGTCTTTTATCACAAATAAAAGAGACGAGAGTGCTGCCGGATGCCGCAGCGTGTGATGTGTTGATAAAAACGTTGGAAAGATTTCACCAAGCCGGTGGCCGGTTAAAATTCCGTCGACTGTCAAACGAAGGATGAGAAGCCAGGCAGCGGCGCTCGAGACCTTGCCATGTTATTGACTATGATCTGACCCCCGTTCAAGCTCATTACAGCGCTTCCTTCGGGCTCCGAGTCGGTGTAACTCGAATAGTTACGCACCGGCTTTTGCTTCTTCCAAGACTGCCGCAGCGAATCATTCACGTTTGCGTAGTGATTCACGAAAGAGTGTGGGTCTGAACGTACGCTTTCGTTTTCACTCTCCGAGTGCTGGAAAAAAGAGATTTGTGAGAAAATTTGCAAAGGTAACAAGGACAAAAATGTGTGTTACCTGGGAATCCGAAGAACTGACTTCTGAAGGCTTTTCAGTCACGCTGCTGTCGTCTGGATTCTCATCATAGCATTTGAGACTCTCTTCGTCGCTGTGGTAAGCCACAGAAGCAGGAGATGGCCTTGGCGGACTTTTACCCAGTGCAGCAGCCGGTGGCGGTCCGTGCATGGATTTTCGCCCTAAAGTACCAAGGGTACGCCTACTCAAAGTTCCTGCACTATTTAAAGTACCTGTACCTGCTCCGTGTCGAGACCTATACAGCTCGAGAGCCAGCTCCTGCCTTTCATCTATGGACATCGCCATCGACTCTTCCAACGTTTTTTGTGCTTCTTCTATAAAATAGAATGTTTTAGATATTTTCTCTTAGTACTGTGTGAAGGGAACTTACGCTTGTACTTATAACTCTTGCTTTTAACGCAGAGCACTGCGATCACCATGATTATTATAACAATTGAAGTTGCTGCAAGGGCCACCATGAACCACGTTTGGCGATAGAACGGCTTATGCTGCAGGTAACCGTACTCCAAGTAAAGCTTTGAGGGTGTCAAGATTGTGTCCTTAGAGTACGCTGGATACGAAATGCCAAACTTGTTGTAGGCGATTACACGAAAAGTGTAAGCGGTCGATGGCAGAAGACTCTGGAAACTGATAGTAAACTCCTGTATAGGTCCAGTAGTTGTTCTGGCAATAGTCTCCCACCGAGAATTATCTGAGGAGAAAATTAAATTTTCTTATAGTGTTTTGTACTCGGCAACCTGTAGAATGAACATAGAAACAACATATATAGCGTAAGCAAGTAAAATTTTTATGATATCAACGAACAAGTCAATTTAATTGGAATAAGTGCTATACTAATAGTGCATTAATTATCGAAAGTTTGTATTTCGTTCCTTAAATTGAACGATACCAGTCTAAAAGCAACCACTTTTATAATATTCGGCCCTAAGAAATTATTCGTTGTTTTTATAATAATTATTTTCCGCAATATTTTCATGTGGGATATTTTTTAAGGGAATGTAACACCTAAACAACTTCATTGTCCAATGAGACATATATGACTCATATAAATCTTTTCTAAATACGCTCAACGTAATCAAGAAAAAGCTGGTGAGCGTGGGATGATCGCAATGAGCATTATATGGGGACAGTGAAGTTGTTATTATTTAAATAAGAAAGAAAATGTTGCGTCATTGCGAGCTACTATAATATATATATATATAAGGTCCATAAGTGTACAATTTGGTTCGCAATTGGAAAGGCATAAAAGCAAGGAAAATGGCTAAAAAAATGATGCTACAATCTTCGGCGAACAATTTACACTTCAGTATTATTTCAGGTTTCTTAGCAAAATCGTTACCAGAGATGAAAAATGTGCCATTTATGTTTGCATAAAGCGGTTGAAACAATGGCAAACTCTCTCAGGCAGCACCCATCGTACTCCCTACATATTGCCCGTATGGGTTTTGGGTTGCATTTTGCTTTACGGATCCTAGATTTATATAAGTTGTTTGAAAGTTTAAGAAGGCAATCTTACATAATAAATCAAGAAATAAATACTTGATTTTACTACAAAATTTCTTTTAGATATCAAAATAATTGATTACATATGACTGCACCTAATGTATCACAATATTGCAATCATAGACTAACTAGTTGTCATTGCTCACACTATTTGTAAAGTGCTGAGTTAAGAAATTGAGAACTAGAAATTAATAAAACACAAACTATCACATAGCGTCAATTATGTAAATATTCGAGAAATAACTTGACTCACTATAGATATTATTGAATAAAATTCTGGGAAAAAGGTATCATTGTTTGTACGGATGTATCAGGAATAACAGATTGAAAGTAATATCAGAAATTCTTTGATTATTATCACTCTATCGATTGTTTCATTTCCCGTTTGCACAATGCTTTATTCTATGCTATTTCGTGGTTATTACATTACTTATCAATATATATATTTTTTTTTGGACGAACTTTAATTTCATCTGCGAGAGTTGCTACGGAGGATAGTTTTTGTATACATCCCATTAAATATACAAACATTATAATAACCGCAACCTATTTTTCATTATTATTACAAAACCGATACTTTCAACCAAGGTTTAAATAAAACTATGAAATCTTCAAAAAAATTAATACTAAAATGGATGCAGACTGATTTATAAATATTATCATAAGTCATTTCATGTATTCAAAAGAAGTTCGAAATGATAGTTTTAATGAAAATCATATGAGCAAAATTAACATCATAATTACATATTAAACATCACACACAACTTTCATAATATAAAAATTGTTTTACTCGAATTTTCTATTATTTAAATAAATACCTGTGACAACGTATTTAGTTCAAATCAAGTTGCAAATTTAAAGCAGTAATTTCTTTTGGAGATAAATAAATATTTTATTGAAATATGAACATTAAATATGCTCAGATTCTAGAGATCTGATTAAAATATAGGTACCTGAATTTTCATGTAGGAATTTGAAAATATTAATCTGTGGCGCGTAAATTCGTTTACTTTAAGTGGTTGGGTATCTCTGGGTATTAAACATAATAATTTTTTTATTAATATATGAAACAAAATCTCTAAATTCTATTGTGTGAACGATAGCTCCAAAGACAGTATTGAGCGAGAAAACCGCCCTCGAGATAGCTTTAGTTATTGCATATAATGAAGGTTTTAAAGGCTTTCTTGACATTATGCAATTCTTATAAATGAAAATTGTTTATGAAATGTATAACTTTTGCATTGATGAAAAACTTGTTAAAGCTGGCCATCGTATGTCGTTCAGATCAAGAAACAACAACATCAACAAACCTTTTCTTTTACATATGGTGGTATAGTGGCATAATATAATTATATAATACAACCTTTTAATTAAAAATTTCTCGGAATTCACTCACAAAATTAGAAATACAAGTTTATTCTTCAAAATGAATGTCCCCTTCGAAGTAATCCCCATCGACTGCAAAGCACTTATGCCAGCGCTTGATCCAGTTCTTAAAACCTTTGCGGTACTCGATTTTTGGAATGCCCATCGGAGCCGTCTTCGATGTTTTGTATTATCTCCTCCCGGCTACTAAAACGCGTTCCTCGTAATGATTTTTTAAGTCGATCAAATAGGAAAAAGTCGCACGGAGCTAAATCAGGTGAATTCTGTGGCTACGGAACGATATTCGCTCTGTTTTTAGTGAGAAACTCGCGGATAATGATAACATTGTGCGATGGTTCGTTGTCATGCTGCAAAATTCACGAGTTGTTTCAAATCTTTTCTTTTTACTACTAAACCCACTGGAGACGAGACCAGTAATGATAGGTTTGATGAATGTTGGGTTCAGTTTTGGAAATGATGTTTTTGGCGATATCAATGCGGTTCCTTTTTTCTATGTAATTCAGGTCTTTCGGCATTAACATTGCTGTAATACGACGCAAACCTAAATCATTAATTATAATATCTTGAACGGATTCATGAGCAATGTCATATGCCAGTTTAGATAATGAACAAATTTTGCTGATGTTCATTTACAATTTTATCACCATTTTTCAAGCTAAAAAAAAGTGCCCTGTTTATACCGGTCACTGAGTCGCCAATATGTATTTTTTTTAAATACAATTTTTGTTACTCTATATATGCTGAACTGACTCTCCAAACCTCATCTTCATATTTTTATTAGTATTTTTAAATATAAATTCTAAAAAAAACTTATTTTTCGACTCGTCAGAGATGCCTAACCCCTTAAGGTATACTTTTATTGTTATTTCCTTTAATACACCAAGTACTAAATAATTGATAATATCGATACAATGGTTCCATAAGCTAAAAATTCTGATTATAACGAAATAAGCGCCCTTTCGTTAGTAGAAGTCAAATAAACTACATTATTTAACCATATTGGGTGTGCGCTATAGTGAAACTCAAAACTTCAACTATAGATTCAAAATGACCTAAAGAACCCCTGAATACTAATTTTTGAGGTGATCTTTTGAAATTTTATTTGCAGACATATGATTTTGGTCGAATTTAAGGCAACAAATCTACAAAAGTAAAAGTCGTATTGAGTTCTTAATCAGTGATTTCATCAATGACGATGCCCAAACTAAATACAAACACAATTTTTAAAAAGTGTTGTTTCGACTTCAAAACTGTCCTAGATAGAAATTAAAAAGAATTTTTAATGATTCATGACTGCTGAATAATTTTATTATATATACAAATGCCTAGTTTTTATATTATTTCCGCGTACGGCCACAAATTACATTTATTTGTTAAGAAGCATCATAATTGTGATTTGGTTGATGTTCGTGTTAATAGACATGCTTTGACGAAGTGCTCGTTTGTCGTACCCCTAAACTGTTTTCATTATTTGTGGTATGAATATTAATACCCGATAAAACAATAAGTTTCCATGCATCACATTCAATCTAAATGTTATGCCTTAATGCTTGCAACAAGCTAAGTGCTGTTGCGAAGGAACATGCTGGCAGATGAGAAGTAAATTTGGCGTTGTGATTGATTTTGTTTCAATGACAGCAATTGCTTATGGGTAAATGTTTTGGGAACGACTTGATAGTATCACCAAGTGAGCATTTCAGTAGGTGATTGGTGTCGCCTTTTTAGTCAGGAGGAAGCGAGTCTGTAAACAGCAGGTTTGTCACGAAACATGCAAACTCACAGATGGTAAGTAAAGGGCATAACAGAAAAGGGCCAACATTAGTTGGTTCAGGCAAACTCGCCTGGGATTGCGACATTTGAGCACATTCTCGATACATGACACAGACTACTTACAGATGTAAGAACTTTCCCTCTCTGTCCGGGGATGGCATGTAAAACAAAAGAAAAGTTAGCAGGACCGTGTATGCCTCCGGGAAAGGACAATAAAAAGCTATACTAGGAAGACAATTTTAGAGGATGTTCGAACTTACCGCGCTTCTTGCACTCGATGTAGTAGCCGAGGATTGGGCCTCTACCCGAGGGCCCGTTCAGCCAATGCATTTCCACGCTCGAAACAGTTTTTGAAAGAATCAGCTCCTTGGGGGCAATTGGCGATCCCTCCTGGGGTCCTGTTGTTACGTTCCCACTGATAGTTGGTCCATAGTCAATAGTCTGCGCACGTACGGTGAACGTGTATGTCACTTCCTCCTCCAGATTCTGGACGAGAAGGCTGGTACCGTTGACTTTTTGCTTTACTTGCTTGCTATATTCTGTAAAAGAAATACTTTTAGTCAACTGACTTCTCTGCAAAGTGGTTGGGGCACTTACTTTCATTTTCCTCCGTCGTCTCGTAGGTGACTACATATCCGGTGATTTTGCCGTTCCTCATCTTTGGTTGGTCCCACGATACTTTTAAACTTTGCATGGTTATTTCAGCAAATCGAAGTGCTGCTGGTGGACCCGGGATTCCTGGGAGAGTTTTCACCGTAATGGGTGAAGATCTGGGCCCATCTCCAGCCGGATTAAATGCAAGGATTTGAATTCGATATTCGGTGTATTTATCTAGGAATACTAAGCTATGGAAAGTAGTTGATGCGGGAACAACTTCGATTTCTTCCTCGTTTTTACGTCCCTCCTCAAGTACTTGTGGCGATTGCGTTACGAGATAAAATATTTTGTATCCTAGAAGGTCCCCGTTTTGCATGCTGGGTTTTGGAGGCTTCCAATCCAACCGCACTTCAGTACTAGATACTGGAAGTGCGTGGACTGCCCGTGGTTCTCCTGTAGGGACGGCTTCGCCAACGTACACGGCAATGGGAGGCGTTGCTGGCCCTGTACCTTGAGAGTTGAAGGGCAAAACGACAATTTCGTAGTTTCGGTCTTGAGTTAAGTCGGAAAGGATAACAGCGTTGGACTGGATTCCCATTACATCCTGCTTTGGAGTTGATTGCAATGCTGTTGGAAAGTCCGAAATGGGCTGAAAAAGCACGCGGTATCCTCCAGTTACTGAGTCGCCATTCCACAAGGACTTCTCCAAGGGATTCCAGTGGACACGTACGCTTGTTGTGGTTATAGGAACCACTTTCAGCCCTGTAACTCCCTGCGTCGGGGCGGCTGGAAGCGTTCTGACTGTGATGCTTTCTTTGCTAAACGCCGAAGGGCCCAAATCGTTCGTAGCTTGGATTCGGAATTGGTATGTGGTGTGAGGTTTCAGATTTGCAGCTGAGTATGAGGTCACACTTGGATCCACACGCTCCGACAAGGATGTCCACGGCCCTTCATTCTCCCTCAACTGTACCGTGTAATACCTCAGCGGGGCGAACCCATCTCGACCGGGAGTCCAACTGAAAGTTATCTGGTGCGCCTGAATTTGGCTTCGGGATATTTGCGGAGCAGATGGGGCTTGTGGCCTTTCGCGGTTGTTGGTGGTGTAGACCAGAGCAGTTGCTGTTATGCCCCAACCGAGTCGCGTCTGGGCAGTTACACTGAACGTATAGTACCTTTCAGACAGTAGTTGAGTCGCCCGAAAAGTGCGATCAGAAGGTGGAAATTCTCTGCTGTAGTTTAGATTAACGCTCCCATTCAGGGAGTAGGTTACCTGATAAGCTAATATTTCTCCGTTCGGTTCCTCTGGGATATCCCAAATAATTCTGGCTGTGGAAAATGACACATCTGGGAATGAAACGTTTGAGGGGGCACCAGGCGTATCTTCGAATGTTTGCACTCTGATTGGGGGAGTGCTCAGGGTGCCATCACCTAACCTAGTGTATGCTAGAACTTGAATGTGATAAACGACATACTTTTTCAGTTCAGTTAACGTAGTAGTGAAGGATGCGTTATTAGAGATCGTTTTATGGAGCACTTGTCCACCACGGCTGGCAGCCGCGTAGAACACTTTATAGCCCTCAATTTGGCCATTGCGATGCTCTTTCGGTACTTCTCCCCATCGAACAACAATAGTTGTGGAGGAAGTGGCATTTGCCTTTACGCCAATAGGTCCAAAAGAAGGTACTGCCTCTCGGGTTCTCTCCACTGCTTTGGGACTATTTCTGTAGGGATAAAATAGAATTTTAAATAAATAGACTTTAAATACAAGTAGAAAATTTATACAAAATGTGGCTAACAGCTCCAAACTTTGTTAATATTTAATTTAAATAAAATTTTATGGATTCTGTCTTCAATAACTATTCTTTTAAATATGTAATGACAACAATCTTTAAGGTTTTTGTTTAAATGTTCTTTATAGGAAATATAGATAAAGCAAAAAATTAAAATATAATGTAGAGTAAGTAACCCACTAAGAAATTTAAAAAAAAAACTAAAAGCGAGTCGGTCTCGCCATTGTACTCTGCCATCAAAGTTCTTTCAATGTTACCCACAAGCATAGGTGAATTAAATAATTGTAAGTAAATAAAGTCAATTTGAAATTGACTAGAAAAAGCAAAAATGGTAACGACAATTAGAAAAAGACTTAAAGAGAAGAAACAAGAAGAAGAGTTTAGGACATTGGAACGCTAAAAATATATATGTATCTGTATATGTATATGTATATAGTCGAAAGAAGAGAACTCGTAAAAAAAAGAGGAACAACTTTAACATATGAATGTGAAAAGTTATAATTCTTTTTTGCGTGTATAAAATGGCCAGCTTCCAGTGTACTGATTGTAATCATTGAATTTTTTCCACTACTGGGTTTTGGAATGACTTTTTAATTAGTTATTTATAACGAATATATTACAAATATTAGGTCATCCAAATTGGCGAATGGTTTCCCTTTAATAGAGTTTTGCAGACAAAAACAGATGAAAACCTGAAGGTGTAACAATCTTTTGAATATATTTTGGCAGACACGATCAGTTAAGGCAGCCTCGCCGTACACATCGCATATTTCTTTGTGGATTTCAGCTGCTTTCTTTCTTTTCCGGAAGTAAAATAGCAAAACATACCGAAAGAGTCATTTTGATCCTCTATCTTCAATTTGCGCTCATACAAACGGTTAGTTACAACTCAACGAAATTCTTAGAAAGTCCTAAAAGTCCCATTGGGAGTGCCGGCATTAAAAATCAAATGAGAGTTGGCCCGGGCGGAAAGCCAAGCAAAATTCCTTGACCCTTGAACACAAGCACAGTGGAACTCCTTTTCGAATCTTTTCCTAAAGTTCTTTGGGTTGATGAAAGTCTGGAGTGCTTAAAAACGCCGAAATATGGATTGAAACGGGAAACAAATACATAGATAGCATTAGAAGTATGTCTCTTTGCATGTAATCTCGCTACCATTCTAAAAGGTAGAGGTGCAAATACTAAATATTAACGACTTAATCATTAATCAAGGTAGGCATAAATATTTGCCTTTTTATTTAAATACACATCTATATATAAATGTATTTTTTTTTGTCATCTTTAAACGATAAAAATTTACCCCGAAAACAATTACTTTAAAAAAGTTTAAGTGCTTAATGAACTGACCATCTGCCGTATATGTTAAATATGTACAATTAATGATTATAAACTGTTAAAAAATAATTCCGCGTATCATGCTTTTTCATACAAGAGGATCCTCCTTACTGGGTAAATTGATTTAATTTTTAAAATTTTAGAGTAAGAATTTTTCTTAAGAGTGCACATTACCCTACTTTGAAATAGAATTTAATAATCAAAAATGAAGTGTTGCATAATGCAACTACATTGGTTATTGGACTCTATTGCAATATTTATGAGAAGGCTTTCATCTTAATTTATGGTAACAACGTATTTGAACCTATGTATGTTTAATAAGAATTAAATTTAGTTATCTTTAATTATATTATATTTCAGAAGCAGAGAGTCTCTCGGAAATTGTAAGTGTATATTTGTATAAAAGGGTAAGATTTTTATTTAAAATAAATGAAATATTAGGTTGCTTTTAGCGTTTACATTGACATATTTCAGTTAGCAAAAGGGGGAGTTGAATACCTGGATTTTAACACGTTGAACCTGGCGTACTATTTCGAAATCTCTCACAAGATGATAAGTTATTCTTTTGGCGGCGCTTGTTTACGTTTTCGTATATATGTGAACTACCCGTGATTCATGCCGCCAGACGGAGTAAATTAGGTGTGGACCACCGGTGGTTCACACCGCCAGATGAAAGCAATGCCTGTGAACCACCGGTGATCCATGCCGGATTGAACGTGTTAACTTTGAATGCTATCCAGGTGTTCTACTCTTCATTTGCTGATAGAAACATTTTAATAGTGTTTAAATTTTATTTAAACACAATAATTACCAATTTTCCACACACGTTTAAATTAATTTGAAATAAAAATCTTGCTTACCTTGAAGACCCCACGTCATTGCAGGCATTCATGATAACTTCGTACACCGTCCACTCCTCAAGATTGTCCAATACGTGTGAATTTGAAGTATGATCCTCAATTAACATGCTTAATGACGGAGTTTCGGGACTTCTGTCTACCTGTCGGTAGGTAATATTGTAACCTCTAGGATTACCAAACCACTCTGTTTGCTGCAGAGGAATCCAGCGAACCCGAAGTTCAGTGGCGCTCATAGCCCTTACTGTTACATTGAACGGAGGGTGTCTAGGTCGAGCTTGGATCGTTTGAAAATCTTTTGTGGGTTCAGATGGTTCCGAAGAACCTACAACATTTGTTGCTATTAATCTCAAGCGATATTGAGTAAAAGGTGTTAATCCAGTTACAGTTAACGTTGAGGCATCCGGATCCGAAACTTCGCAAACCATAAACCACGTAAGGTTTCGTGCGGTTTGTGCTTCCACTGTCCATTTCGTAATGGACGAGTTTCCGTCAAAGCCAGGCGTGAATTGCAACACTACTGAGAATGCTTCAATGTTTGATAGTGCAAGCTGAGTCGGTGGAGAAGGCAAGACAGGTTCAACACCGGACTGTATTGTCGCGGTTTTGGGGGGTCCCGCACCTACCCGAGTCCAAGCGGTTATCTCAAACCAATAGTGCGTCGTCGCCTGCAGATTATTTACGTTGAGACTGGTCTCCTCCGCAGTACGATTAGTTATTTTAAGCGTTTCAGGCTTGTCTTTGACTTGATAGCGAACTTGGTAGCCCAACAGGATACCATTCTTATTTCTCGGCGGTGTCCAAATGACTTTGACCGCACGATCTGAAACATCGTCGAATTGAAGAGAACTTACTTCATCCGGAACGTCTTCTTTTGTCTTAACAGGGATCATTTCACTTCGTACTCCATCGCCCGGGTCAGTGAAGCATAGCACAGTAACGTTGTATTCTGTGAACTTGTCTAAGCCAGTCATGATTGCAGTTTGCTCTGCGAGGGGGTCAATAAGGCTTGGTGGCACGGTCATCATTTTAGCTTCGAATTCGTGATGCCCTTCACTAACTATTTCGGTTCTCCACGCCTGTATCTTATATCCTTGGTTAATACCATTGATCTGCTGTGGATTGGGCGGTTTCCACGATATTTTGATGGAAGTAGAGTTTATCGCTGAAACTTTAAGCTCAGTCGGTGGGGCTTCAGGGACACCCTCCCTAGTCTTAATTTTGGCGCCCTCAGTGAACACCCCTACGCCCATATTGTTGTAGGCCGCAATTTGAACGATGTAATCCTTCCATGTGATGAGCTCTTGAATAAGATAGTTTCGCTGGGCCTCATTTGTAATATTTTGTGTTGTCCACGGACTATTGTTGTAGCCGTATAATCGGTATCTTATTATATACCCGAGGATTTGTCCATTGCGGTGCTCCTCCAGTGGCGGTTGCCACTGGGTGATGATTTCCGAAGAAGATCTCGCCGACCCCACAAATCCAACGGGTGGTCCCGACGGAGCTGAGGAGCAAAGGAGTGAATGTGATTATTTGAAGGCGGCCAAAAATAAACTTGAGTTATGTACCTCTTTCAAGCGGTAATGCTACTTAAGCCACGGCAATTATTAGAATATTTAAAAGACGAAGAGATTAGCATACTCTTTGAAGTATTCGTGATTTAGATAGGGACAAGCTACAATGCTACTGATTTGGATTGGTCGGCAGGTGGAAAGCAACACCTGCAGTTTTACTGTTCTACAAAAGTGTTGCTGGGTTATCAAGACTAATATGCTATGGAATTGTGCTAAATTTAATCAACTGGGTGGAATTTATCTAAACAAGATTAATATTTAAGCTCGGCAAATACTGAATTTAGAATTAAATTTAAGATTTGATAGTTCAGAGGGTGTTTCTGGTAAAGTATTTTTTTTGTTTTTTGATATGTTAACGTTTTAAGGATGAGTAGATTTCCATTGTAAGCATTATGCTGTTTATTCATTATTAATTTTATTTGATTGACGATTCTTTTAATGTTTTTTAAATACAGTGAAGCAATTGTAAAAACGGTATTTTAATGTATTCTTCAAACCAAATATTAGGAGGTTTGTCAAACTATTCTCCAGTCTTACTTTAAGAACTAACTTTTTCGAAGTATAACGAATTTAAGTTAAAATTAGTACTAAGGGTATCTTGCGACTACTAATTACAAATCTAATATTAAAATTTTGTAGTTAAAAATGCCGGATCCAATATAGCAACCGAGTTTTGTTGGAAATTGAGACAACTTTGATATATAGTCCCTGGCCAAAAAATTACAAATACTTGTTAATTTCATCATTACCACCAAGATGTCTTCGTCCTTTCTTCCTGGATAAGACTTTAGCGTATTAAAGTTTATTGGTCGGAATTACCTAATTAGTTTACGATAGTAAAACGATGGGTTGATCCTTTTTTCAAGTAAAAAACTATAAAAAGACGCGTCAGAGGCGTTAGCGGTGCCAATTATTAAAGTGCTTAAGGTTATTTAACTGTGTTCTTTTGGTATCTTAATTGAATAATTTGTCTTAGTTTGGTTTGGATTTAAATTTTTTTGTAGAATTCAACATTGAATTGTTATGTAAGTAGTCAAATTGATGTATTTTGAAACATTATTAATGTACAAAACTCCAAATTAATGAAAATTCATATTTTTGTACAGATTTCGTAATGGGATGAAAAGCGGATATCTCCAATGAAAAAAAGTGCAATTTTTGCACTACTAAGAACGGGAAATCATTCAATAAAGGAAATTTCTTGCCTGCATGCAGTTTTTACCTTATGTAGTGGTCTAAATATGAAAAAACAAAAAAATTAAAGAAAATTCTTCGGTAACTTTAACAAAGCGAGCAAGTTGTGGACGAAAGAAGAAGACCACACCTAGGGCAGACAGCAAAGTTGTGTCAATTGCTGTTGCGAACCGCAGGGCACCTTTGCGGGAACTCAATAAAATGGTCCATGAAGCTGACGTGGATATTTCGGAACGAACTTTGCGAAGGAGATTGAAGGATGCCAACTTTCAATGTAGGCAACCGGTAAAAAAACCATGTTTAGCTGAGAGGATGAAGAAAGCAAGACTTGCATTTGCTACTGAATATTCATAAGTCAGCATAGAATATTGGCAAAAGGTAAGTATTGGTATTCTTCCAGAATCCTTAAATTTTTGAAGCCATAATTGTAATTTTTTTTTTAATTTTTCAATATCTTTCAGGTAGTGTTTACAGACGAATCGACGCTTACAGAAGCCGGTGGATTTGTGAGAAGACGTCCGAGCGAGAAACTTCAATAGGTTCAATAGCAATACAAAATACCGTTTTCTTGAAAACAATAAATGCATTATGTTTATTACCAAAACGAGATTTCTTATTCCCGGCCACCAACAAATGTTGAATGAAGATGAGAAATCTCAATGGGTTAATATAAAACAGAGCTCATCTCAGCATTTAAATAAATTAAATTTCAGAAGTCTACTGCCAGACTTGTTTAGTTAATTTTTATTAGTTCTATTCGGAAAAGAAGCTTAAAATAAACTTACAATGAATGTGTTCAGACCAGAAACTCCCTTGAAAGAATTTTCTACTGTGCAGGGGTAGTCTTTAATTGGCTATAGGATACTTATTTCGTGTTAAGTCCTAATGGATCGATTCTACATGGGACATTAATAGTACAACAAATGCACTTACCTTCCTGGGGTAGCTCAATAACGTTACTCGGTTCGGAAGGTGATCCTTCGCCAACTCGGTTCACAGCGCTGACCCGAAACTGGTATACGGTGGCGGCCTTCAAGTTCGTTAAGAGAATCCATCGTTGGCTGGCCGAGACATTGCTAAGTTCGGTCACCCAGTTTAGGAGGGGATCTGGAATCGGACCTAAAAATTCTTCTACAGTTAATATTTGACAAAGTGACAAGGAAAAAGGCGAGGTGGATGAAAAAGAAAAAATCAAAATTACACAAAAAAACCATGCAGAAGCTATTGTAAGCTATATTACCTAATTCAGAAACTTCCCGCTTCTGGATGATGAACTTCAATACGGGGCTGTTGCCGTCGAATCCAGGTGTCCAGGACACGTTTATGGCTCGTTTGTTGTCGGTGTCGACCCTCCGAGCCTTTACATTCGTCGGGGCGAATGGTAGCTCAATCACACTGAGACGGGCTGACCGGGTCTCATTACCGCCGGGCGACGTAACAACACACGAGTAGGTGCCGACATCCGATGCCCGTACGGCCTGGATCTCGAGGGTTCCGTCCGCTTGGACGCTGACCCGCTGCGAGTTCATGATAGGAGCAAATTGGCTGTCGCGGTACCAATCTATGTTGTACGGCACCGACTGGTCGCTCGATACCTTGCACTGCAGGGAAGCAGTAAGGCCGAGGAGCACCGTCGTATCAACAGGTGGCTGGATGATTTGTGTCCGCACTGTAATGGAATATGATTTTTGTTTTATTAAAAATTTCGCTTAAACCCACCCCGGGGAATTGTAACCATTTGCCCGGGTATTATACGGTGGGGCTCCTGTGGCGGGCTTCCCTTCCAGCACCCCACTTACCTAGCACCGAGAGGTGTCCTTTTCCCGACACGGTGCCAGCCTCGTTGGAGCGAATGCACGAGTACCAGCCCGCGTCCGCTTCCCGCACATTTGAGACCAGCAAATCGCCGGATTCGAGGATCTGAATTCGGCTGGAGACTTCAACAGGTTGGGTCCCTGCGGCAAAGCGGTGGAATGAGTTTGAAAAAAAAAAATAAATAAATAAAAAATGTCCACGAGGAGTATTCAACCACTTACCGTTATAAATCCAGGTAGCGTTCGGGGAAGGTGCACCTACCGCTCTACAGGTGATGGTGGCATCCTTGCCATCCAGGGCTGTTACATTTTGCGGCGGCTGCTCCATAATGGGCGTCGAGGCTATCGAGAGAATTCAATTCGTTAGCTCGTTCAACTTTGTAAAGGGAATGGGGTTCCGGGTTAAAAAAAAAGTACGGTGATAGAGTGGATGTGGGAAACGTAAAAAATCCTCGAGCAGTGGCAAATCGTGCGATTGAAAAGGAGTATGGGCTGTGCTGGGGAAAATTGAGTGCGTTTAGAGACGCCCTGTTAATTAGGGCGCCATAGAAGCAATCAGGATGCAAATGGGCCCTCGTGGGCCTAGCGCAATCACTAGATGTGAGTTAAATGTTTCTGCTGTGCTGGACTGTTCGTGCGCTTAGTGTTTGTGTGGAAAGCGGATTGCCTCTAAACTGTGGTGGTCTCCGGTGGTCGCTCGACGCTTGGTTAATGTTCGAGTTTCCAAAGGAGCGCAGTGCATGCAATTACTACGGCTAGAGGCGTACACAAAAAAATGCGAGCAATAATTTGAAGTGTGCAGACAATGGGTTTTATGCATACAAATTAAAGCGATCTCGTAGTTACATCTTACAATATCGAGCTTATACTTTGAGATTATAAGGGTCAATCATTCAAAAGCAATACAGCCTTGCACACTAGATGAGGTGCTCGGCTTTATCTTACACCTAATAAATATCTAACTTTAAAGGGGCATATTGCAGATGTGTGTGTGCAGGTGTTTAATTGTTATTCCAACTATTTTCCAAGAACCCTCCCTGGATTTGGATTTAATTTAGTTTATTTTCTGGAGCTTATATAGATTTTGAAAGTAAAATAAAGACTGTAACTGAAACCTTGACACAGTTCTTCCTTTTATAATTTTTTTTATGGTACAAAATATCCTCTTTATATATTTCCTAGCTAATTTACTCGGCCTAGCGGTCTGGCTAGTATTAAGTATTTTTTTGTAGATGCGAAAGCAGAAAACTATTGCAATTGCGGTGTTGGATTTCTTGAAATTTAAAATTGTCCATATCTATTATAAATTGTAGATTTGAATTCCGTAGCCCCGAAAACGTCTTGATATTATTTTTCATTCAAATTTCCTAATGTATAGACATTACTGTCGTCATATTAGATGTTCTGAATTTGGAAATGTTGGTAGCAGAATCGAAAGCAGCATCTGAAAAAACCTCTTAGTATTGAATTTAATGGGAATTGAAATTTAACTTTTTTTTTATTTACTGGGATTATTTGGTTGCCATCTTGATTTGTGGTATATTTGAATTCTAGATATTAATTTTCATTAAAACTTTTTAAAATTTCGATCGCCAATTTGAATTTAGATATTTCAATGACGATTTCAAAATTAGCATTCTTAAAACCACCGCCTATGTAGGATTTCACGGTAATTCTTTGAAGTTTAATATTTCCAGTAGCCATTTTGGATCAGCCATCATGAATTTTAGTAGATTTGAATTCTATAACCCAAAAGCCTCCGAGATATTTTTATTAAAATTGCTGGAAATTGAAGAATTTCGGTCGCCATACTGGATTCGCCATTTTGAATTTAGAAATTTTAATGGCGTATTCGAAATCAGCATCCCCAAATGACCTCCATCGATACCGGGGGGTCACTTTTTACTGCAATCCCTTGAAGTTTAAGATTTCCGTTAACCATTTTGGGTCCAAATCATTAGCTCTTGCACTGAATAAACTTCTGAACCCTCGTATATCGCGATGGGCTTTAGAGATGATGGAGTTTAATTACCGTATCGAGCACAGGGCTTCGCAGAGGATGAAGCACGTTAATTGTTTGAGTAAATGCACTAACATTTTAGTAATAGAAGATAGTCCAATAGAACTAGCATTAGCGGCAGCGCAGAAGAATGATCCAATAATATCCAAACTTGCACTTTTGATACAAAACGGTGAGAGCCAACTGTTTGTGTTGATTAATGGCTTGGTGTGTAGGAAACATAAAGAAGAGGTGATGTTTTACACATACGAGTATTTCTGATTGTCGACGGCTTCATCAAATATGTGAAATTGTATCCGATAAACAGTACCCGATCTTCTGAGGCTGTTGTCTGCTTAGAGTCCTATTTTGATACCTACAGTAGACCACCAAAAATGGTATCTGACCGCGGAACTTGTTTTACGTCCGATGAATTTTCAAATTTTTTAAAAGACAATTCCATTCAACACATTAAGGTTGCAACTATGTCACCACAATCAAACGGTCAAATAGAGCGAATTAATCACTATTATTCGTATGATATCAAAAGGAATGTGACGACAGTACTGGGTTGTGGTAGAGGGTTTTAAATAAGGTGGAGTTCGCCCTGAACAACACCATTAACCGTTGCACAGGAGAAACGCCTAACATTTTGTGTTTTTGGGGTAAAACAAAAGGGAATATGTTGCGACGAGATAATGCAGGACCTCGAGAAGAACAGTAGAGGTAGAGATTTACTACAGGTAAGAGAACGCGCGTCACAAAAAATCGAAATAAAATCAAAATTATGCAAAGGTTGATAAGAGGCATAAAATTCCTCGCCAATATAAAGAAAGACACTATGTTATGATTAAGAACGTTGTTTCAAATCCAGGTATCAACAAAACATTTTTGGAAATATATCGTGGTCGATATGTAGTCGGTAAAATCCTGGGGAACGACTGGTATTTGGTGCATGATATAGATGATATTCAAATTAGTAGACTGCCTTACAGAAGGCTATACCTGAGAACGACTTTTTAGCATGTTTCAAAGATTGGAAAAAACGTTGGCATAAGTGTATTGTAGCTAGGGGGGATTATTTTGAGGGAGACGAAATCGATTTGGAAGAATAACTAAAAATTTTTAATTTTAAAACAAAATTCACCTTACTTTTTGAACACAGTAGTACATAATTACAGTAAAGGCTAAAATTTAATTAGTGTTAAAAAGTGGCATTTTGTAATATTGTAACAATTCATGTATGTAAATCGCTTTTAAATTGTATAGATATAGTTTATCAAATTCATTTTACTAAAATTACAAAACATTTGTAATTTTACTTATGGCTAAGTGTATTTTTTACAAATATCGAATGCAAACCAGTTGGTGAATATAAATAAATATAAATTAATGAGAATGTTCCCTGATATCAATTTTACACATGCTGCATCATTATTACACTGCGTTGTAAATTTTGCAACATTAAATGTTTGTATAAAAAATAAATTTATTAACAATTTTTGAGGGTATATTAAAGAATGGGTCAATATGTAATAATGCAAAAGAGATGCAAAGCATTTTTCGTTTTGCAGCATACCGCATCAATATTGAGAAAACAGATTCACTCCACCGAAATGTGGCAGACAAATTTAAAAGAATTCATCCCCATGGAGTATAATGTCTAATGAAAGCTAGTGAGCAATAGGAAACAACGATATTTTTTAATTAATTACCCGTAAAATTAATATCTGTAAAAGAAATAAATATTTTACATTGCTTATTTCAGCTTTTAAAAAATATGTTGTGATTATGTTATCCCAAAATTCTAGTTAGTTTGCATTTTATAGCTACACCTCTTACAGGGTGTGCTTTTACGATAACCCATAAACTGTCCAACAAATGTCAATGAGCTAATTTTGTTCAAAATTCAATTCGCTCACTAGTGAATTAGGCACAAGAAAAATCATTGAAATTTTCTATTTTTTTTTAGCTGGACAACACACTTAAAAATGCTATTTTTCATGAATTGCATCAATTTGAATAATCCTAATTCACTAGATAACATAATATTTGGTCCACCGATAAAATATCTATGCTATTTTTTCATCAACTGAAATATCTCTGCTGTTTTTTGATTTCCGATTATTCTAACGAAAGATATCACGTAAACCGTGAAGGGCGTGGAATGCTCCAAAGGTCGACCTCGAAGGTTACTACTTCCATAAATTTAAATATTCTCAAAAAATTCGTGAAGAGACCTCAAACTCATTTTAAGCAAAAAAACAAAAACAAAAAATTCTAAAAAACTTTCATTTTTCACCCTTAAAAGTGGAAAACTACGAAAATTGCGGTTACCATTCGAATGGAAATTATCACATTTACGTTGATTTAAAGTAAATTAAAAGAAATTTAAAACGAGGTACTAAGAGAATGAAAACAAAATTGCATTTAGATAAGCAGCCTCAAGTAAAAACTTCATTCATAGGTCCAACAAAGAGCCAATTTCGAAAAGTGGAAGGCTATTTACAAAGAAGATATGGACAGGAAGATTCGAATTTTCCTGAGAATCTGATGGAGTCCTTCCCTGAAATCGCCCATAATGTATATAAAAAAAAATAGGAAATGCACACGGTTATGAAGTAAATCTAAATTTATGAAATGTAATATATTTTTTGCTTTATTATTGCTTCATTGGCCTTACTCATTATGTGCTAAGAAGTACATACTTCAATTGATGCTTTCGTAATCTGTATGCAAGGCATCTGGGGTTCCTATTTTCTATTGCAATATTTTGAGCTTTAATTTGAATTGTATGCTGAATAAATATTTAAACTCTATTTAGCGCTATATGAACGGTTCATTCACAATACTTTAAATAGAGCTTATAAACATTTAAACTTCTGATCAATAATCGGAACAAAATTAAATTAAAGTGTTTTATTCTAGAATATGCTTATCAATATTAACCCTTTGCCTTAAAACAACGTCTGGGAGACGTGATCCCCTTTCTGTGCCTAAAATGCGAAGCTCGTATCCGACACGTGATGTTTTGTTCTGGCCAAAAGTGAGAAGTTCGTATCAAACACATGATTATTTCTGCACGATAATGTTTATTGTTATTGTTTGTTACAGTTGCAATATAAAAATGTGGTTTTAGTAACCAGTGGATTGCGTAAAATTTAGCCTGTGATGAAACTGCTTGTAGTCACGACGAATGAAAAGAGCTTTCATCGTAAGTGCCACTCACAATTGTCGTTCAATTCATAAGGCAAAGGGTTAAAAATGAATTCGAAGTTGCGGACAAAATGTTAGTAAATTTGATAAGTCTATGAAGTAGAAAAATGTCGCTGGAAATCGACTCTCGTGATAGCAACTTATAGACTTAAGACGATTTGGCCTGAAGTAGTAGATTCTCTCGATAAGCTCTTTAATTAGTGTATCATAACGCCAACATTGTTCAAAAAGTATAGGTAACGAAGTTAAAATGCAAAACAGTTAGTATGCGTATTTAATTCGTGCACCAAGCAGATTTTTTCAATAAATGGCATTAGCTTCATTTTATATTAAGAAATTTATCAAATATATCTCAAACACATTTAAATATAGTACAGTAAATCTTATTTTAGAATTTATGGTACAAAAATGTTACAAAATCTCCCTTTAAATCCCCACAATACAGAGAGCTAAAAGTTCCGAAGCCACATGTTGACTTTTGTGTATTTTGGCTGGCAGTCGGGATAAAAAAGAGTGGGAAGAGATTGCTCGTTTCGATGCTCATCGTACATGCAAAACGATGCGCTTCCTTAATTTATCTCCATTCTTATTTTTTCAGCTTCCCCTCGGCTTGCATATAAAAGCTTCTTCCGACCTTGGACCACTTTAAGCTGTACATTGCGTCCCACTCCACGGAACAATGTATGGCCGTGATAAATCCAATCAAGGGGTTTCGTTTTGCACTGACACACATCGAATAACAGCAAATGCACTGAAATCCATTATTCTGTCGACTGGGCCCTCAGAAGGAAATTACATAGGTCAGTGGTCACAGAGGAGCGTTATCCCTTTCGAGTGCACGAACGTGACTTCCCGGTTCGGTCGGTCGGGGAACAAAGTATCACCACCCGCCGCCCATCATCCTCATTGTAATCCTCTTTGCGTATGGGAACAATACGTCTACTTGGTAAGATAATTCTATTAGCCGGAAACTTGTTCTTTATCTCCGCCTTTTGGGCTTTTTCCCTGATCCGATCTAGTTTTAGCAAGTGTGTCTTGGAGTCCTCCGAAGGAGACCTCATGCGATAGTTCCTTGAGTGCATTGAACGAACCGTGGTGTGGGAGGAATTCGGTATTATCAAAAGGTTTCTATGCTCACCAAATGTTTGGTGATCGTGCCTTAATTTTGGTCTATTAATTGAAAATGAACTCGGACGGGCAACTTCTCGTGATTAAAGTCATTGCAAGTAATTACGTTACAAAGCAGCCGTGCAGCTCGTATAATTTGCGGTATGGCCGAGGTGCGTTGCGTGTGTGCGCATTTTTAAATTTACATCTGTCGCTTGTGACGAACTGGTGCCGCAAGCGAGTGATTACATTGCCTGAGGGAATGCCTCAACCGCCGGATAGGCTATTTATTCTTGCAACAGGGAAGACACGGTAGAAATGCGCTTCCCGGTAACTTGTAATTTACATAATTCCGACTCTCCTCCACCTCATTGTTTGGTGCCTCGCCATGCCTCGGGGAAATTCTTTTGTAGACGTTGCGCTAATGGTCCCGGTGGGAATTTCAGGTTCTCTCAATCTTTTGCGTCTTTTGTAGGGCGAGCCAATCTCAGTGCATTGGGCTGCAGTGCAAACGAAATTTTTGGCGGACTTTTCCCTTGATTGCGCATTACAGAGATTCCAAATTGTGCTATTATAGGAATTTGCCCAGTTTCAGAAATGCTTGTGAAACGGTTACAGAATTTACAGAATTTTTTAAACTTCAACATGAAAGATCCCGGGGGCTAACAAAACGGGAAAGATTAATTTTTATGAAGTACGGTCGGCGAGAAAAGCGTGGTTTAAGATGGATAATTTGCTTTAGGTCAGAATTGTCTGAAGGCCTAAACAGAGAAACTCCTTTAATCTTTAGCTGACATTGTGGGGTATTAAATACCCCAACGGTTTTCGACTTCAGTTCTAGCTCGTTTAAATTTACAAAATGGTATTTATTGTGACTGTTATCATTAGGATATAGGATAAGGACGACTATCTCCTTCGTAGACCATTCAACATAATTCTAAAAGTTTTCGGATTTTGATTGCCACGGAAAATTGATTGCAATGGTTGTAGTAGTAGTCTGCTAATTATATTTATTTGAAGAATTATATTTTCTTTTTTTAGGATATCGTACCTCAACAAGAAAAAACGAAAATCTTATAATATCACGCACACGTCTGTCACAACCGATTTTTTTAGAAACTATGAACGTAGAACCTGCCTATTCAAGGCTATCTCAGCCCTATTAGGCGCTGGGGTGCAAAAATCAGTCTTGTCCCTTGTCAACAAAAAAAAAAAAAAAAATTAAATTAGTACTATAAAGGTACATTTTTAAAACATACAATTCAATTTTTCTGGCTTTTAAATTGGCAAACTCTTTACTGATATCGTCTGTTTTGAAATGCACTTTCGATTCGATACTTATTATGGTCAAATCTATCTTGGATCAGGGTTGATCGTAAATAGTTTTTTATTAATTTCAATTTTGTAAAAAGACCTTTCGCCTTCTGCTACTGTTACATGAAGTGCGACGTAAGGATGTTGAAATATTAGAAAATACGGACATACATCGAATGGAGTTGTGTCCCTATTTATAAAAAATTAAAGGCAGCAATGCTAATTCATTAAATAGATCTTCCCCATCAATATCCGATCTATTTTTATGCGTTTACTTATGTTCTAAGTTGAGACATGCTTTTTTTAGTCTCTCTCCAATGCCCTCCAACTGTTAATGTTTTGCAAAAATGTAATGTTCTGTTAATAAATCGAATCTTTTATTTAATTGCCATGCCAAGGAACAACAAATTAAAAATTTACTTTAAGTTTTGTTTTTGGGCTTAATATGAGCTTACCTACAGCCTTGTAATTAAAATGTATTTTTCGGGGACGTGGACGAACAGTTTCGGTGAATTCAGGTTCATATTCTAAATTTTCAGCAATTAATTTTAAATCAAGTAGCAATTGTTCAAATTGTTTTTTGAACCAGATCGATTATTGGATCGCTTTTGAAAGCATTTTGAAAGGTAATTTAAGGAAAAGGGTATCAACGTGCCTCTCTATACCACACCAAAGAGTAATAGAAGATTCCATCAAACACCGCAGTACTACAACTGTAAAACACCCAATAATCATGTGTGCGATGCTTCTGTAAAGAAGAAAGGATGTTGCAAATTTGCAAAAACGGGTTATTAAAATTGGTGACTTCACCAAATAATTAAATGTAGTTATTGTGTAAAAGAAAATAAAATAAATATGTTTAGGAAAAAATAATATTTTGTTAATCGCATTATTGAATTCTGAGCGATATGCTCTTACCCAAACAGGCTTAGTCCCAGAAAACCTAGGATCCAATGAAGAAGAAATATTGATCATTCGAACGAAATTCGTTTTGTTCGTTTTGGCCGCGCCCTCTTTTCGAAAATTATTCCCAGATGTGACTTCATCTCCCCCAAAGGAAAGCAGAAAAAGGAATTATATCCAAAATCAAAACTCCTAGGTGAAAACGATTTCTTTGAAGATAAATCGTCAAAGATATAGCAAAAATAATTTTCATTTTGCTTTATTTTGTTTAGCACTCATCCTTGCACAGAATAAATTCTATCTGCTCGTTTGTCCTATTTTTTTGTAAATAATATAATTTCGAATATTTGATATGCGGATTCTTAAATTTAGTAACGTTTTGAACAACTTTTTTGATGCATTAATAAAAGAAATAAAGTGTTTAAACTCTACGTGTCACACTTTTAAAGTAATGCAGACAAATTCCGGGAGTGATGGCATTCCAATCGTTAAGGATAATTCTTCAAAGTTAACGTAGGATTTTAGGCTTTCTTTCAGAAATTCTAGTTTTTAGTACATCCCATAAATTTTCTATACGAGGTCTGTTCAAAAAGTATGGCGAATTTTGAATTTCCGCGGGCTACATATATTCGATTTTCGACTTTTTTGTGGCGTTATGTTGGTACTCATGTCCCTCACTTATGCTGACAAGCTCGGCTATTCGGAATGTTCAGTTAATTTTTGACAGCTATTTTGCTTGGACGTGTTTTGGCTCGTCTTCGATTTTCCTATTCCCTATTCCAAAAAATAGAATAGAAAGTCAGAGACATGAGTACTAACATAACACCACAAAAAAATCGAAAATCGAATATACGTAGCTCGCGGAAATTTAAAATTCACAATACTTTTTGAACAGACCTCTTACACTGTATGTCATGTTTCACAGTGTTCGATGTAATTCGATATAATACTACCAAAGATGATTAAAAAGAAACGTTATTAGCGATATGTGATCCATTTAATATTTTACTTTTTAAGTAATTTTTAAAATATTTATGAGTTTTTAGTCAAAATAATAATTTAATAATTTTCGAGTTTCTGGGAGAGTTTAATACATTTTAAAACAGATTTTGGGGATATAATAAAAAACCTTTTTCTCTTAGCACCTAATTTTGATGATTTTTGATGAAAACCAATCAGTTTTTCACAAAATTCACAACAAAAGACAAATAGAGCGCATTTCTGATCAAGAGCAAATTTTGAAAACTTTATTTACAAAGTTGTCTTTTGTCACACCGAAGCCCAAAAATTTAAAATAAATAAGTAAAATGTAATTTATGTATAATAAAAATAATTTTCTAATTATGTAGTAACTGTAACTTTGAGATTAATGAAAGTAAACAACTTTTGCTTCTATTTCTTAGATTTGTTCGATTTTATATTTCGGCGTTTGAATTAAAAAATGTTTAATTAATTCATTACATTTAATTTTCAAATATTTCCTTATTTAGATATTAAAAGAACAAGTTTTGTTTTTGTGAAAGAGGCCATCTTTCTTAATTTCGTTTCTAACGTGCTCATCTTTGCTAAA
This sequence comes from Philonicus albiceps, assembly GCA_963969385.1. Lineage (NCBI taxonomy): Eukaryota > Metazoa > Arthropoda > Insecta > Diptera > Asilidae > Philonicus > Philonicus albiceps. The sequence goes on along the minus strand of OZ017774.1, from coordinate 14,995,901 downwards.
AAAAACAAGACCTCGAATCTGTCTTATTAAGCAAAAAGTTCTGTACTGAAAGAGTTCAGAACAAGAGGTCCCATGAGCTTACCTGTACCAAAATACAATGCATGTTTTGGTGGCCCTATTCATAAAGAGCTGGAAGGAGCATCGGTTCTTTTAAAACGCTCAATTACAAAAAGCAGGATAATCCCAGTTTGGGGATGATTACAAAAACCCTCATATTCCCAGTAGAAATGGGATCGTTTGCAGTTCACGTCTCCGAGACGTGAGTATGCGTTGCAAAAATAAAATGATTTCAGCGAAAAGCGTGCGGCGGAAGTGTTGATCGTTGAAAAGAAAAATAAATAAATAAAATAACATCGTCCGAACAAAGTGAGCTACTACGTGCAGAAAAACAATTAACGAAAAACGCTAGTGAAATACAAATCCTGTATAAAAGTTGCTCGTACTGGCCGCATTAAAGCGCAGCTCCTTCCTCCTACCAGATGCTGACGAAGATGCTCTTACCCGGATAATTCTTGGTTGGGCGAACCTTCTAACCCGACTAGATAGTGACTCTCTAAATGGTTTGTTAGTAGCGGAGGATGCAAGCCAACTGGTGTCAGTTACTTTTTCTAGTTAATGTGTCATTACCACGGTACAGGAGACGAGAAAAGTTGTTAGATTTGATGTTTAACAAGACAAATGGGGGCAGCGCGACCGAAGGGTACTTACTTTTCACTTTGAGCCATGTGTAGGACGACCTTTCCCCGGCCTCGTTTGAGGCCAAGCACTGGAACATGGCAGATTCGTTCATGGAGAGCTTTTTGATTACCAACGAATTGTCCTCTTGAATTTTGTATCTAAAAAAAAAAAAGAAAATGTTTTTAAATTGATGTTTTTGGTGAATGTTGGCTCTACATATTAAGGAAGTCATAATAAAGTTATTACAAAATTCATTTTATGCCAGAACTGTCTTAACAAAGTTGCAATGCATTTATGGAAAATCTTTTTTTAGCGTTAAATTATGGGAACATTTAATAGATTACATCTGCGAATTTTTTGATTTTAATAATGCATCAAAATAAACCTCTAGGTCTAAAATTTTGTTAGAAGGTACTATTCGACTACCACTTTAAAAATGATTAAAATATTTTTTTAATTAGCTTAGGGCATCAACAACATGCAAAGTCAGGCCGATATTCAATAAGCTCTGAAAGTGGAGTTGTTTTAATTTTCTAAATACATACCATTAAAAATTTTAAAATACGTTTTTATAATTCATCCTATAACTAGTATAATAGTACACCTCACAACGGTTTCTTAATAAAGCTCCTTCTTAATAAACAAAACAAAAAACATTGTAATAATGTAATTTCAGTAAATCAGATTTATAGAATGATGTATTCGTATTTTATTCTATAACGCAATGATAGTGTTGTTAAGAAATACATTTTTTTTCACGCTACATTCCTATAAGTTTTTTTGAAAATGAATGAATTTGATTTTGTGGTTAAATTTATTTAACCAGGGATACTGGCACATATGCATGTGTACGTTAAGTTTTTTAGAAATTAAAATTATTCAAATTGGAAAAAATAATAAAATTTAAACTAGATTATCTTTCACCAATAAAACCAAAAACTTTATAACAACATGGATAATATTTAATTCTTTTAAAATAGATAATATTTTATTCTTCTAAAGATATTTTTAAGTTGCCTCCTGATTATCGCAAGATTTCTTTTTCGTTCATTGAAAATAAATTATCAATTGTGTAAAATTTGATTCGTTTTAATTATTGCTTTATTTCACCAACATAATTTGTTAAATTAGATTTTTAATTTTTTTTTAACTGCCCAATGTGTGAATTTAATTTAGTTTTATATTTTAATTGTTTTTAAATTTTGTCTTACATTTTGATAAAAAAATAAATGATCAAAGAAAATTTTGAACCATTTTTTCCACCTTTAAAAAATTTATTTCTGAAAAGGTTAAGATGAATTCCATTCCTTGCATTTAGTTTTCTTTTTGCAAAAATAATCCATTACTTGGAATATAATTCACTAGGATTTACTTAAATTCATTTTATGTTGCTTTTGTTATTCTTAAAAGAATCAATAGAATAATTAAATTGATTTCATAACACATTAATATTTTTTTGTTAGACAGAAATGTTTTCTACTTATATCTGATTATAAAAAATGAAATAACGCATGGTTATAATGCATCAAAACGCTTGCAGTAAATTTAAAAAATGGAAGTGAAAGTACGATACTAATTCTACAAGATATTAGATGAAATTTCGAATTTTTGTCAGTTTTTTAGGGATTTAGAACGCTGACTACAGATTTATAATTATAATAAAACATTAAAGACCTTTGAAATATATTTGTCTTAGGAAATTTGCGTTCATAGAAATAAATAATTGCTTATTTTATTAAGTTCTTTCACTTATTCACAAAAACAACAAATGGATTACAATAAAAGCAAAACGTTTTAGAGGAATGCAATTCATGTAATGAATTTTTATATACGAGTATTGTGTAAATGTATGAAATTAATAATGAAATATTATTTTGCCTCCAACTTACTTCACTTTGCAAAATTTATTTAGGTATTGTATGACGTCGGGAAATGAGCTAAATTAAGGTTTCAAGATTTAAGGCTTCAAGAATACGTTTCTAAACAATTATTGCAAAATTGCTAATAGTTTATGAATTCTGATCATTTGAATACATGCGATCTGGTATAATGTGCAAATAGCTTAGAATTTTTAGGTTACATCTACGGAAAAATTCTCAGCGAACTGGATTTTTGTGCAGATCTAAACAAGATGTAGAAAGCCGAATGGCAGTCAATAGAGGTTATTATGAAAATTGTAGATCATAAAATTGTCAAAAATAAAAAAAAAATTTAAATATGTTTTTTTCTTATAGAATTTTAAGCGTTTTCGTTGCAGAGCGCAAGTTAAGCGCTAAGAGAAACTTTAAACGCATTTTCTTCGAAGCCAGAAATAGTTTCTTTTTAAATGCTTTGTACTGTGATAAAACGCATTGTATAATAAATACAAAAAGATTCAAAAATATTCAAACTTAGAACTCTTTTTTTCATGGAAAAGCAACAAAATCAGTTGATTTTTCATACGTCTAGACCAGAATGATTCCTTAAAATTAAAATAAGCTGCACCTTTTAACAATTCTGTGAAATGGTTAAGGAGTTTTAGAATTTTTAATTTAAATATAGCTGTTAATTAATAGTTAAGTTATACTTTTATAAATATCGCTATAGTAAACCTTTCGAATTTTTTTATAGCTTTAAAATGTGCAATGTTAATATTTATGAAAAGCAATTTATATTTATATTAGTCATATTGACTGCTTGGTTGATTGATTCTTAAAATCCTACCTATCAGTGGATAAGTCAACGGCTTCTGCGTTTCGAAACCATGTTACATGAGGTTGCGGCTCGCCTATCACATCGCAGGGGAGAATTACTTGCGATCCATACTCTGCAAGGGTTTCGGCCCTTAGAGGTGTAAAAAAGGTAGGCGGTTCCTGGACCACAACTGTGGCACTAGTAGTCACTGTGGGAAATCCGCCACTTCTCAGTCTAACTTGGCAAGTATACTCCCCAGAATGGGTTAGGTTCACAGACAGCAGAGCTAGAGTCCTGTTCCAAGGATCATGCAACGTATGTTCCACGCCTGAATTTTCAATAACGATTCCATCCTTCATCCATAGCGTTTCAAGCTCATGAAGTGGTCGCGCGTTTGCGATGCATTGTAACTCGGCCAAGTGCTCGCCGCGCTTTAACGTCACGTTCTCGGGGTGGATTATGATTTCTGGGGCCACTTCCGTGTAGGGATCGCCGGTGACGTTTAGGTGGATGAACGCGCTGTTTTCCTCCTTGCCCAATTGTGTGTTAATGGCTCGTGCTCGATATGCCTTGCGGTCGTTCTCATCCGAGCTTAGGATGATTAACTGGTTGCTTATCGTGTTCGCGTACTTAATGTCGTAGTTGAGGGGTCCTTCTTCAGTTTGCCATATAACGGAGGGCGCTGGAACTGATTCAATCGGGGGCAAATTAAAAACGGCTGGATGCCCAGAAGACACAGATGTTCGCCTTTCTGTTTGATCCTCGAATATTCCCATGTCTGCGAATAAATCAAGTTCTTGAGTGAGTACAGTAAAATGAAAAAAAAACATGATTATCAAAGTGTTCAGGATTATTCATAAGCTTAGGATTGATTTCGGTTCTTGGAATTCTAATCAATTTTAGACCTGTATTCTCTGAATTATAAAAAAAACTTTTTGAGAGAATTTGAAGCTCTAAAAATTGGCAAAGAGATTTAAAACTTTTATTATGTAACTTTATGCAATATGTCCATAATACGAATTCTTTTTTTTTTTGTGCAAATATTTTAAAATTTCTTTAAAATTCAATAATTCCTAGTCAGGCAACACATTTTATTATTCCTAAGGTGCTTATACCTGGGTGCGGTAGAGACGAATATTATTAGGAATTCGTAATATCTAGTTTATAAGTGACATGACTTTTCTACAATGCATGTTATATTTTGGGCGAGTTTTGCTTTTAAACCTCAGGGGTTGTCAAATATTCTACTCTTTTTAACTTCAGTATTAGCCAATTTAAATTTTGTATTTAGTATTTACGATGACCTCTAGCTAATTAGATATACTATCTCAATTCTAGTTTAGATTATTACGGGAACTCGACTGGTGCACAAGAGACCCCAGCGTGTTAGTTACTATCATTCAACGATTCGATAGTGTAATACATATAAGTGTAAAATGGGTACTTTATAGGAAAATAAAGTTAGTAAAATAATAAAGACTGAGTAATATACTAATTTAATTATACAGGGTGTACAAAAAGTTCCGGTATAGTAGAATATCTCATGAAATACACCAAAAGGAAAAAAGGAAAAAATAAAAACGCTTGTAAAATATTTTTTGAATATCTATCCCATGACACCAACTTATCAATAATAAAAATTGCGCATTGCTTCCTGGAGAATTCAAATTTTTATTCTTATAATTTTGAGTTCCCATTTAAGATTTTAAATGTTGAAAATATTTAACATGGTTTTTTTTTTAATTTCTTCCATCCTATGTGTATTTTGCGAGATGTTTGACCGTCCTGGAACTTTTTTTTCACCCTGTATATAGAAATATACTACGGTATATATGTGCTTTGGTAAGCTAACAACTAAAACTAAAATATAATTAAAGTTGACGTGAAAAAAATATAATGATGCTTCATGACTTACGTTCTTTACATTATTAGATTTCTTTATCGAGAAAAATAGTAGCCATAAACGTCATGATCGCGTTGATCGAACGTTAGTCTTCATATCTACTTGGCTTGTAATACCGAGTGTGAATTATAAGAGAAAGAAAATTCTTTTAAACAAGAAATTTTTGCTCGACTTAATAATGCCCTACTAATTTAAATCTGGCGGCTGTGCGACCTAGTCCATAACCTTAAATAATTTTTCTTAAACAGGATTTTTTACTAACTTTGAAATGTGTTTTGGGTCATCTTTTTGGAACGCTCAAAGACATGGCATGACATTTTCTGTATGTGGCATCATAATTTTCTGTTAATTTGTAACTAAGGAAAGGTTAATAACACAGCACATCAACTACCATTGCACCACATGTAGTTTTTAATTAACAAGTAACTACTATATATTGAAAGTCGTTGAATTTTCAACAAAAGTGTACATTTGGTGTGAATTTATTGACTATAATTTACATGTAATTTTAAAATACGTAAAACTTATTGAAAAGAAAATCTTTTAAATGTAAGTCAAATTTATACTCAAGTGTAGAAAACTATTAATTATTAGAAATCACTGCAACTTTGAGAGTTGAGCAATGACTTTCAGAACAGCTCATTAAATTATATTCATTAATGCGACAAGGGATTCCGCGCTGTAGCAATGAATTCGTCATCACTTTCATGCTAATCGAATCTAAAGTGCTGGGACCTTGTGAAGTTCTGTCGCATCCACAGAGCTTTTGACTCGTCTGACCTTTGAATAAAGAAGTTCTTGTGGCAAACGGCTGAGAACAGTATCTGCAAGCTAAATTCCAACTAATAGGCCCTCAATTGCTTGCCCATTAGCCGTTTTCGAATTAATCGGACATTTCATTTGCATTTTGCAATCTTTCTTTCTTCAGTTCACCCGTTTAGCCATGGTGAGCCCTGTGAGATGACGCAGTCAGGGCGAATTACAATATTCAAATTTACAATTATTAGAGGAGTTATTGCCCCAAACTCGACTATTCTGTTCATTCGCCTACTTGTGGGTGAAAGTGGCAAATTTTTTTAAATTAACTTAGCTTCTCGCAAGATGTTTGGCGAGCATTGGTACTTCAAAACAACTCAACCGATTTAATGAAGCAATGTTTGGTTATTTGCCAGGGAATTTTGGATAATCGCGAGTAGAGCTCCTCACAAGAAAATCGCTGGAGATGAGCAACAACAATAACGACTTCGGGGGAATCAAGGGATCGCAGCAATATATTTTCCCTGAAAGGAAGAAGAACTTGCAAAAAATACTTACATGCAACGACCACGTCTATTTTCTCGCTGAAAATTGATCCGGCGTCGTTTTTTGCGATGCACTGGTAGCTCCCGGCGTCCTCCCTCCTCGTGTTGTGGATGCGATAGTACTGGCTGTTCGAGTAGTCTCCGACGGGGATGCCATCCTTGAGCCATCGATACATTGGCTGCGGGTAACCTTTGGAAAATATGAAAAAGAGTTGCTTCAGTGGTGGACACAATGTACTTTTCTTGCGGGGTAGAAGGGATCTAGCCTAAGCAGCCAATAAAAGGGCATTTTGGATGCGTCTACAACTGATCTCGATAGGAGGCGAACAAAAGGACGAACTATACTGATTTCCTCAAAGTCACCGGATAACACAGCCACAGCCAGTGGACGGGGCCGGAGGCGATCGAACAATGACGAGTTTCAGTTCTTTTCATTTCCGCTCACCACGTTGGCCCAGGGCAATCGGAGAAAATTAACCATCGGATGCAACCGCACGTCAGCCACTGAGTCAACAAGCCGTGACAGTGTCATTGGGCCAGCGGAGTTCACGAGGTGAATTACTTCCACAGGAGCTTCGAAGTGAAATTCATTAGATGCCCGGGGCCCCAGGCAGTATAAATGCATCGGTTGCGGGCAGCGCCCACGACCGCAATTCGAATCCCAGACTTCATTCCATATCATTGCAAACCGGAGCAGCAACTGGGGCGTACTATTGATTGATTCTATCTGCCAAACGACTCCACTCACAAGAAATAATACGAAAGTTATGGCTCCATCACGGAAGTAATTGACGGACAGCGTCTGCCTCTTAATGAGCTTCCTGCTTTGCAAAAAATGCGCTGGTTGGCGGCAATGCTCCGCCCTAGAAGATGATCATTGCGGCAATCAAAAGACCGAAGGGCACGGTGCCCCCCCCCCCCCCCCAGTGGATCCCATCTTATTTTCGCCCAATTTCAGTAAACATTTTAGAAAAAATGAGGTATGATGTATGGAAAACCGCTGCGTTAATAAATTTTAAATTATTTTTGGGTTAATGCCATCTGGCGGCAACATATCACATTTGCAATTTTTAGTTTCCTACACTAAAAGAGTTGAAAAACCAACAGGGAATTTCTCCAGTTTATAACCTAATGATAAACCGTGCTCAAGAATACTTTGAGGGTTTTTTGTTTAAAAAAGCATGTCGAATGAGAACATAAGAAATATTTTTATTTTAATCAAAGTATGCTTCATTTGAATCTGCATTTCATGAAAGCAAATGTATTCTCCGAAGGAAGAAGTCTAGTATCTTTGAAGCGATCCAGTTTGTCCAGCCAAATTTTGATATCTTCATACGAACTAAACAGTGAGACCTACAGTGAGCAAGTAAAGGCCGGAATAAATGGAAATCTAACGGAGAAACATGTGCGGCGAATATGCCGGCTGGGATAGAACTTTCTGATCCTTTTAAGTAATTTTTCACAGGCCGAGAAACATGTGCTCTTGTGCTGTCGTGTTGTAGAATTACTTTTCGGTGTCTATTCGGCATTCTAGCCGTCTTTAATAAAAGCTCTTTTTAAATGTATTAATTGATTTTGATTACGATCACCAGTAATAGTTTCTGAATGTTGCAGCAGCTTGCATAGCTTCCAATTCAGCATCACCAATTTTTTGTGTGTTTCAGAATATTCTTAATCACTGACATCGAAAGCTTTACTTTTAGATTGTCTAAAACCAATACTCGCAAGTTTTTATAAATGGAAATTGTTAACTACAAATTTAATGTAATATACTCGTAGTTGGCATCTAGTACTATATGCCAGATTAAAATAAATGCAAACCATACTAATTATGATACCTAACGGAAATCCTTCAAAACTTATTTATATAACCCAGACATTAGGGCAACCAAAATAATAAAATTGGTGCGCATGCAAATATAAGATATTGCGTTTCTTCTTCCAGCCGCTAAATCTTAAACCGAACTATACTTTTTCTAAAATAACGTGAAAGGGAGGAAAGTAGGACATGTTTTAGTATGTTTTCTTAAAATTTGAATGGGATGTGCTTAGATGTACAGTGACTCGAAAAACTGTTCACGTAATTACATTCTCAGATAAATTCCCCAAAAAAATGAAAATACTAAGCAAGCGGCAACACTGGTTTTCTTCAAATAACTGCAATTTAACTGTAATTTGTTATTATTTACATGAACGTTTGAATGGGCAAAGCAAAACGTTAAAATCCTTGCTGAAGTAAAGATCGCAACGTGAACAGTTTTTCGAGCGTTTGGAGTTTCTCTAAAAAGAATTAAACTTGCGTTACTTTTTTTAAAAAAATAAGGCGTTTTGTATATTTATTATATCTATCGCGGTAAGAAAATACATATTTCATAGCTTTTCGGGTCAAAATGATTTTGGGTCAAAACTTATTTGTAGATAAAAATGACCAAAAAAATTTCCACTGCTAAGAGGGCAGCTGTTGCTGAGGATATAAAAAAAGGACTTTCTGTGAAAAACATCTCTAGAAAACACGGTATTTCGATCGGTGTAACCACAAAAATTAGAAAAGAAATGGAGGTTGAGGTAAATAAAAATAAAGGTGGACGACCCAAAATACTAAGCGCTGAAACAGAAAGAATGGCACGGCGTCTTATCATGTCAGGAGCAGCAAGTAACGCTGTGGATGTCAATAAAGAGCTTTCTGCCACATTAAATATCAATGTGTGCAATGACACTATTCGAAATTGCTTGAAAAATGCAAATTTAAAGGCAAGAGCCAAGATAAGGTTCTAGGTTCTAGGTTCAAGTGGCTGCCAAAAGAGGCACACTTAGGCCAAGTTAGGCCCATTGTGATACCACGTGGGACGAAGCCCCCAAATAACTAGCCTTCGAACCATTTGGACTCTTTAATGAACTGCTCCAGGCTTCTAATCCTGACGGAGCTCAGTTCCGACAGATCATTAAAGAAAGTGGAGCCCAGGCTTCGATTTCTCCGTACCGCTAGTGCTGGGCATTGACATAGGAAGTGAAGGATATTCTCTTCCTCTTCCTCATTAAGGCAACTTCTGCAGAAGTCATGCGTGGTCACCCCCATCCTATTGGCATGTTTGCCGATGAGACAGTGACCCGTGATGACCGCTACTACGTTGCTGATAGCGGGTCTCTTGAGCGAGACCAAGTTTCTAGACCTGTTGCGGTCGAAGATGGGCCAGATAGATCTGGCCGTTGCGCAGGTGGGCTCATTTCTCCATCTGCGATTAGCAGTTGCTAAGAAGGACTCTTGTATGGTCCGCTTGCTTGATGCAAGCGGAGCACCCGGCTTAAGAGTGATATCCTCAGCAGGCAAGCCTGTGCCAAGCCTCGCCAGCTCATCCGCCCTGGTGTTGCCCGGGATGTCGAAGTGACCAGGCACCCAGACCAGACTGACTTCAGTTCTATCAGCCATGCGGATGAGCTCCGAGCGACAGTCCGCAACGACCTTGGATGTCGTGTGAACACTTACTAGCGATCTGATCGCAGGTTGACTATCGCTATAGATACGTATATTGACCAGGGGCTTCTTTGTAGCCCTCAGCCGCGCGATTGCCTGTGATATAGCTATGACCTCAGCTTGGAAAACGCTGCAATGGTCTGGCAGTCGAAAGGAGGTTTCTATACCCATTTGTTCAGAGTATATACCTCCACCCACTTTGCCGTCCTTCTTGGAGCCGTCAGTGAAAACCTGAATCGACTCTGGCTGCAAAACTAGACCCTCCGCCCATTCCTGCATCGAGGGAAAGGAGGCAGTAATTTTAATGCCGAATGATGGCTTAGGAACCATGTAGTCCACCGCCGAGGTACGTGGCCCTAGAATCTTAGAATGCCCGTAATCCGTACGTGTCCAGCGGTGAACCGCGTTGAGCCTTATGGCCGAGGATGCTGCCGTTTGCTTACCAAACAGGTCCAGCGGAATGAAGTGGAGGATAGTGTTTAAGGCCTTAGTAGGGGTGGATCTGAGGGCGCCTGTAATAAGTAATGACGCAAACCTCTGTACCCTCTCCAGGCTTGCCCGGTTGTAAGCCTTATCAAGAGCTGGCCACCAGACTAACACACCATACACAAGTATAGGCCTAATAACGGCCTCATAGAGCCAGTGGATAATACGGGGTTTCAGCCCCCATTTCCTTCCAACAGCTTTCCTGCAAGAGTACAGAGCCACGGTGGCCTTGCGTACTCTTTCCTTAATGTTGTCTTTCCAATTTAACTTTCTATCGATGATCAGGCCCAGGTACCTGACTTGATCTGAAAGTTTAAGATTGACACCCTTTAGTGTTGGTGTAACAAAGGTGGGGGTCCGGTGTTTCCTGGTAAACAACACCAGCTCGGTCTTATCCGGATTGACCCCTAAGCCACATCTGTCACACCACCGTGCAAGCTTTGCCAGAGCACGTTGAAGCACCTCCGTCAAGGTGTTCACATGTTTGCCCGAGACAGCTATTGCAATGTCGTCGGCATAAGCAACCACTTTGCACCCGGAACCATCCAGCTCCACGAGAAGGCCGTTGAGAACTAGGTTCCAGAGAACCGGCGATAGGACACCACCCTGTGGGGTGCCCCTGGCCGCAAATTTCCTTATGGAACCACTCCCAACAGTGGCATTTATGACTCTGCAACCGAGCAACAAGTCAATGAGCCCTGTGACCGACCCGCTAATGCCCAGGCCCCTTAGTGCGTTCGTAATTGCCTCTGGCCTGATATTATTGAAGGCCCCCTCTATGTCCAAGAAGGCTGCCAAGGTGAATTCCTTGTAGAGAAGAGACTTCTCCACCTGATCAACGAGAGCATGCAGGGCGGTCTCAGTGGATTTACCCTTGGTATAGGCATGCTGGGATTGAGATAGCCTACTTGGACCTATGTTATCCTTAATGTAGACATCCAAAAGTCTTTCCAGAGTTTTGAGAAGGAAAGAAGAGAGGGTAATGGGCCTATAATCCTTTGGCTTGCAATGCGAGGCCTTTCCCCCTTTCGGGATGAAAACGACCTTAGCCTCCAGCCAGGATTTAGGGATATGCGAGAGCTGCAAACAGGCTTCAAAGATGATAAGCAGCCAAGGGCTGATTAGCACAGAAGCCCTCTGCAGCTCCGCTGGTATAATGCCATCCAAGCCTGGTGACTTGTATGGCTTAAAACTCCTGATAGCCCAATCAAGTCTTTCGCGGCTGAGGACCTTTGTGACGAGGTCCCCAGCCTCCTGTGTGACCGTGGATACCACCGTTTGGCTGTCCGAGCAGCCAGGAAAGTGAGTATCCATCAGCAACTCCAGAGTTTCCATGCTCGTCGAGGTCCAGTCTCCATTTGGTTTCATCAGAAGACCGGGTGCACAAGGCGTCGTGGCGAGTATTTTTCTGAGGCGATTAACCTCGGACACCTTTTCCACTCCGCCACAAAATTTCTCCCACGAGGACCTTTTGGCCATCCTGAGAGATTTCTTGAAGTTCCTAAGGCTTTCCTTATAAGCAGACCATTCGTTGGTGCTCTTTGCCTTGTTGAACTGCTTACGGCATGCCTTTCTGAGTGCCGTAATCTCATTAGTCCACCATGGGGGCTTGGGTCTGCCCCAGGGCTTGCACGAGGGGCAAGCAATTTTGGCCGCCCTGTTACAGGCTCCAGTCAGCACGTTCACCGCTGCATCAATGTCCTGTCGGTTATTGATGATTGGTGGTCCATCAGCCGGTAACGCCTGCTGGAGAGCCAGATTATACCTATCCCAATTCGTCCTCCTCCTATTAATAAAGGGGCTACGAATTGGTTTAAGAAAGTCAAGTCCGAACTCAATGTATGAGTGGTCGGACAACGAAGGCTCCTTGGAAACCCTCCAGTCCTTAATAATGTGGGCGGAGTTCTCGGTACACAGGGTAACGTCGAGAACCTCCCGTCTCACAGAGCTGACAAAAGTGGGCTCATCACCTACGTTGCACACCTGAAGGTTAGAGCTAAGTATAAAGTTAAGAAGAGACTCACCTCTATCATTAATGTCCGAGCTACCCCAGACAGTATGGTGGGCGTTCGCATCTGCGCCGATTATCAGCGCTTGCTTGCGCTTAGCTGCCTCCGCGACGATATTTCGCAGGGTCTCATGCGGAGGAGGCCCCTTATGATCATGGGCCATATACGAGGATGCCAGCCAGATGCTGTTCGATCCAAGTTCCACCATAACCGACACCGTATCCCTGTCACTGAAATGGTTTAGCATGAAGGCATTATAGCTGGTATTCACTAGAATGCAGGTTCTAGGTTTACGTATTCCCTTTGCATAGAAGATACAGTAACCCTTCAGATTGAGTCCGCAAATCCGGTCTCCGACGACCCATGGTTCTTGGACAAGAACAACGTCCTCCCCCTTTTGCGATAGGCGCAGGAGGAGTGCAGCGGACGCTGCCTTAGAGTGGTGTAGATTAATCTGCACCACTCTCAGCTTGCTCTCGCTGGATAGGGGACGCCTCTATCATCGTCACCTCGGCGTCATCGGCGTCTGAGAGTAGGATATCTTCCTCCAGGTCATCCTGAATGAAAAAAATCTCCCAACAATCCAGAGGTTGATAGCGTATCGCTACCCTCATCCATGGGTGCTGACGGAGATGATGTCGGGAGTTTCTCAGCACCGGCCAAAGTCTTTGCTTCTACTACGGTGCTGGTCTCTCCACTTTGTCCAGCGACACCATCAGGTCTTTCGACTCTCCTGTCCTTCGAATAGACGGACAGCACGATGGAGTCGAAGCCGTAAAAGATTTTGTCACCCTTAGCCGCTAGAGGTGCCAGAGATTCCTCATTTAGGATAACAATGGCTTGCCTCGTTTTGCCCTTGACCTCTCCGACCTGTGCAATCCTCCAATCATGGGTCGGAAGGTTGCGATTGCACATTCGCATGATGGCCAGGATCTTTTCTGGTTCGGAGGGCTCCGCCGGGATCCACGTCCTGGCTCTCGGTCTGTTCGGGATCTCGTCCCTGGACACGACCTCGAGCCTGGCACCTGGCCAGACTTCGCCCAAACAGGAAATCGCTGCTTTATAAAGATCTGCCGATCTCTGATCCTCGCAAGCGATTAATTTCACCCGACCTCGATACCACCCAGCATCTGAGCAACAGGGGGTAGGGCCGGGGTTTCTCTCCATGACGTCCATAAAGACGCCGAGTAGCGCAATCCGGACCGATCTCCAGTTGTCCAAGGAGATAGCGCCATCCGGATCGCTGCGGTTTATGACAGCCAGGATCAGGCCGTCCTTTGCCACTTCACTAAATGGCTTAGTCGGCCCGACCGTCTGGGGAGCTGTCTTTGGCCGCTTCGTGGAGGCCGGCTCTTGCTCGTCCTGCGAGCGCTGCCTTTTGCCTGCTGCGAGCACTTTGCTGGCCCACACCAGAGAAGTTTTGTCCTTCTCAGAGAGTTCCTTCTCCGGGATGTTCTTAATCCTGTTCAGGAACCGCTGCGCTGACCTTCTTTCTCTGAAGGTCTGAAGAGAGGGATTGCCACGCCTCTTCGCTGAGGAAGTGGGTTGCGACTCCCTAGATGGTGCTGTGATCCTACTTGGTCCAGGCATAGCCTGAGCCGAGCTGCCAAGCACCGAAGAGGAGATGGAGGGCTGGGGTGCCCGGGAAGGCGCCTTGACTTTGCTAGGTCCAGGTTTGCCCACGGACACAAGCGCTGTCGATGCGCGCAGAGCATCTCCACAACCGAGCTTACCAGCCGCGGTCGTTTCGCGAGATGTCCCTCGAATGGGGTTAGGTTTGGATTTCCGGGCTGACCTTGGGTTAGCCACGGAGGGTTTGGGACAGGGGTTACCGATCGCAACGCCCTGAGATAGCAATGATCGCTTCCCTTTGTGGGTTAGCGAAGGAGCAGGATTCTGCGCCTCAGAATTGTCCGAGGCAGGTTTGATGGAACTCATTAACTGGTTCTTACGACCACTTTCGTGACGAGGCACTACTAGTGGTCAAGGGTAGGAATTGGGGAAGAGTGTCCACCATGCAGCGCCCCTTGCATGGCAAGTCCGTAGTTACGACCTGAGGCGGACAGGTATCAGGAAGGCTCCGTTCGAATAGCTTCCAATTCAGCATCACCAATTTTTTGTGTGTTTCAGAATATTCTTAATCACTGACATCGAAAGCTTTACTTTTAGATTGTCTAAAACCAATACTCGCAAGTTTTTATAAATGGAAATTGTTAACTACAAATTTAATGTAATATACTCGTAGTTGGCATCTAGTACTATATGCCAGATTAAAATAAATGCAAACCATACTAATTATGATACCTAACGGAAATCCTTCAAAACTTATTTATATAACCCAGACATTAGGGCAACCAAAATAATAAAATTGGTGCGCATGCAAATATAAGATATTGCGTTTCTTCTTCCAGCCGCTAAATCTTAAACCGAACTATACTTTTTCTAAAATAACGTGAAAGGGAGGAAAGTAGGACATGTTTTAGTATGTTTTCTTAAAATTTGAATGGGATGTGCTTAGATGTACAGTGACTCGAAAAACTGTTCACGTAATTACATTCTCAGATAAATTCCCCAAAAAAATGAAAATACTAAGCAAGCGGCAACACTGGTTTTCTTCAAATAACTGCAATTTAACTGTAATTTGTTATTATTTACATGAACGTTTGAATGGGCAAAGCAAAACGTTAAAATCCTTGCTGAAGTAAAGATCGCAACGTGAACAGTTTTTCGAGCGTTTGGAGTTTCTCTAAAAAGAATTAAACTTGCGTTACTTTTTTTAAAAAAATAAGGCGTTTTGTATATTTATTATATCTATCGCGGTAAGAAAATACATATTTCATAGCTTTTCGGGTCAAAATGATTTTGGGTCAAAACTTATTTGTAGATAAAAATGACCAAAAAAATTTCCACTGCTAAGAGGGCAGCTGTTGCTGAGGATATAAAAAAAGGACTTTCTGTGAAAAACATCTCTAGAAAACACGGTATTTCGATCGGTGTAACCACAAAAATTAGAAAAGAAATGGAGGTTGAGGTAAATAAAAATAAAGGTGGACGACCCAAAATACTAAGCGCTGAAACAGAAAGAATGGCACGGCGTCTTATCATGTCAGGAGCAGCAAGTAACGCTGTGGATGTCAATAAAGAGCTTTCTGCCACATTAAATATCAATGTGTGCAATGACACTATTCGAAATTGCTTGAAAAATGCAAATTTAAAGGCAAGAGCCAAGATAAAAAAGCCTCAAATATCGGAGAAAAATACAAAAGCACGATTAGAGTTTGCAAAACTTCACAAAAATTGGACTGTGGAACAGTGGAAATTAGTTGTATGGTCTGATGAGACAAAAATTAACCGATTAGGATCTGACGGACGAATTTGGAGCTGGTACGACAAAAGAATTGGACCAACAGAAAAAAATATACTTAAGACCTAAGTTCGGAGGAGGTTCACTACTTGTTTGGGGCTGCTTCTGTGGCGATAAATTGGGAAAATTGCGTCGTATTCAAGGAATTATGTGCGCAAAGATTATGTACGCATACTTGAAGACTCGTTGCTGCCGAGTTTTGAGAAATTTGGATGTGAGACAGGTGACTTGGAGTTTATGCAAGATAACGACCCGAAGCATACGGCTCGTGCTACGAAAATCTGGCTAGAAAACAATGCGATAAAAACGATGAAATGGCCTGCTCAGTCACCTGATCTCAATCCAATAGAGAATCTTTGGGCTATAATTAAAAAAAGACTAATTACTCAAAAGGAACTTCCAAAAACCGTTGATGAGCTCTGGGTGAAAGTTCAAAAGACGTGGGAGGAAATTAGCTCCGAAACGTTGGCTAAATTAACGGCCAGTATGCCTAAACGAATTGAAGCAGTTATTAAAGCCAAAGGAGGAAACACCACATTTAAAAAAAATCTTTTATAATACTAAACATTGAAATGTATCTGCTAGTCGATAAACTGTTCATTTCTTGGATTTCAGTTTATGTTATTTTTTTCCTTTAAATATATAATTGTGTTTTTGTATATTCGAATTTATGAATTGTTGTTACTCCCCTAAAATATATTCAAAATCAAAAAGTGAATTCCCTTCTTTTTATTTAAAATAATACCTTGTATCCCTTTTTAGAGAAAATACGTGAACAGTTTTTCGAGTCACTGTATATTGATTCGATATTTCTAAAAGACAAAATATCGAAACAAATCGAATAAAGCATAATATAAAACAGCATAAACATTTAAATTCAAAACATACAGTGGCAAATATTCGCATAATAAGTGTTGTTAAATTTCAAGGTAATATTGAGCGTATCAAAAATTACATAATAAAATGTGAGTAACTATTGCAATATTCACATTTAACTTTGAAATTACCTTATGATTGGATACTGCGATAGCCAACCGTCTTCAACTTGCTGGCTGCTGCGAGTGGTTTTTTTAATAGTTAATGTCTTAGCTTATTTAGCGGGTAGCACGAAGACAATTTTCACGCATTACAGTTTTAGATTAAAGTAAAGAAACAAAACGAACTAATTTAAAAAAAAAAAACAATAATTCGATAGCAAGTCTAAAAGTGAAGTTGATACCTACATATGGTAGATCGCATAGAAAAACTAAATATAAAGATTAGAAAAGGTGGAAGACCTTCAGAAACCTCCCTAACAGTTTCCTCGCCGGAATAGTTCAACGGGGCGTTCAATCCGGAGAGTCATGACAACTCACAATTCACTTCCTCCATAAACACGCTGGGAGTCAACGCCCGCAGCAGGGATTCAACAAGTCGTCTATGTTCCTGTATAGGGCTCCTCGTCCCATCTCATGGAGGCTCCTACTCCTGGCCCTTAACGAATGTGCATGTGGATCGTGGACACAGTATGCTGCTTCCGCCCGCTCAATTAGGACTCGATAGATTTTCGTTATCCGTGCATCTCTTATTGATCCCATCAACCCCCGGAGCAGTACAAAGGACGAGACCGCCGCCCTCAACAGCCCTCTCGGAGTCTTATCATCGTCATCGAACCTTGGGATTAGGAATCCCCGCCACGGATCTAAGCGTCTGCGTTCGGTAAGAAGATTTCGTTCGAGAAGTTGACGAGACAATTTTGCCCTTGCGTCTCATCGCAGGAAGAGGCGCGCTCCCCAACCGCAGCGTTCCTCCTCGCAGTCTGTAATTTGTTTGCTGGGAATGATTTCGGTTTACAAAGGGAATTCGATTGGAAACCGAAATATTTACGAAACTCGTTAAAACTTTTGCAATTGAGCCGTAGCATAAAAAGCGCCTAGCAGATGCTACTCTGTCCGCCTTTTGTCTTTTGTTAAGTGGATGACAATAAAACAGTTTGCGTTCCTTGTGGCAGGCGGACTTTTTACTTTTCCGACCTGCCCTAACAAGGAAGTGTTCAAGCCCTGGCACTCGAAGAAGGAAGTAACAAAAGTACAGCAACAGTTCATACAATTGGCGCATTCAATAAGAATTTTTGCGGATTTCCCCTCTGGCAGACGTCTCTAGAAATTCAAAAACAGAACATACGACGAGTAAAGGCTAAACAGAAAAGGGCGAGGCGCTCGCTGCACGGAGGAAGTTCTAATTGAAATTCTAGACAAACTCTGCGTCTGTTGAGCGATACTCAATGACTGCGCTTCGTCTGGCCTGTCCGAGGACTTTTATGAATGAATTAGTCTTCTCTGGTTGGCAGTCTGCCGGTGTGGGGTCATCAGGACGGAGCACCCGGAACATTTATCTTAAGCGAGTGGAAGCAAACACCACGTTTGGCGCCAAATGCAAATGTTTGCAAAATTCAACACCCCGGGGGTACGTATAAATCACTTCTTGTGCCATAATTTAGAATAAGAATTATGAACGACGTTGATACAAATTCAGATACAATGCAAAATGCATTATAAAAGTAAAAGAACTATGCAGTGACGAACAGTGGGAAGTAAAGCTTTGAGAAAGATAACCTGATTAGAATTAACCTCAGGAAAAACCTTAGAATAAATCCGAATTAAGGCGTTAGTTAGGCATGCCAATAAAGTGTGCCTTCTTAGCATTATAGGATTTTTCTATTTATGTTCGAATATTGATCAAAATAGGATATATAAACCGTTAAAAATACTACGTAGCGATTAAAACCGGGTCAGAACTGTACACATGTCATATGTATCATGCTTTGCTTCGAACTGATTTTACAAAGCATTATATGAGTTCAATTAATATTTCACTTCCCTAATTTGATTTCTTACAGTTATAAAGGGTCTTTCATTAAAGAAAGTGTGCGTGAGATATCGTCCCAATTTTTATTTGCTTGTTGCCATTAGGTACGTCCGCCGCGGCTTCTTTGGGTGGCGCGAATCCGAAATGTCCAATTTTCCAGGACTCTGGCGCATAAATCAGGCTGAACTGGACCGATGGCACGGGTTATGTTATGAGGGCCACTCTGGTTTCTCGCTTATTCGCATAGACCTACAACTTAAGAAAACCCCACAAGAAAAAGTCTAACTGGGTCAAATCGCATGATCTCGGTAGCCAGTTTACATCACCTCCACGTGAGATGACCATGCCCTCAAATCCGTCGTGCAGAATGTCCAATGTGGCATGAGCTGTGTGGCACGTAGCGCTGTCCTGTTGAAACCACATATTGTTGGTGTTCATATCATCCAATTCACGCCAAAAGAAGTTGGTAATCATTGACCTATAGCGCTTGCCGTTGATGATTATGGCGACCGTAAATTGGACGAAGCGCGCGGAACGTTGCTCGAACAGAACACCCATTTTGATAAAAAAAATTTTATCATTTGCACGTGTTGTTGAACTCTATATCCATCCATGGTGATCTCCCAAGGATTACAAGTAAGGATATCGCTGCTTTTCGTAAATTAAAGAAGTTGGGATACATTTTCAAGCTCGATACATGGCTGCCACATAGGTTTACCGAAAGAAATAAGCTGAATCGTATGAATGTGGCTGTTTCTCTCCTTGCAATGAAAAGGAAGCTTTCTTGAATCGGCGAACGTGCAAAACCTGCCGCAAAAGGTGGTATGGATCCAATCTCTGAGCGTTTGGTTAGATCCCAAGGAAATCCTTTATTACGAGCTAATTCCACGCGGTGAACTAATTACAGCGATAAGTACTGTGAGCATTTAACAAAATTCAATTCGGTTATTCAAGAGAAAAGTCCATCTATGGCCATATACACCCATGGACAAACTAGAAATATTTCGTATGGTAACACTATTTTTCCTGACTCTTTTTATACAAGTTTTAATTTCCAGTGGAATGCATTTGTACTAGGAATTATAGTTATGCGTCACTCCGAAATATCATTTCATAATAAATCGCATTGCAATAAACACACACAAATTAACAAGATTCGAAATTATTATAATTTTGCTTGAATAAATAAATAGAAACTATTCTCTTTTGCGAAGTGAAAATCATTTTAATCTCTAATAAACTGTTATTTATTGGAAGTTTCTAGAAAATACCATTATATAAAATTATTTTTCTAAATAGTGGCTTTTATTTTTTAAGTAATAAAAATTTGGTAGGCAAGTTTAACGTATCGACAGATCCCAAACCATTTTAATTGCTTAGTAAAAATAGTTTATGGTGCTGTGAATCATTTTAAAAAGCACGATACTGTGGACCAAGTACTGCGTAAGAAGAGGTAAAACTTTTCTTTTAGTATATCGTATGATTATCAAGATTCCCGTAAGAGTTATGCTGACATTCACCCTCAAATTTTGTCCGAAAATGTACAACAAGTGCCAACAAGAACCATTAGGAGAAGATTAGTTGAAGCCACTATTGAAAAAAAGCCACTTGTAAGTCCAAATAATAGAAAGAGAAGATTGGATTTTGCAAGGGGCCATCTGATTTGGGAAACCAGACAGTGGAAGTTCGTGCCGGATGGAAGAAAGTTTGTTCATTGACCTGTGGGCACTATTCGATTCTAAGTATACCACACCAGTTGTTAAACCTGGAGGAGGATTAATCAGTGTATGGGTCTGCTCGGAATGGGATTGGCCCGATTTGAAAAATTTCAGGCATCATGACAAAAGAGAAATATGTTAACATATTAAGAAAAGCAATGCTGCCGTGAGCTGAAGCGAATTTGCTTGTAATTTGCAAATTCAAGCAGGATAATGATCCAAAGCACACGGCTAAGCTGATAATCGATAGAGTTGAAGGGCCTTCATGTAGTCTGGATTATATATTATTATATTATATATGTATTAATCAGCTCTTCTTTAGTTCCTTATTATTGGAAATGGGGTTACTAAGTAATGTTTATTAATAATATTTCTATTAAAGAAAAATGTTTTATTTAAAATGTACTTCTGGAAAGTGGATCGAACAGTGATTTTATAGGATGTTCTCTCTAGGAGAATCTACAAAAGACTAACTTAAAAAACCATCTTAGAGTACTTATCCTAACTAAGTATGTAACTAAAAATATGAAGAGTGGGCCACAGATGTCCAGCAGGATGTTTTTTTATGAATTTATTATCCTTAGTGCATTCCTTTATTTTATTACTCTTTGGATTTTCCCTGGGATAATTATTTTATTACCCCTTTAGGTATTTTCTAAAACCAAACATGTGTGGACCACTCATCGTATTTCAACAGATTAATTTTTGTCAATTTAATAAACATTTCAACACTTATTATATCGTAGATTGGAAAGAACACAGTAAACTCATATATGAATTCTCGCTACTCATTGTATATTATGCTAAACAATTCTATTATTGGGGATTGATAATTATTTTTCTGCATTATCTGTAATGGTTTTTTTACAGCTCTAAAAATGGTTCATATGAACACAACTGCATGTATTACTTTTAATTTCTTGGGAAAAAAAGCGGCCAGCATTATAAAATTATTTTATGGAAACCAACAACATCCGCGGTATGAATTATTGTTGCTCACTTAAATTTTTAAAGTAAGAAATTAGATATTTTTGCTGACTAAGACTTTTGCTAATGTATTAATTTCCGAAATCGATTTCACAATTTTGTTCCTGCCTTTGTCAACTTCCGACCCCAAAAGTGTTTCGAATTGATCCCAAGGGTTTTGCTTAGGTAACGTTTTTTTTACGGTCAGCATTTGTAAAGCCGCTCACATTTTCCTTTATTTGCCGGCAAGTCAAAGTTGCTGATTTCTGATATAATCCACAAAATCATCCCTTCTCCCTTAAGCCGAACTAAATTGCGTGGAAGTCTTCGCGAACGGAGCAGAATAGAGCAAAAACACTTTCATAACTGATTATAGTCTTCGCCTTAATTTCCATAACCGGGAGAGCCGACAGCGCTTTATCCAGAGGAACAGTGGCCAATGCTGGCCCTTTGCCTTTCTGAGCAGTTGAACAGTGACAGGAGTGCTTTTTTTGTGCCATGTAACGGCGGCGCGATATTCACCGTATTCCCGGACTGATTTATGGCCAGCGTTCTGCCAAACTTTGTTTTGAGTGTCTTAAAAAGAGTTGGGCAGAGCCGGTTCCTTATGATTTGGCACGAAAATGTGATTTTACGGCAGCACAGATACTTATGGAGTCCCGCGCTATCCTTAAATTTTCCCAGTACCCGGCCGCCACGACTATGGCGAACGTTGTTCATTCCTGTCCTTGTCCCGACTCTCTCTGCACTTTTATAAATTGCAATCCTCATAAATTACTCCTGTCACACAGGGGGAAGCAGTTCCACCTCGCTTAGTGGAAATGAACTCGTGGACCGGATTTGATTCGCATAATGCTGCACCCTCTTAAGGCGAA
Source organism: Philonicus albiceps (assembly GCA_963969385.1). Classification (NCBI taxonomy): domain Eukaryota; kingdom Metazoa; phylum Arthropoda; class Insecta; order Diptera; family Asilidae; genus Philonicus; species Philonicus albiceps. The sequence goes on along the minus strand of OZ017774.1, from coordinate 14,973,609 downwards.
GCAGCCAAGCTTCCATTTAGAGACGCCATGTTCCTGCATGGGGTACCTGCTCTTTAGCACTCATTTCTTATGCCAATCTTGCAGACACTCCAGAGCACCCCTGCATTAAGTCTGTGCAAGGAGTACCTTGTCACATGCAAAGTAGTCCTCTCCGCCATTCAGTCAATTTATTCAATTCGGGCTGCAAAGGGAACGAACGGTCCTGCTTGGAGCTGAGGTGGCCAATGCTAACATCCCGCCAGAATGGGCTCCTCGCAGAGGTGGAGTCCTGGCCTGCATGCTCCGAGGAGAAATAAACAGAAACATTAAACGTATTAACGTCTAGAGTTGCTGTGAGTGATGTGCAGGGACTGGGACTTAACAGGCCGAGTCTGTGTCCGAACCATCCAACTATATATCCCGGGATTCCTGGCGAAGTGGAGATGCCCCCCGACGGTGCTTTACTCTATGAATGGGATTCCACCGGGACATGGTTTGGTTCCACAATTTCGCTACCTTATTGGCGGCCCTACCAAAAGAACAGCTTAAGCTCTTGAAAGGCAAATTTTTATTTGACGGTTAAACCTGAATTGCTGATTCTCTTAATGTGCGGGGGCATCGGCATAAATTGTCCATAAAAATTTTTGGAGGAACGACGTTGCAAGGGGAGTACAAAAACCTGGCTGTGAAATGGCAACACGAGGCTCGGCGAAAGCCCAGACCTCATCTATTTTTCGAAATCGATTTTACTCCAAAGGAGCGCCGCATTGAATTGCTGCCAAAAGCAAAATCGGGCGCGGACTATCTCTTGTCTCCGTACCTCGGCGATAGGCTCCTATGGAGTGTTGATACAGTCCTCGAGGGAAGTAATTGCTCAATTGTTTGTCATATCGACGAAGAAAGTCCATAAAACCGACGTGGAGGGAGTTGGTTGAGCTCTTCCACTCCTTAACGGATTGCCGTTGTTTCACTCATTAATGAGCTTCAGCTATAAAAGCATAAAAGATGAAGAAAGTAGGGACTCTGGAGGACAAATCCGTCGTGGAACATTTACCCAAGAACACTTTTTTTCTCCCGACAGTCCCATAACCTTTATTCCTGTAGCAAAATCAGAATCACAAGGAACAATTAGCCCTTTTAAATATGTTTAGGAAAATGTGCCACGCCAATTTTCAAAAGGTCCTATTTGTTAAGAAATAATTATTTTTAAAATTAATTAGTCAAATAAGAAATTTTTTTAGGCTTAAACCCCAAAAACGAATAGTAAAATGTTGGGAAAGAGATTAAGTTTGAGGTTTTCTCACGAATTTTGATCAAAGCTCGTACAAATGTTTATTTGAGGTCAAAAGTGATGAATATGCAAACAAAATTTGTAGGTCGCTTCCTGTGATATTTAGCTTTGAAATTTCAAAAAGTAACACAATTTTTGACATATTCCCACAAAATTTCATTGCAAATTGTGTAAAACCCTAATTTAAAGATGTTTTTCCTTTTTTATCTTAAAAAATTCTTCAAGAACTTTTAAAATCAACGAATTAAATTTAATATATTTATCATCCTATCGACGGGGACTAGCACGCATTTGTCTCGTAGAATGGAAAATCGAAATAAAGTAAAAATGGGATGTTCTCTAATTTCAGCACTGACGACGATTTATTTATAAAAATTCTAGGGAAATTTTTCGATTAGGGGCTTTTCCACAATATTTGGCAAAACATTGTGGGAGTATGGAAAAAATCGCAGCAGAAAACTATCAGTTCTCAAAATTTTAAAGTTAAATATCACAAGAAATGCAAGCGACCAACAAATTCTTTTTAAATATCTGCGCCTTTTGCGTTTAAATGAATGTTTCTAAAAAATATCATCAAAATCCGTGAAGAGATCGTGTTATTTACAAATTGGTAAAAAGTCCTATTTTAGTTGTAAAAAAATGGGAATTATTAGTTTTACGTTGTGAATGTCTGAATATTTTACATCTTGTTACGATGTTTACTTAGATTGCTCCAGATTTATTTAACCATAGTTAATATTTTAAAAAAATGTTGAAAATCCAAAACTTAAAATAAGATTAATTCAAGCAAACAAATAAGTTTATTTAAAATAATAAACAACAATCTAATGACTGACCGTGTACAAACTAATGAAATATGCATAGTGTAGTGCGTGTTAAGCAAATTTATCAGCTTTGAATTTTGAAAAATTTTGCGGGACCTATAGCCGACAGCTAAGAAATTCCTTCAGATCCTTCCGTTTAGACCAAACGGAATTGCAGGCAAATTTTGTTAAAATCTGTGAGTTTTTCCCATTCTTAACTTAAGGCAAAAATTAAAAATATAATTAAATGATTACACCATTCGTAAAGCTTCCCCGATTTACAGTAGAGAAAATAGAATATAATCAGAATAATTTTCTATATGACCAATTTTGTTTTGTATGTATTTATTGACTTCAGATATACCAATTTATTTCAATTAGGTGCGAGATTCAATAATTTTTATATGCAAAACTGGTTTATTAGTTGGAAGTCAAGTCTTCAATTGCTTTAGACCCTGCGTAACTCTTATTCCAAACAAAATCAATAAGAATATGTTTCTAAGGCCGAGGGATGATTCAACAGTTTTTCAGAAATAACTCCTTAATTCCCATAGGCAAAACTTTGGATGTATTTTTATCTGGTTGACCGGTTTTTTATCATAGTAATTAGCCTTTTTCGAAAATTGAATTTTTAAAATTCCGCTTTCATCGAAAAGAGTTATGTCAAGTCAACTAAAGTAACTTAAACAATTTTAACATCTATCACAAGTGCTTTGCGCATGACTGTATAAAGTTACGCACTTTTCATAATCAAGTCAGCAATTTTTTTACGTTTTTCACCAAATTCTAAGGTTTGATTTTGCAATGCAGTTAAATATAATGCTTCAGAAATATGCACCTATCGGTTGTCGACATATAATGCAATAATGTAAGAACTATTAATTAATTAGATTAGGCTTGTCTGAGCGTAAGCGACTCTTGCATTTTGTCGCTGCCCCCAATCTATCAACATGGGGCTCTGTTCGAGCCGCCAGAATGAAAGCAATAAGCCACCGATGCGGTCTTTCCAATCGCCCAAATCTCGTCTTCTGCAGCGACTCGGATTAATTGGCATCATGAGTTCATCTCAAGGGTTATCTGGACCACATAACTGAATCTGGGCCTCCTACTCCTTGGCACGATGTCTCGGGCTCCGGGATGTGCTGGGCCGCTTTCACATTTGCATTGTGTGCGCGCGGGGCCCCATTCGGAGGACCCGAGGACAAGCGTTTTGTTGCCCCGAGTCGAGATAACCAACAAGGGAGACATTCATGAGATTAAAGTGCTCACAATTGGCCATTTGTGGGAGCTCGCCTCGCCACGGGCTAAAGGCCCAGTTGCACAGCTCAGACATTGTCGGCCGAGTGATTTCTTTTCTTGCAATTTCTTAAGATTGGAGCAATCATCAAGGTGATTAATTTATTTGCATTCATATAGATACCGCTGTATCGTCACGCCTCAAATTACCAAATGAGGTTGTCGTAACCTTCCTTGCTATTTCTTTTCGGTACCTTCTTATTTTGTAACTTTGTTTGAGACAATGTAAAGTTTACGTAGAAAGAAAATTACAATGTTACAATGTTACAAATATTTCAATAACTTCAAAAGAATCTCTTTTTTTTTTTAAAAAAAGACATTTAAAAAAAAATTTAAAACTATCATAAAATTAAATTCTCGATTAAACGACCCCATCAACGAACAGTGCGGCAGTCTATTGGCTAAAACTCAAGCAAGATCCATAAGAACAGAAGAACAGATTCTCGGCAACACCAAAAAATGTTTGAGTGTTTAATTAAACAAATTTAAAGGGGTTTTTGGTAAATTCCAACTATTCCATAAAGCCAATATGTACTGCAAGAATTGCACTACTCCAAATGTAATAAAACGTTAGTAAAAAGTGTCACAAAGTAAACTTAAAGAAAGAAACAAATTTGCCGATTTTAATTAGTATATTTTATATTTAGAACTTATAAAACAACTTTCATAATTATTGTCAAGGAAATTGTAGGGGACATTCACTATATAATAGCCTGATTTACATCTCCGCTGTTATATAAAATGTTATTTAGCCAGTTCGCTTAACGCAAGCTACAGTATGTGATTAAAAACTAAAACTAAAACTAGACTAAATTAAGCAACGAAAACAGACAAATATTAGGAGGGATGCAGGAAGGGTTAGTTTGGGGGTGGGTTCGGCGAATAAAGCGCTTGCTTGAGGGATGTTTTGTCAATATGGAAGTCGAAAACAGTAGAGCTGTTGGTCTTGCGCAGCATTCTAGTGAAGGGTTCGGAGTGACCACAATTAGTACGATGATTTTCGAGGCGAAATGTGGGGAAAGATCACGATCACGACGTAAGGAAAGGGGCTTAAGGTTGATAAGTTGAAGGCGACTTTCGTATGGAGGGAGTCTGAGCTGGTCTGTCCAGGGAAGGTAACGCAACGCGAAACGAATGAATCTGCGTTGAACTGATTCAATTCTGTTGATGATTGTAAATTGGGAAGGTGACCAGACCTGACTAGCGTACTCAAGAATGGGCCTAACGAAGAAGATGTAGAGAGATTTAGGTATATAAGGGTCGGAGAATTCCTTTGACCAACGTTTGACGAAGCCTAGGGCAGAATTGGCACTACTGATGATGTGATCGAAATGGGATCGGAAGTTAAGGTCATTATCACAGATAACGCCAAGATCGCGAAGGGAGTTGACCGAAGGTATGGATTCTCCTGAAAGCAGATAGGATCTGGGTGAAATGGAGGAACGTTTACGTGAGAAGGTGATCGATTGGCATTGGTTAAATACAAATTATGAAAGTGTGAATAACCAACAAAATAATGTTCAATTAAAATAAAGCAATTGTTAAATAAATATTTGCTAACTGATAACTCATAAAATTAACTTATAATAAAACTTACAAGGATCCTGCTTAAGATTACGACTTTGGATTCTGTCAGAAATGTTTCCGCTAACATTTACTTGAATAGGATCAAGTTTCTAAAGCGTTAATTTGACTTTCTGTATTTCTTATACTAATAGTATGGTAAATGATAAACCGAAAAATTAGTCTATGATACTTATCTTATGATAACTGATCATTTTACATAAACTCGAGCACCCTCAAATAAGAGATTTGACGATTATGTTCGGAAAAATAGTTATTTAACAGGTATAGGACTTTTGTGGAAATTCTTATTATTGCCTTGCGTAATTTGCATAATTGTCCTTGATTTTAACTTTATTACTAGCATTAAAATAAACACGGATATATCTTAAAACGCGTTCCTTAGTGCTCAAATTGTATCACATTACAAGACACATACAAAGAAACTGTGTGCAATCTCACAAAAATAATCTTAAAATACTGTTGAGCATAATGACATAGTGCTTTATAAATTTGGAATCACAACTCTTATTGAAATTGTAAATTTATGTATATCTTCAAAAGAAATTCGAATATGGAATAATCTTGTGCAGTTTCTCTCGATAGCATTTCGCAGGCATTAATCAATTTTAATATGACCTTCCACATGCCGTCTCCAAGCTTTAATATTTTCGTAGTAGTCGAATACAAACACCTAACAGCGCATTCTTTTGGGCATTGAACTAGATCGCGACAATTTTTCGAAATTTTTAAGTCAAATATGTTGGAAAGTACATTCGACAGTAATTTATACACCTCTTCATACTTTTTAACAATATTTTGCTATGATTTATCTTTACTATACACCAATTGTTGTCAGTTTTCATTTCGGGAAACGAAAAAGTTGAAATGAATGATATCCATTCAATGGTGGATTAAAAATATAATTCAAAGAAATTTGTATATTGATGTTGGTAGAAAGCATGATTTCCTCTTTTTAGTAAAAACATATCTTGTGATTTGTGAACATATTTTGCAAAGGCATTTAGTCTTGACTGGACTTAATCATTTTTATAGATAGACCCTTTATCGCAGAATTATGTATTGCAATATCATCGGCGAAAATTTAAATATGACAGCCTATCAGCGCAGGTAAGCCAACCATATATTATATATTATTTTAGGTTCTATCTGTAAGATCTAACTGGACTTGAAATAGTGGGTTAAAATTTCAGATCGATCCTTTGTATACGATACGTGCAAGTTTTCTGTTTTAAATGCAAAGTAAATGTTAAAACAACTTTAAACTTGTTTTTCTCGAAATAAGGTTCCCAAAATCGGTAGCCAACTTTTAAAGCAAAGTACTGCTCAAATTTACATCAGACTAGGCGGAAAAAAGCGAGTACTTGTCAATTTGTATTCTACTTTTCTTTGTTTTAAAATTCCACCAAATTCTTCGTTGATCCTCTCAATTTTGAAGAAAAAGGGAAAATATTTTAAAATTTAGGTTTTGCTATTGGAACTGCTCCAAAAATCAGTAGTTTAATAAAAAAAAATCATAACTTACACAATTTTTGTGAAGTGTACAGAATACGAAAATAAGACTAAATCAAATTCAGTCCACCTTGTGAGTTTTCTAACTTATGCGGCATCAGTGTTGTTTCCTATTATCTGTGTATTAGATTCCGATTGGCAATTTTGAATTTGATTCGGCGAATTGCGTGTCTTATCTCTGCCGGCCGCAAGATTCGATTATTCGGCCCGGCCTTAAGAGTTATGAGGGACCTAAAGCAATTCATTTATGATGACAGACAGATATCGCGCCTTTGTCCAGTTTGTTAACAGTGTGCCGGGCATTCGGCTAACTAATCCCAGATGTAGCAGTTCCATTAACGTCGGGATAAATTGTGTTCACCGTACGAGACACGGCGGACCGAGATGGGACTTCGGCATTCACCTGTAATTATATGACGGCAAGCTATAATTGATCCATAGAGCGGTCAGCCGGAGGTGTCGTCTCCAGGTTCTGGTGATGTTTTGCGACGACGGCGCGCGTCAGAGGAGCAACGAAATTGAGATGAATGCACTGGGCACGGCTGCTGTGTGCAGCATCATCCATCAAAAGGCAAATTATATCATGACCTACCTCATCTTCGTCGCAGGTGCGGAGGAGCTCCACCTACGCTGCTGTGTCAATGCGGACCCGGCGGCACATCAGTTAATGGCGCTCCAGCGGCAAAGCCGCAATCGCAGCGCCGCATTAAAACTTTTCAGAGCGAAAAATGAGCCCTGCTTGAAAGGGGGATCCGAGTCATATTTAATGCATATCTTCATTAAGAGCCGTCAATAGTCTCAACTAAGTGAAGAAACTACTTATTGGCACACAAAGGCGCAGAGAGCTAGTGCTAGGATCAGGGGGGAGGTCGTTGGGCCCCATTTCGAAGGGTCTGAACTACGGGGAGGGAGGTCAGACACAAATGTGCACCAAGGTAAAATCGGGCGGAGACCCTTTTCAGCAGCGACACAAAACATTACTTCCTAGATCTAGAAGATGAATGGATGAATATGTGTAAAATGCAAAGGTACGTGATACACGCCGCTGTTGAAAAGGGTTAAGGGTGGCACTTATTGGAGCGGTGTCGGAAAACACTTGATAGTAAGGCAGCCAGCAATTTCCATTAAAACGCAGAAAGCTGCTGCAGAATTCTTATAATTCCACCAGCACACTCCCCCACGCCTGCAGAGGTTCGGGCGTTTGCGGCAGTGCCTTTTGTTCTGCGAGGTGGGCTGGCTGGCTGACTTTTTGGGAGAAAATTCGTCAGCAGAGTAGTTGAATTTTCGGCGTATTTAGGGCTCTCTCTCTCCAATTCAAGCCTGTGAATGAGCCTTGATTATAAACCGCGCGTTCGCTCCGCCCCAACCCTTACCACAAATAAGGTGAAAATTGCCTTCACTTACCTAAAGCGTGGCACTGCAGAATTTTGGTCCTTCCCTCGCTGACGATCGATCCTGAGGATGAGGGTTGCGTTGTAAATCTAGGCGCCTGCAGCTGTGGGACATCTGAAAATATTGAAACAGCGTTAATAAGAAGAAATCCCAGAGGATACCAAAAAGGTAGAATAAAACAGGGCATTCGCTGGAGTGTGAGAGAGGGTGATCGCATCATCCCATTTATACCCAACTACCACCTCCAGCTGAGAAAACTTGGCAATTTCCCTCGCGTTCATTTTCTGCACAACTTGCTCTTGATAATTAGCTATTAATTGCGCCTGATTAAGTCATTTTCTCCATAATTAGAAATAAATTTACTGCCGCTAGCAATAGTCGTCGACGTGACGAGAAACGGATTACGGAGCTGATTAAATGCAAACAGCGTGCCAGCATCTGTGGAGGATGCGAGCGGCCCTCAGCCTGGAAGGAATGTTTCGCGCTTCGATTAAAAATTCATTTAATCCCCTGCTTTATTTTATTACCTCGAATAATCACCCTTCGAGCATGACGTGTACTGCACGTAGTCCGTACTCATTCATTCCACGTGTGTGCGGCAGTAGTTTTCATTCGGATCTCGTTAATTCCTTTTCAAGTGGGCTGCTGCCTGCAGCTTCACACCGTGAGGACCAATTTATTAAGAAAAACTTTCAAGTGATTGTAGTAGTAACTACCGCACAAACTGCGGTCATCGCTTGGACATTTAATTCAGGTGAAAGAGATTAGAGAATAAGCTGAGAGCTACTTATCGACGAATGAGCTTAGTAAGATGGTGGCGATGCGGGCGGGAAATTGTGGGGAAACATTTTCATTAAAAGAACTTTGGAAAATTGCTAAAAATAAACGGATTAGTTTTTAGATTTGAAAATGAGATGAATCCAAGGCTGAGTAACGATCACATAATAGACATCAATAGAAACAGTAAGAATCATTTTCTTTTCTTACGTATAATTTTGTATAAATTTAGGTTCGGGGAGGCTCACGGAGGAGTTATCAAAGTGTTGTGACAGGTCACCATGCAGTAAAAATGGAATTTTGTAGGGAAATAATATGCAACATATGTATGTCGGTTGTAAGATATTTTCAAAATCTTAAATTCAAATATTCGGGAAACGAATTGCTACTAGGTTCTAGGTTCTAGGTTCAAGTGGCTGCCAGAAGAAGGCACACTTAGGCCAAGGTAGGCCCATTGTGATACCACGTGGGACGAAGCCCCCAATAACTAGCCTTCGAACCATTTGGACTCTTTAATGAACTGCTCCAGGAATTGCTACTAACAAAATATTGTTCTGTTTTGCCAGCTGAGCGGCTGGCTGGCAAAACTACGCGATTGATCTTTGTTTATAATCCCGTGATATGGAACTTGTTTTTGAAAATTACTGCTCGTCCGCTGAAATAGATTAAATAAAAAGTGGTTAGGGTTTTGATTCGGGGTACTAGCGTAGGGCTCTATCATTGAAAATGTACTAATCGAATCGAAAGGAGCTTACAAAAGAATTTTTTGGTAAAAATTCCTTAATAAAATTCTTAAATTTTGATAAATTTATTTTAGTAACCTTTAGAAAAATCTATTCGAATTATTTTGACGTTATATTTTACGTTACGTTAAGTTTTAATGATAGGGCTCCTGATCTCGTCAGTGTGGCTACGGTCTTTTTGCACTACCATAAACGCCAGGATCGCGGTGATTGAACGGCAATCCCTATATCAACTTGGTTCAATACCAAAACCAAGCGTGAATTATAAGCCACTTCACTTTTGAGCTGACGGAAACGTTCTCACCATACCTATGTCATCAAAATTCATAAAGGGATTCCAAACTCAATCTATTTCTTGGCTTTTTGTTTAGTAGGAAGTCATAATGTAAATATGTTTCACTTAGATAATGTTCATAATTCAAAAAGTGAAGCATCTATCGCACTTTTACCCAGCTACTAATGCAGTATATTAATTTAAATTTTAAAAAGTTATTACATCATTTATTAGTTAAAATGTAACTGGCATAATTTGCGAAATTTCGTCCAATTCAGAGAGACGGTGACTATCGCTCTGTTTTATGTCGACTGTTCAGAACTTTAATGCATGTACTTCGTCTGGTTGGCCAGCCCTCCCGGCCATAAAGGCTAACAAATTAATGTAATCTCATAACAGGTAATTCTCCTCTTCTGATATTTTGGGATGGCCCCGAAAACATAGGGCAGGAGCTACGCAACTAGGCCGCTGGAAGTATTAGTGTCCCGATGGGTATTCAAATATACCTTCCTCAGGGGCTGTAAAACGACGAAATTGTATACGACGGAGGGTGAACAACTTCAAGGAGTGCTCGGTCGACGACAAGTTTATGGAATCACTACAAAGTTTGATCCCAAGTATACAGTCCCTCTTTTCTGGAGGACATTTGAAATGCTTCTGCTCAGTCCCAGCGGCTCTGAAAACCGATAAGTCGTGCGGGGGAGTGGAATGTGCCCTATTTCGCGTCGCATTAAAATTTCAACGCCATAAAGCAAGCATGAGCACGTGTCAAGTCATCACTCAATTGGAAATCCAACAGAATCGATGCGGCAGGTAGCAGTTCCTTTTGTGACTAATCGGCCAACCCTTCCGTGTCATTGCCCGCGTTGAATCCACTTTCAATTTAATTGAGTAGGCGGGGGCGGGTAAAACAATTAATTTGAAATATGCAAAGAGTTTTTCAACAATCATCACCAGCCGAGGTAATTCAAGATAAGAAAACTTAGCCTATAATAAAAAGAGACGCTTTCCACGTTCTAATGGCATCGGAAAGAGGCGAGGGCGGAGACACCAGTCAGCTGGGCGATAATTGGATTTTGGGAGTTCAGCCCTTTCCTTTTCGTTTCGTTTCTGCCCTTGACTTCTGAATTCTGGCACTTCCCTTATTTGCAGAGTTGCACTAATCGGTATTGATTCGTGTTTAATGAATGCAGCCGACTGGACGGCTTAATTCCTTGCAAAACGAAGATAAGGGTGTCAATGATATTTGACCTCGGGCTTCTCAGTTCACGTCCGATATTGAGACGTTCGTTTTCTTTAACAGACCTTATTTAATTTTGGACTATTATTAAATTGATTTTGCTTTTGATTGCTTTTAGCACACGAACTTATTTTCAACTGTGAAGGCTAACAGCCATTAATACTCTTAGCCCTGACGATGGGGGAAAACATTTTAATTCAATGCCAACTGAATTCGCTACTTCGTGACTGATATGACGCACGTTGGGCTAAGAATGGAAGAGGCAATTGTTTTACGACAATGCTGAAGGCAAAAAAGGTTTCTGACCTTTTCTACTTATGAAACAAATCAAATGAGTGAAAGTATACGCAGTTCCGATAACTTAATTTAATTTTAGGAGAGAATAGGTCACTGTATATTATAAGTATTATTATTATAAGTGCATTGTTAGTTGGTATTATTAACATAATAAATAAAGGGTGCGTGACATGGTTTTCTTCACGCCAAGCTGTGAATAAAAAAGGGTAAAGAACAAATGTTACAAAAAAGAAAATATACGAGAGCCAAATTATAGCAGAATTACATCTCAAATTAATTTAAGACTCTTTTTCCAGGGTACTTCTTCTAGAATTATTATCTAATGCTATGGTGTAAAATCAAAATTCCGTATCAACCTCAGTAAAATCAATCAGAATATTTGAATCCGCGAAGAGTTAATTAACATTGTAAAAAAAATTTATGTTTTCATATAATGTGCACTTTGCTTTATTTAGACTTTTTAAACTTTAGAAATAAATGTGTTATACACAGATGTGTAGGAAATTTTTCTTACAATTCCGAGAAAAATGTACTTTGATTCCAACATTTTCAACTTTTGTGAACTTGAGTGAATAAAACGTGCAATTATATTTCAAAATTGTAATGCATTAGTGCAAATGCGTATTTCAAATCAATAACGCTCATTTTACTTTGTGAGCTAATTGCTTTTTAAACCAAAATTGGAGGATAGATCACATTTCACAGGAAATTTTGCGTTGAATTGAAATTTGTACATAGTAATTTTTTTTAACTTTGTGAAAAAAACATAAAATTGCATTAGCTTGTTCTTACTTTAAATCAAATCCTTAATCTAATAACTTTTTCAATTCAGGAATCGAAGTTTTGATGGGTAAAAAACATTGCTATTTGATAGACTTTTTGCAAATTTTAAAACTTGTTTGATTTTAATTAATATGTTATTAATCTGTAATTTTGCGGGCTATTATTATTTTATTTTTTTTATTATAAATATGATAATTATTATTACCTTCTCTAATCGAATTGAACTTAAATAATTCCAATAAGTAATGCAAAATGAAAACACGAGTATAACTTGTGAGCAACGTTTGGATATTAAATTATGAGTTAAATCGTGTGCTTCTTTTATTTGAAGGATTTCTTTATAACTAACAACTCGATCTTACTCTTTTTACAGAAAACGGTTTAGTTGTTCGAAAGGTTTACTAATTCTGTGCTATACCGGGGTTAAATGTAATAAGTTTAGGCATTTTCGACACTTTAAGAAAAATGTCACGGGAATTTAAATTAATCTCTTGAGTACGAAAGATTTGATTGCTAAAGGCTACACTATTTTACCCAGCTATAATTGAGGTAATCAAGATTACTTTACGGTGTATTGTAAAAACTATTTAATAAAAACTTTTCAAATGTTTAGGAGAGTTACTAAAAACTGTGGATGTAACAAATAGAACCGAACTCCAAAACTTAATTTGTTTATATCGGGTTTTTTACCTCATTTTATGCATTTTGATTGTTAAATGGTTAAAATATATTTGCTCTTGTATCATTGCATTAAAATTAGTTCGTCACATCGGATCTATTACTTTTAATTTCGAAATTTTTATAGCATATTCGAAAATATTTCACACAAAATCCGTACATGAGCAATTCACGTCACTTAAATTCGTTGTAAAGTTTTTGCCGTAGATATAATATAATATTAGTATTATATTATAGATTTATAATGAATGTTATCGAATTAGTTTTTCAGCAATTTTCAATTTTAAAAATCATAGTCGTCATTGGGAATTTCCAAATTGTGATAATGAAGCATACCATAGTGCAAAAGACTTTTTAAACTTTAAATTATTATATCTTTTTTTCCCCTAAACCGATTTCGATGAAATAAATGCTATATGTTGCTCTGAGCTAAGCTTAATTTACCCATGAAAATACCATGAAAATCCGTCCAGTAATTTCGTTACTATTACCTTTCTACACTACCCCCAATTAGTATTTGGTAAATATTTTCTATGTACAGACACAGCGTTTCTACAGTTTTATTATTAGTAATAGATATGCCAGCGATAACAGGGAACATTGAAAATTCATTTAGTACGTTGTCGCTCGTCAAAATAATGCATCAGCCTACGAATCAAAAAGGTCTGTTCATGTTTAGTGCTCATCGGAAAAGGGTGAAGGAGAGCACTGAATATGTGACAAGATATTGAACAATTTTGGACAATTTTGAGGCATCTAGCTCAACTTTTTATTCACACATTGAATTTTCTCAAAGTTTCCACTATAGTGTATAAAATGCAAAATTGTAGTATATTTATTTACATAAGTTATGCATAACTTCTTTAAATAATTAATAGAATTGAGAATTTTTAGTCTACGCCGGTGGTCGAAGTGTATCCTCACCCATATATTGTGTATGTTTTAAGTATGTGGAATATCTACCTCCAGTATAAAATTGGATTTCATGCCTCACCATACCCAATACTAGTTGTTGTGATAAGTCTATATGACGGAACATAAAAAAGGTGAATGGCCCGCATAATTAAACCAAAAAACAAAAGGTAAGAATGTCAACACATTTTGCAGTTGCGATTAATTACTATAAGTATGTTTTAATATTGCGCATTCTCGAGTAATCATAGTCCATATTAATCGATTATTTCTATCCGACTTAATCAATCGATGCAATTATTCCGCTTCGATTCGATCGTCAAACGCATGGTAGTAATTCCAATGAGAACATTAACGGCCTTTTGGATTACACAGCAGAAAGATTTGCAAACATTTAAATAACAACAAAAGTATTATAGAAAGGGAAGTCTATGTACGTATTTTGTTTTGTATGTTAAAAAATTAAATTTAAATCAATACTCACAATGTTGACTTTATTTGATATCACTTTCTTTCCCATAAAAGTCGGACAATTTTATTTGGGTTTAATTACAAATATTAAATATAAATTAAAGTGTACTACAGAAGTACACGCCCCTTGCGATAGTCATGAATCATTGTGTACGATTAAACAACAAGAGAATATGTAAACTGGCAAAATTTGGGCTATTAAAAAGTTAAATTTGTCCTACTTTAGTGCATTAAAAAACTGTAGTTTTTCATATGAAAACAACCAGGTATTTTGGACTTCTGTGCAGTATGCCCCGGACCATAACCTCGAATGTATGCTGCATTTACAAAAAGTTTGTGAATAATTCAAGAACCCTCAAAAAGATTGCCACTCTTGCAAAAAGGAAACAAATTTTATACATTACCACGCTGGAGTTTCGTGTGCACGCAAGTTCCACTTACCTGCGAGCGGGGAAGAATCAATTAGCGTTAAAATGTCCGATTAGCTAGAGCTAGTGCATGTTTTAAGTCTTAACTGCGAATGAGCTGCAAACAGCCGCGTTCCACAACTGCTAGATTTAGAACGACCTCAGACCCTATGGGCACTCAAAGGGTGAATTACGAGGAACTATCATGCCGAGGGTATAACGTTTTCGGCCCCTAGTAGTATCTTTATTCACTGATAAGTCGGAAAGCTGCAAAAGGTTCGTTCTTGATGGCAAACCAGCGATCCATTAAAACTAAAGGGCTCGTAATTTGTCTTCGACTCAGCAGCATGTGTCAGCGCGAAACCTCATTAAGGCGGCTCAAACCCCCCATGTGGGCCCCTGTTGCCCATTAGCGATCTCTTTGTACACTGCTGGGACGCGCGATAAATAAGTCATTTTTGTGCTACGTTACATCACAGATTTATGCCGAATCACGTTCTTCTTGTACGAATTACATTATATGGTCTACCACGTGGTTTTTATCTCATTTTATTTTATAAAATAAAATAAGCCACATTCCTTCAGGTTGAAGTTCGTTCAACCCCAAGCAGGGAGCTTTAATAAATTGAAATTCGCATACTGATATTAATAGTAATTGAAAAATATTTATCAATGGTTCGTTTGTTTGTTGTAACGCTTACACGCTTGGTGGGATTTCATTTTTTGAATGAAAGTACTACATACTCTAGCTTAAGAACGTCAGATAAGCACTGCAATCAAATGATAACACTTTTACCAATCCTTTTCGACAAATCATTAAATAATGGACAATTTCCAATATTTTGGAAAAAATTATTTATTATTGGGAGTACAAATAAGTTTTGAGGGATTTACAAAAGATGGCGTAATAACATTAAATTGTTCATATTAAAGCGTCATTTCCCCCTAAAAATCAGTATGTGTAATTTCACTTATGGTCGTGGATTGCTGTGTGAAGTATATGTTCCCCATATACTGCATATGCTGCATCAATAAAAACATGTGAGTACTGGTTCCGATGTTTTAAAACTGACGATTTGGACACCAGCGACAATGAACGCGAAGGCAGGCCAATAAAGTTTGAAGACAAAATTCACAAAACTTATTTGTACCCTCAATATATGGATTCACACAAAGGACAGTAAAAGCGATGTGCGCAACTATCGTCCAATTCCTAAGCTTTGTCCTGTCTCTAAACTTTTTGAGCATATTACACACTTACAAATTAAATCTGTATGCAAACGCTTTATCTTTCTCAACTAACATGAATTTCTTCAAGGCATTCTTTCATTCCTATTATTATTGAAAGTTTCAGAAAGGGTCTGTAAATTTATTGTATTTACATAGGCTTCAACCATGCGTTTGATAAGGTCTCCCATTTTATTATAGCGCTGGGTTTTTCATCTTTTTTTCGTGAATTTGGATAAAAAGGAATGAACCTATATACAATATTAAATAGATCCACGGAAGCATTTTTAGGGAAATTTTAGCTACTGAAGGACTCAGGATAGTCAGTTCCATTTCTTTTTATTTTAACTTTTCAAGACATCACACACCTACTTAAAGAATACAATGATCTTATTTACGTAGACGACATGAAGATATTCCGATATACGAGAATATAGACGACTGTAATTTGGTTCTGAGGGATTTAAATATTTTCCATTCCTGGTGTGCGAAAAATAACTTAATATTGACAAATGCGAGATCATTTCTCTTCGATTAAAGTCTTTCAAGTTTCGACGCACAAATTCTGTTCGTGACTAAGGCATTATTCTCTACAGTTGCAAGGACCTGTTCTGTATTGGGCTTTATGAAGAGATGATCACAGAAGTTTTCCAGCATTACAATATTTTTCTTTTGTGAAGCCAATTCTTGAGGACGCCTACCAAGTTTGCTTCCTTCACTTCAAGTCATTATTAGAAATATCGAATAGGCCAGATTTACCTTAAAGGCGTATATTGCGAATAAACGCATAAAAGGCGAGATGTTGGGGGTATAGTATTTGTTCACCAGGTTATGACTGGTAATATTTACTCGTTATCTCTTAAAACAAAATTGTTTTACGGCCTACCATTATAATAATAATAATAACATTTTTTGAAGTACTAATTTTAGTAATTTGTCTTGCTTGCATTACTTGTACTGGATATAATCTTTTACAGCTCTGTCGGCATTTATATATTGGTAACTATAATTTGAATAGAATATTTGAAGAGCGTGTTTTTATTTCTCGAGAATTCCATGATGTTTATTTTCACGTTCAAAGTTTGGATATCCTCTCTAAATCACAAATACAGTGCCAAAAATGAAACATCCGTAAAACCCAAAAAAATTACGCCGCCAAAGAAGTCACAAAAAATTTTAAGTTTATTTTTTATTTACCTCTGTTTACTTTTTAAAGCCTAAAAATGTTATATATATATATGATATGTATTAATTGTCCCGGAAAGCATCTTAAACGTAATTAGGTCTACCCCTTCAACCATTATATGAAAATAACACACAAAATATTTAATATTCTGAAAAACATGCCTGTGTTTAGTAATTTTTAATTAATCCGCATCCCTACCTCCTTCCAAAACGTATTGTTTTAAAAAGCACGCAAAACTATAAAAGTTTTCTCTGAAAACCACTAAGTAATATTAAAAGGCCAAAAATTGCACTTTCCTCATAGTACATATGTACTTTTTTCTGCTCTGTCCTATTTTTTAATTTGTACAATATACATCACTATTATTTTTTAATTCAACTAAAAACAAAATTAAAAACTTGGAGGGCATATATAATGTTTAGTATCTTTAGTTTTTTTTCGATCCTTGCCGGAATTTTCAAGAAAGCTTTCCTGAGAGCCTTACATGTAAAAATAAATTTGGTGAGAGAGAGTTTTTATTTGTGTATCGTTTTCGGTACACATGGCACAGAATATTTTTGAATGCCTCTAAGGTCGTCAAATTTGTTGGGATGTCCAGTTTATTAGTAGAAATACTTTAACATGCATTAGGGCCGTTGCTTTTCATTCTGGCCATCAATGATGTCGAATGTGTCATTCACCACTCGGGCATTTTTATATACGCCGACGATAGGAAAATCTCCGGATATCCTCTACCTCTGACTCTCAACTGCTTCAGAACGACCTCGACAATTTTAGCATTTGGTGTAATAAAAACTCTCTTGAGCTTAATGTCTCTAAATGCCAATCCATCACTTACTCCCGTAGACGCCCCTCTTCTTCCCCCAGAGTTTATCGGATATCTGATTAACCTATCCCCTTCGTATCCTCTCTTCGCGATTTAGGCGTCATTTGTGATAGCGAACTTAACTTTCGTGAACACATTGACAGCGTGATTGCTAGAGCCAACTCCGTGCTTGGCTTTGTGAAACGTTGGTCCAAGGAGTTCCTTGATCCCTACGTAGCCAAATCCCTCTTTATTACCTTCGGCAGGTCTCTCCTTGAATATGCTTGCCAAGTGTGGTCACCATTTCAATCCAATCGAATCAATAGGATTGAGGCTGTCCAGCGTAGGTTCCTTCGCTTCGCTTTACGTGACCTTCCCTGGTCCGACCATCAAAACTTTTCCCCCTACGAAAACCGTCTCTTACTGATCAACTTGCAGACCCTGTGGAAGCGACGGGACCTTGCCGATATTACCTTCATTCATCAGCTGCTTACCGGTGAGATTGACTGTCCTTCCCTACTCCAGCGGATCTCCATTTACACCAATCCTCGTAACCTCCGTTCGGCACCTCTCTTTCGCCCTGCTTATCACCGTACAAACTATGGACTTTCTGAACCTCTCACCCGTATGCTTCGGAAAGCCAACTCCCACCCTTTTTTTGACTTTTACCTGAGTAAATCTTCTCTGGAATGCCCTTAATTCCTCCTAATGTTGCCTGTTTTCTTTTCCATATTCTCATGTACCATTATCATTCCCGCTCTCTAACTTTAATTTATTATTTTTTTTACCTTAATTTTAATCTTTTTGTTAATTAGTTTTAAATTTATTGTAGCTTGTAATAAGCGATAAATAAATAACATTCAGACATGCAGATAGGCACTGACGTTTCAGCATTTAGACATCACCACAAAATTGGAATTACTTTGTATAGAAACGACAAAAACTCGACCTTTTATATTATGCGACAAATTTTTAACAATGTATGACATACTCGTAGATGATGAGGTATAAAAACTGATTTTAAAAAACTTATGGGCTATGGCATACCGTTGACATAACACAGCGATTTTTACAATGTTTAGACCAACATTTATCATGACAGGAGCCGTGAAGGTTCTATTTTATTTTGTTTTGTTTCATTTAACCGCGATCAACTACGCGAGAGCTCCCATATTGTTATATTAAAATAAAAGAGGGTGCAGAATCATATTTAAAAATTTGTTAAAAAGTGAAATAAATAATGTACGACACTAGTGCATTTTAAGTACTTTTCACATGTCCCATCCTATTCTGCAGACTTGCGAATTAAAAAAAAAAATTGTTTTCTCCACGTCAAACAATCAGTTAACGACATCAATTTAAAGTGCTGGGATGCGTGTAACACCTGTCTAGGTTATTTGTTTTATACGAACAGTGTAGGTCTTTAGGATTAAATGTAACAACGAAATGAAAGTGTGACTTAAATTCAGATTGATCTATTCATATGTTAATGATAAGGATTCAGTAGCCGCTTTAAAAACAAATTACAAAACTCTCAAAAACGTGCATTATTTTCCTTTCTCACTAATACCCTAAAAATACTTAAATGCACCGAAGAAACTGAACTGTAACTAAAACTCAAGACATTTTGGTTCACTTAAAAAAGTTGGTGCAACAGTTAGTTGTGATAACTAAAATGGTTTAAAGAGAAATTCATCAGCGACTGGATTATGTATCCAGTTTGCAACCATAGACTAAATTTTGCTCTAACCAGTATGCGTTATTGTGCTATACAATTAACTATACAAAAAATATTTAATTAGATCTTTTGTTTACGGCACCAATTCATGATAGGAAATAAATTCGCGAAATTTTCCCTCAATACAATTTAGATATAAAATTGCAAGAGCCAGTACATAGGCAATTCCTAAGTCGAAACATCTATGGTCCGTATTGGCGAGTGCAAGAGGGAACGGACGCAGGCACCTTACATCTCCTCCCCCAACTTGTACGTATTAGTTATTTCAAGAAATTTTCATAGTCATTAGAGATATTGTTTTTGTTACGGTAACTTAATAAATTAATTCACTAAACAATTAAGCAATTTTTCAGTTATAAAAACTTAACATTTTCTTCAGTGTTACGGTTTTAAAAAAAAAAATTGAGGAAATTTAATATTAGTTTAATTTTACTTCATGAACGCCACTTCTTCGCGGCAAAAGTACGATTTATCGTTACGTTACTTTGTGAATTACGAACTAGCTTTTCCTAAGACCGATTAATTTAGCTATTGTGCTCTCTATGTTAAATTTGAGTTCCCCCAATCCCCAGTCCAATAAATAACTAAACCAAAACTCTTTGCCCTCTGCTGAACTAATTCGTGGAACATACTCAGAATCACGCCCCGTCCTCCTGGCCAAGTTCGCAACTTTAAGCACGAGACAATTTACCATAAACATTTTATTTAAACTGTTTCGGGACCGGGGGTTGAAATTGCGAAAACCTACAGACGTCCCAAATTTATTAGACTGCAGCATGGAGCATCATACCCGGGCGAGCGGCGAGTGCATCCAGGCCGGGATTAAGAGGACTGGAGAGATATTTTTCCGGCGTTTACGCTGTCTGTCACTAAGAATTAGTCCGGGCAAACACTCCGCACTGCACGAGGAGCTCATTTACGGCCCCCTCGTACGCGGCTGCCCTTTGTTCCTGCTATCCACCATCGTCCAGACTTTCGGACCAGACCTAAGAAGTATCGATTGCGCTCGACTCATCAATTACTTAAAATTACTGCAGTGCTGGCCAATGGGGCAGGCTGCCACAGGGGCCCCGAGTTTCGGCCCGAATGCACGCGGCCACCGAGCACAAAATGTAAACTGCATGCACATTCCGAGCAGAGTTATAAGCAAGGGATTTGCATCCCATTCATTTCATAAGGGAAGATTTATTGGAATGCAGGCTCGGTTCGATAAGGCTTAAGCGGGTGGCGCTCCTGCCACCCACCCGGTGGCAGATGCCCGCCAGCTGTAGGGGTTTCTTCAAAAGCGGACAATCGGCTTCTTCAGCAGCCGTTTTAAACT
This sequence comes from Philonicus albiceps, assembly GCA_963969385.1. NCBI lineage: Eukaryota > Metazoa > Arthropoda > Insecta > Diptera > Asilidae > Philonicus > Philonicus albiceps. The sequence goes on along the minus strand of OZ017774.1, from coordinate 14,952,893 downwards.
CCGTCGCATTCATACATAAAGCATGCGTTCCCGATTCCCGGAAAGAGACCCTCCTGAAGCACCACATTAATTCCAGAGCAGGATGCCTAGGGCGAGAAAACGCCTGCACGTGTCAATTATCACCTAAAATCAAATTGTGTTCTGCGGTCAGATGGGCTTCCGTAAAAAAACAAATGATAAACTTAAGTAAATAGACTTACTGCTCGCTCGCCCCGAGAAATACCCTATAGGGCTGTAGTTATCTCATTATTCGAGATAAGAAGTGATAAAATCTAGACGTCGCAACTTAGCACTAGCATACACTCAGCAAATATAAGTTGCTTAAAACGCAGCTTTCTGTAGTAGATTTGGGGGAAAAACTTGTTAAGTATATTTATTATTTTATTATTTATTCAAGTGTAAACGTGAATATTTCTGTTTAGTGCAAATGTTTCTTCATAAAGAAATTCATTTTATTAACGGTCTGAAGCTACATTGGCTACGGTAATATCTTATATTTTTAGAAATCATACTGGTGTATAGATTAACTACTAAGTATTATAATGTTTTTATTTGATAGATGAAGATAGTAGCTAATCAGCAATAATCTTTTATATAGCAAAGATTTTGTGAAAATATATTTTTTTAATTTGAGCCAAAGTTGTTCTTTGAAGAGGGTACTTAAGCTCGCAGATTTTTTGGGCATAAGAATTATACTTAAGCAAGTATTGAGCCAATGTAAGTCCTTTAAAATAATAGAAATACGTAAGTATTCACAGCAGGTAAGTTCGAAATGCAAATGACAGCTTTAAACTTGAAAAAATTCGTGCAACCAATTAAAAATAGGCGCCAGCAACACCATCTAACATTTCCGACTCGAACTTGACCGTTTACTACTATGGCCAGAAAGAATTATCAATATTTTTTTTTTGTTTCGAGTTAAAGTTACCAGCTAGAGCTAAAGTAATACGCATCTACGGTATAGCTGTTTTGCTTGCAGGCATACGAGTGGTACAAAACATTCAAAGATGGTCAACTTGCCTCTTTCTGGACGTCTATCGCCATCAAATACTGAAGGTAACATGGCCAAATAAAGGAAATGGTGGTTGGAAGCCGTCGTGTAGCCTAAAGAGAGATTGCTCGTACACTTGACATCGCAAACGGATCCATTCATCACACTTTTCAATGTGATGTTTTGGGCATGAGGCGCTTACTGCTTGTACCGAAACACCTTAATTTTTTGAAACAAGAGTACTGGAAAAACGTCTGTGAACAAATTATTTTTGAGCATGCAAACGACCCTACATTCATGAAATCATTACTGGCGACAAGACATGGGTTTATAAGTATGACTTTGAAACCAGTCAATGATCGTCCGAGTGACGCTTCGAATACGAAAGCAAACCCCAAAAAACCGCTCAAAAGTCACTCAAAGGTCAAAGCTATGTTGACTGTTTTCTTTAATTATTGCGGTGTTGTTCACAACAACGGTATTCGCCAGATTTGGCTCGATGTCACTTTTTCTTGTTCCCCAAACTCAAATTACATCATGGCAAGTGTTTTAAGTCGACCAAATCTGTAAAACAATAGTTATGTACTGAGGTAACTATTACAATAATATACTGTTAGTAGATTAAAATAAATATAAGGCATACTAATTACAACACCTAACGAATAATAATGGATCATGTAGGCCATTTTGGTACATAAGATATACATGGGTCAATATTTGATAATCGGTCGAAAACGACTACAAAAAAAAAATATATTTTTTGTCGTATTTTATACATAATTGATGTCTAAGTAATAGAGCCAAGTTAAATCTATATAATAACTATCAAATCGATACACTTTATTCGATTTTAGGGATTTTTGAGCAATATTTGCAAATATACAGAACAGGAAAATGACACTAGTGGCAGGATAATGAAATGGACCGACAGACTGATGACAGGACAGCAGGAAAATGATTGAAACATCAGTAAATAAAAATAATCCATTATTAGTAATTATTATATTCATTATTAATCCAAGAATAATAATCAGTATAACAGAAAACAAAATTATATCACTCTTCTTAAAGTTTTATAGAAAATACAATTATATTTAGTAAGTAACATATTTGACCAGATTTATTAAGGACTTTAACTTACTGTATTAATCAACATATATAAAACATCACGCCTCTTTCCTTGTACCTTTATTTTATATTCTACCTGTATTCAATAATCAACAAATAAGTAATATTCTTTCATTTAAGAGTAATTATGAATAGCTAAATCAAATACAGAATTTTTAATCAGTTACTTGAAGAATGTATCATTCTATAATAATATAATTAGTTTAAACATTTCAACTTTAATAATAGTAAAAAAAAAACAGAAATAATCTTTTTCATTTTTAGAAGTAACAAAAATAACATTAAAAATAGTTTATAGAAAAAGAGCAAGATCCGACAACAAAGCTATTTTTCGAATACATCTAAAGCATTTGGGAACTTATAAAAAATACGTTCTCCTTTGAGTAATAAAGAAGGTTGAGGTAACTTCAAAAGTATATCTTCAACTGGCAGATCATAGCAATTATCATCAATTTTAAATTTCTCGGACTGTCTTTTTTGCACTGTATCTTCATCTTAGAAATAATTCTTTGGTGTTTTTTTAGTTGGTTCTTTAACTTATTTATAGTTCTGCCCTGTTCTTGTAACAGTACGTTTTTTTTACGTTTATTTATTTCTGATCTCCTACGGCCTTCTATTATTCGTCCATCTAAAACTGGTAACTCTTGGGATACGACTGGAATTATGTTCTCATCATTCATAGAGACTTCATTATCAGATTGTGGTGGAGTTGCATTTTCTTGAAATAAAGCAGTGTTTGCCAAAAGATTTTTTTTCTTTTCCCTATATTTTGCTGTATTTTTTCGCCACTCTTTTCTTTTGGCTCTTTTACACCGAGGAGTTAATTCAGCAATGTTTTTAATTTTACCCTCCGCTTTTCTTTTTAAATAGTATTCTTTCTTCTTTTGTTTCAATGCGTTTCTTTCTTCATTATCGTTCTTAATTCGTTGGTATCTCATTTTCTCCAATTCTCGCTTTCTTTCTAACACTTCTTCTCGGGTTTTTTTCTTTGGAGCCATAATTATTGCACACTGAAACAAAATTACAATAAATTAATAACATTACTTACCTTGTGTTGTCATTTTCCTGCCACGGAGTCATTTTCCTGTCAAGAAAATAACAGGAGAATGACCACAGGAAAATGACAAAAATGCACATTATATTTCTCATACATTCTAATAACTAATATAACAGCAAAATCATCAGGTGATACGAATTATATCTTAATTCGTGAAAGTTTATTACAAAAAGCAGAATAATTTACTTACGATTCACCTCCTAATTGCCTCACAGGTAAATGACAAAGTGTATCAACTATACGCACGCACATGCCATAATCAGTTTGCAACGCCGAAGCAACGGCCGACACCGCGTCTCTCTTCTCACCAATCACAAACATGGACACCGCGTCCATTTGGAATGCGCTCATTCGTTGTCCGCGACATTATAAAACGCGGTAAATTCAAATTTAAATTTCGGCAGCCTAATGACGCCGTGACCATTCGCTTAGATTTTTTATGATTTTTTTTTAGTTTAATATCATATTATCTTAAATAAAATATTGAACAGTTTTAGATTAATGTGCATACAATGTGAATGTAATCAAGCTTTTATAATTTATTTTTAATTCTCCATGTTATTATTAAAAAATGTCACCAAAAAGGAAAATTCCACCGACAGGAAATATGACATCTAGCACTTTTTGTTTATTTTTACTATATGAAAACCAAACATATACTCACCAAAGTGTTTGGATATGTAAACAAAGTATTGCACTACATTATGAAAATACTATTAAGTTTAAATATTACATTAAAATTACAAAATAGTTATGGGGACCTATTTTGGCCAATTATCAAATATTGACCCACATATAATAATATAGATTCTGAATATACTATATTCTATTTTAAATAAAACAAAATTTTGAGTTATTGCCTTATATATGACGTCCCAACCAAAACAGCCCTTTTTTGTGTGTGCGCATTTGTGCATTAAATTGAAAATGTTAGTTAGTACCTTAAGTGGTTATTTGGTTTCTTGTATACAATCGTGAATGTCCGAAACTACATGATAAATTTTAATAATAATAAATAAAATAATAATAATAATAAAACTCTGAACAATATATTCCTTATTTTTAAGGATTGCTATTATAGACTATACTATATATTACATTTTGTTATGCTTATATTGCGAACTGAATTCTCAAATTTTGAAAGCAGTTATAATGTGTACATATTTACAGGTTTTCAGGATCACTTAAACGAGGTTTAAGCCATAAGCGAAGGGTGATAAAGTAGTAGTAAAGAAGTATGTATTATGTTAAAAGTGAATCTTTTGGAAGCGTTTTGTGACACCATTTTTCAATATTTTCCTTTTTTATTTATTTTATTTCAAATTTTAAAGTAAAGTATAAATTAAAAGTGGAAAGGGAATGAAATTGAACGAAAAAAAAACTTGGTTTTAGAAGAAACTTCCTTCGTTCGAGGCAATTGAAATTCATTTTTAAAGAGGAGAGCAGAGCAGTTGGGTTTTTGTCGAATCGGCGACGGATCAATAAATTATTCCGCACATGGCAAACATATGAAGCGCCGAAATTACTTGCACGCCGAGTGTGAAGAACTGGGTGAGATGTGACAAGAACACACTTCCGCTCATCCGTCTTTAACCTAATTCCAACCATATGCCGGGGGAGTTCGCTTCCCTGATTAGAAATTTATGAGGTTTCTTCGAATGTGCAGGCGTTTTGCCACCATATCCTGCCGGAGAAGGCACACGGTCACAATGTGACCGCGTCAGCCAACAGCCTGGCGACGTAGTCTGATAGTGGATTTAAGCTGTGAAATTACCGACTATATTCTGAAATAATTCCTTTTAATCCGATTCCCGCCTGATCCCTGTTCCGGGCTCCTGCCGATAGTTCCGGACTAGAAGCTAAACGATGCTAAATTCAAAACGTTTGCGGCACAATAACTTTAGGTCGAGCTCGCATCATCGTCAGAGCTTATACTGCTTTAATTAAGTGTCGCTTCCCTTAACTTCTATAAAAATGGCTCCACAATGTGTAAATATCTGAAAGAGGTTGAAGCCCGAGTCCTGGAAGACGCACGGAAGCCGGAGGCTGCTTAGATGCTCGCTGTGCATAAATACGTGAGTAATATGAAACAAAGTCGTCTCGGGAAGGCTTCTGCTCTCAACAATCGATGTTTCGGCAAAGGATGCTCCTCCGACTCTATCGAGACTGCACACAGGTGGGGCCTGAAACCTATGCTCTTTCCGAGATGGGGCTGCAGTGCTCCTTGTACAGGAGTTCGATGTGTGTGCATGCAAATACGTGAAAGGAAACATAACCACGTGACCATGCAGAGGTAACAAAGTGTCGCTTTAGGTGTCCCAAGGCGACGGCAGCCGGGCAGGAAAGTAGCTTGCGCGACTTCTGGGATTAATCTTGAGAGCTGCTGCTCTCCAGGCAGGCCTGGCAATTACCTTTCGGTGACTCACGTTTGGAATTATTAAGCAAAGTGGTTACAGCTAACCGAGTTATGTAATTAAAGCATTTCCAGGGCTGCAGTAGACTCCTCTTCTTCCTCGGTCTGGCAAGAGCCCCGAACTTCCTCGAGGGTAATAAATTCCTTACGCCCGCATCCACTACCGGATATTGCGTCCTTACTTTCATCTGAAGCGAGGGCTTCCAAACTGCCACCTGATCCTGTAATTGCATCAGCGAACCACCCGAGGAAACATGTGCCGTAATGGGCACACAATAAAATGCACTTTCAGGAACGATTTCCTTAAGTGGCGCGGGAGTCTGAATGTATGCCGGCCCACAGTGGGCTGGAATTACGAGCTCATTGAGTTCAAGGGTTCAAGGAAACTACGACAAAATCGATGATATCAAAGTCGTGAGTATGCTTATTCTTTTAGGTAGACTTCATAATAATACTGCCTATGACAATTACTTCACGCATACAAAATAACTGCAAAGACGGAAATCAGACGGAAAACAGTCGGAAATTTTGTCAATGGTGATGGACTTAAAAAGAGACTGCAGAGAAATAGAAATCAAACAAATAACAGTCGGGAGATTTTTCAAATTTTATGAACTTAGCAAGTAACTGCAGAGACAGAAATCAATAGACAAAAATAATATCGTTCTCCAACTGATTTGGATTGGCTGAGGAGTGTTGTCTAATTCATTTTAAAAAAAAATTGGAAACCGTTTTTATTGCTTTTTTAATTTTAAATTTAATATTACAATCTACATTCTTAATTTAATTTTTGTAAAACTTATAGATATAGTACGTCTTTGTCAATTTATTCTTTTTCTGTTTCTGCAAAAAACTAATTCTTATGCAAAAGTTTAAAAAAAGTTAAATATTTTGAAAAAAAGGAAAATAAAAATCCTTCAACAATCCACATCTCTGCGCAACTATGAAAGTAGTCGAGGTACACGAATAGAACATGTTACTAAAAAATTGCGTAGGAACTTTTTGAAATAACAGAATTGAAAAATCGACTCAACAAAAAATTTTGTTTCCTCGTGTTTGATTTTCTAAATAATATTATTGGAAAATATATAAAAATTTGATACAAATAACTAGTTATATTATATTAGATAAACATTCAAAAGGAATAGGGACACAGAAATTTTTGTGAATAAATAACTTCAACCTTGTTACATTTCTGTAAATTTCAGCGAGTAAATGGAGCACCGTAATCTGTCCTTCCAATGACTTATAAAATCATCTAAACTAGACAGATATCTAACTAGACTATCTATAAAATAGAGCCAATGAATATCCAGAATTTCTAGAATGGTCAGTTTTGTTGTGTAGCAGAATGGATTAAATTAAAAAGATCATTCATATTTTCATCCGAATATGAAGTTATGAAAAATTCACCAAATGAAATTACAAATCTTGAAAAACCCAGCGAATCTCCAGTATCAAGCTATTAATTGCCAACTATGATGGGAATAGAGAAAAAAATTAACAATTGGAAAGGAGGAGAAAAGCTACAGCTCTTAAATTCATATGTGGCGAACATTTGCACAAAACACTGTCTGTTTCGAGTGTAATAAAAAGAGATTTCGAATTAATCATTAAAATGCGGAAATCCTTAATAGAGGATATATGTATAGTATTGAAGTATAGTATTGAATAGGTAGTCTGTGTATAACACCAATATGCATGCCGTTCAACATCAAATTATAGTCTCGATAGTTTCGTTTATTGTAAATTTGATATCTTTGAAAATGGTTCAATGGGAAGTAAATTATTTTGAAGTGAATGTATTCGCATTTACCGATTCGATCATATTTCTATCTACCTTAACTTAGCTTTGGATATATCCACTGACTTTATAAATAAACTTCGCACTTTTTGACAAAAGCGCTTTGAGTCGCTGTGAGCTTAAAATAAAACCACAACCGCACCTATTTCTTGTTCTAAGAGAAAGTTGCAAATTCTTACCTAGGCTTTTTCTCCAGACAATTTATATTCAAGTTTTTCGTTCTAGCGAATACAAAACTTTGGAAACCATGTAACTGCCCGGAATCAATTTGCAGAAAATCCAACCTTTGAAGTTCACACAAATGGAATATTCTTCAGCAAGTTCGTCTCTTTAAAGAGCGCTTTATCCAGCGGCTAAGGCGGCTAACTACAAAGGGTCGTAAAGGGGGCGGACGGGAGTTACGGATGAGCTATTCAGTTGAAGGGAATCGTAAACAGTCTACAGTAAAAGGAGGAGGTTATGAAACTTTTATAAACGGCAAGACACATTAAAGGGAGTTAATAAACCTCCAGAAGGCGAGCAAACACCAACTACCAGAGACTTGCACATCCGCAGCGTCAGCAATCTGTGTCAGATGCACGGCCTTTTTATTTCTTTTATTTTTAAACAGACATCCCAGCCTCATGGCAAAGTGGGCCCCATTCGGGCTCCAAAAGAATAAGAAAAAGTTCAATTCAGATTCACATACGGATGACATGCTTGTGCTTGCAGGAAGGGGCCGGCTCAAAGCCCCAAAGATTAAAAGAATACTACGTACGTACGTTCCGTTTCGGATCCGCTCTTTAGATGAAAATTCAGTGCCGCCCGGCAGTGCTTAAAATCAACAGAAACAGATCTCCACTAGGACACAGACTCCTACTGTAATTACAGAACTGAGTGGTTGCTAAGGACCAGAGACTAGGAGAGCCGAAACCGAAGGCGGTTGGAAGGAGCAGCGCCCTATTACAGCGACGACGCAAAAATTGATGTGGTTCTAGGAATCAATGAACCGAGTGTGAACTCTTGAAAAACGGGTGTTCTGCAGAGCCCCACTACTGCCGCAATTAGATTAGCACGTGATTAGTGCATTTTGCATCGAATTTATGATGTGCTCGTGTTTGCCCCGGAATTTATCAAGTGGCCGAGTTCGGGCCAAACTGCGACTGTTTGCTCGAGTCGATGCGACGGGATACGAAACCTCAATGAGGCCTTGTTTTGTAAACGAACAGAGAGCAAATATTTAACGGTTGTGTTGCACAAAGCCGCCTGTAATGGGCCGATGTCATATCTCATCCGACCGGCTAGAGTTCGAGTGCTACTTGCGAGGCCATTTCATTAATTGCTTGTCGTCCGAGAGGAACAATTGCGGCGAGGTGGCGGGAATATTCTTTACAAACCACCATTTATTCTCAACATAAGCCTCAGGAGCCCCTTTGTAAGTATTTTAAATCGAAAATTACCCCAATACCTTTTAAACACGATTTATTATTAAATTATCGATAATAGTATAATGATCATATTAATAGGCATCAATTTACAACCAACGTTATTTGTTTGAGGGTAAAACCTTAATGATTTGATTTGAAAGTGGAAACTTAAGGGGTACAAGGAGTAAAAGTAGAAGACAGTTTTTGGAAAATTATGAATAACGAATGTCCACCTCCATTATTATTGTAAAACTACCCCAAGTTTTCATTCTGTGCTTTTCATCGTAAGCAATATGTAAGAGCAGGTAGCCTGTTATTTACATGTGCAAGTGTTCTCAGGGGTTCCGGAAGGTAGTTAGTTCCGTTAGGGTCGTTAATGATATTGTTACAATTTTTACGGAACTAAAATGTGGAACTTTGCAACTTTATATCTTATAACTTATATCTTTATACTATAGATCAAAACTAATGCCAAAATTAATTGCCTCGCACATATTCTGAAAATCGTTTACTTACCTTTGGTTACATTTATAGATCTGTATATACCCCATAAGGACCGGCGTTCAATTCGCTCGATCGTGGCGTTTATGGCAGGGGATACCAGGGGTATCTTGAATCGAAACGCTACCATTTCTTGCACTCGTTTGCTTCGATAGACGAGCATACTATAGATATATACTAGGTGTGCAAGTAAACTTCCGTGTTTTTTTGATCGATGAAAAATGGACAATTTCAGAAGAAATATATAAAAAATGATTTATTCAAAGTATCGTCCCTCGCTACCTACACATTTTTGCCAACTCTCTGGAAATACATGAATACCGCGACGATAAAACGACGCTCACAGATCGGCGTCTTTAATTCTTTTTGGTTTTCCAGAGCGCTTCTTGTTCTCAGTTTTAAAATCGCCACTTCTAAAGCGTTTAAACCAATTTATTTATTCAGTTCGCTTAATGCAAGCTACAATATGTGATTAAACACTAAAACTAAAACTAGACTAAACTAAGCACCGAAAACAGACAAATATTAGGGGAGATGCAGGAAGGGTTAGTTTGGGAGTGGGTTAGGTGAATAAAGAGCTTGCTTGAGGGATGTTTTGTCAATATGGAAGTCGAAAACAGTAGAGCTGTTGGCCTTGCGCAGCATTCTTAGCCGTTGGCCTCAAGCAAATGACGTGCTTCAGCTGCATATATTGTTTTCTTAATTTGGCTATTATTAACAAATCCACGTTATAAACAAAACACAACTTCTGACATATATGTCGACTACATGTGACGTTAGCATCATCCATGTGCGAAATCCGGAAGCTCAGTTGTGCATCTAGTAAAATTCACTACATCGGCCCACTGTGCCGACATTTCGAAATGTCGCAAACTTGGCTTACTCGAACTATTCGTGCTAAAGCTATATTTTTAGGCGCAGATCCTTCCTTAAGTAAGCGTGTCATAGGCTTCGTCAAATAGAGTTGAAATCAAGTCGAATTTTTTACTCGGCTTACAAAATTATTAAATTTACTGACATTTGTTTATAACACAGTCTGATTTTCTGGTTTGTAAAATAATTGTTATGGATAGACAATACAATAAATAAATATATTTTTATCCCCCTGTATCTGTATACAAAACAGCTGAAAATATATCTTACGAGTAGTTTTACCAACATCGGGTAAAAGTGAATTGCTTATTTAATTAATACATACTATAGTTTTAGTGGTATTTCTATCACAAACTAAAGTCGAATGCAGGGAGTAATTTCCGGATTAAGTAAAACTGAAGATCTTGGTTTTGAAATTTGAAATATGCGATTTTTAACCATTTTTAAAGAGATTAAATATCTGAGTTTGACAACCAAGAAAAAAAAAGTTTAAGAATTACACTTTTTTTGTATTTCGGTCATTGCGGAAAAATTTTGTGCGCTAAAAAGAGTATATCATCGTACATTTTCTTTTTCAATATCTAAAGCTATAAATAATGGTAGGATTTCTAAAACATCCATATTTACTTATGAGTAATATTAAATAAAAGGTATGGTTATGAATGAAGTAGAAGAACTAGATTCGTCATCTGGTATTTAGGTAAAACAAGTTCATGATAAGACGCATTTGTCAAATGTATCCAAAAGGTTAATAATTGGAGAATAAGGTGTTAAAATAATTAAGTTAAATTATGGTAAATTTGAGCTCATTTAAAAAGACCTATTCGATGACTAGTTGGTTTAGCGAGACAAGCATGATATACTCATATTTGTGGAATCCAGGACTTTACGGCTTTATTGGCGTGACATGCCCAGTGTAGACGCTCCTCAATTGATAATGGGATTGAAGATATAATAAATATGATACCTAGCAAAGTAAGATGGGTAAAAATATCGGGTAAAACGTTATCGGCATCGTGTACAAGGAAACTACTTCTTGTGTCTTTTTATTTTGCTTTTTGAATACAAAATTACATAAATTCGTTTGGAATTACCGCCACAAAGCCCTTAAGAAGTCAATCAAAAAGCAAAGAAAAAACAAATTAAAACATAGCGCTTCTGGGGATAAAATTCAATTACCTACATAGAAAAAAACGGGTCAGTACACCTGATGTAATCGGACTTGACACCATTTGCTTATTCCTTATTCATGCGCCCCTTCACTTTCTGGAGGTGAGAAGACACAGGAAGTGTTGCTGATTCCATCCAAATTGGATTAGCCAGAAAGGGTTGATTGCTCCCTCAATATCGTCGGGAACACCTACCAAGTGCACTTTGGGAGTTGGGCCGGGTTTCTCGGTCGAAACAACAAATATTTCCTCAACTTTCCTGAATTATTGATGCCGGCAAGTCAACGCTAAGTAAGACCAGGTGAAGAAGTCAATCACACTCGCCGCCACTGGCCTCTTGATCCTCCCGTGTCTCACGTGGCACCGAGAATATTTCAGCGAAAAATAATGGTCACCGGCGGCAGTAGAATTCATAAATAGCTGAGGTGGCAATTAGGTCAATGACGATTTGATTATTGCCCCTGCATCTAACTCACCTCCTGGGTAGGCATAGTTTTTTTATGAATTTTTAAGAATGCCAACGAAGCAACCAACTGACTACGACTTCAGCATTATTTACACTCATTAAGTTTTTTTGACGGTTGCAAGGTTTCGAAATAAAAAATATTTTTGTTGTGAGGTAATTGGGGCTCTTCTTCATTTCCGGTGATCCATTCGAAAAGCTTTACCAATGGCTTCACCCGAACGGGCAGAGTATCCGCGACAACATTTTACCCTAATATATAGTACATAATATACTATAGTAAAAATGAAATACCTGGACTAAGAAAAATCAGCTAGAATTAAGCTAGCAAAGTTACTACCTCCACGGTTAATATTGTTACAACACTAGTTTACAACTTTAATTAATTTCATTAAACAGTTTTTTCCTCTAAAAAATGTATACTTCTATTAGGTTGGTTTAAAATAAAAAACAAAACAACATAATCTAGAATGAACAAAAGATAAAATTAAATTCAATTTCACAATTTGAATTAATAAAAAATGAGAATTAATTACTGATATAAGATCTCTAGTGTCTAGTGTTTGGAATTTGAACTATTAGTAATTTGAAGTTTAGTTGATTATTATATGTCATTCTTGACTTGGCAGAAATTTTAGTTTAAAGTTTGACATTTACGAAATGGGACGGTATTCGTTTAAAGAAATTTGGGAAATATTAGAAAACTTATTTGCAAAGTAGTGAGTCTTCCACTTAAACTATGAGAAATTTAAAAAAAAAAATTTGACCTCGATGGTTATGTTAATAAGCAAAACTGTCGCATCTGGAGTACAGAAAACCCGCACGTAATCGTGGAAAAGCCAATGCACTCACAACTAGTGACTGTTTGGTGCGGATTTTTGTTCGGCGGCAATATCGGCCCATTTTTCTTCGAAAATGAAGACGGAGCCGCCGTAACCGTCAATGGCGAGCGCTACCGCGCAATGTTGGCCTATTGATTTGTCGGGAAAATTTGAAGCCGAAGACTTGGACGATATTTGGTTTCGACAGGACGGCGCTACGCCATACAGCGAACGCCACAATCGATCTTTTGCGCCCTATCTTCGGAAATAGCATAATCAGCAAAAATGGTGATGTGATTTGTCCGGCAAGATTTGACGCCGTTGGACTATTATCTTTAGGGATCTGTGAAAGATAAATGTTACGCCAACAAACCAGAAACAATTCAAGACCTCAAGTACGAGATTCAAGCTGCTATTGCTAACATAAGGCCCGAAACAATCGAAAGTGTACTCAAAAATTGGGTGGACCGAATAGGCTACTGCCAAGTCAGCCGTGGTGATCATTTGACCGAAATTGTTTTTCATAAATAAATGACATAAAACAACCTTTCAAATAAATGTTCAACCATAGAAAAAAAATTAAGCCGTTTTTTTATAGCAAAAAGGAATTCCAATTTTTAAATGGGCCACCCTGTAGTATAACGTGATTAAATTGCTGAGGCATTGAGTTTATTAAATCTGATATGATATTAAAAAGTTAAAAATTTCCTAATTCAAAACTTAGAGATTCCCTAAATAATATTATTGGGGTTTAAATCGAGACTATAAGTGGGCCAATTCAAAACAGGTATATTACGGTAATAGTTACACCATTTTGTAAAAATAAAATATTTCCTATTGGAAAAAAATATTGGTCACAAAAATGATGCTTTTAATTTATTGAGTACAACTTTATTTAAATAAAATTGGTTTTTTATTGCTTTATACCTTTTAATATTCAAATGCAAAAAAAAAAATATATATTTATTATACAAAATTTTTTCAAAAAAAATTAGCAACGCAAGTGATATATCTTATGAATTCTTCGTAATGTAATTAATAACATTTAGCTCCAAAATCAATATCCTAAAGAAAATCACCGTTATTATTATTTTTTAAATAGGTTTTTGAGCTTTGTCACATGCAAAACTACTGGTCTGCCAAACTAGAAATGGCCATTGTTTTAAATATATGAGGGTGTCTTTACTTACCCTCACAGAATATTACGATGAAAATTGTCTTACAATTATTTATAAAAGCCGTAGTATAACATGTACTTTTATAACAATTTGGTATGTATAATCCCTTTTTATTGGAAGGGCTTTTTTCTACCAAAATTGATGCACCTTTCAAGTCAAATCATGGTAATTAAGACTTCGTCTTGTACACTAATTGTGGAATACCACAAGGCTCGAAACTTGAACCGATTCTTTTTAATCGAACGCGAATTTCAGGACTTGAATTGCTGAAAATAAACACATGTATTAAAATATTGGTGAGGGTATTAGTTCGACCTATATGTATAATTGTGCAATGTAGTAAGCGATTTAGATCATTTTTGTTGGCTTACGGACTGGGCTTCGTGGCTGGGGCTATCTGGAACTTGCTCTTTCTTACAATAATGAGAAATAGTAGTGACATTCATAGAAAAGAAGAAGAAATATATTAGTATGATTAAAAATACCAATTCAATCAAAATAAAAGTATTATAATTAAGCAGAAAGTTTAAAAAAACCTTTGCTTAGGAAAACGAATGGTTATTTTAGTGAGCATGTCAATATATTAAAGCCTTAGTTTATTTCACACGCGGATTTGAAAGGATTTTGTTGGACAAATTTTTTGTTCACATTACTGCTTTCAAACATTTGTTTTTAATCTTTGTTCAAACATTTTATTTTAATGTATGCTTTAAAATTTCAACTGTACCAGCTTTCATGTAGAAACTACTCAAGTATTATTTATTTTAGACACCTGCATTGATCCTGGATAAGACCTCATTAAGTACTTTTAAAACTTTACGTTCGATTTAATATATAACTCCTGTCGTTTCGATACGTTTAACCTCAATAGAACCTAACACGATCTTGTAAGATTGTTATGTACCCAAACCAAAGTAAAAATTCGTATTCAGAACCTAATAGGTCCTCGACATAAGGCTTAGTTTGGGCTATATTCTTGATTCTTCTTTTATTTATTTCATTTAATACACACTGCAGCAATTTAAGCTCCTTTCTGTAAGAGTAAGATATTGAAGAAAAAATTGATGTCTGGGGGTTTTTAGGATAAATAAGATAACGAATTTTCTATGAAAAGGTGTGAAGTAATTCTTCGATTTTTGACCAGCCGAACCTATTATGCTTGAAGAGTTATGTTTTGTTCCCTCTACTATTTTGTTAACCTAAGAGTTAAAGTATTAATTTTGTTATGTTTAATTGAGAATTATATTGAATTTTCATAATTGTTAATCGTTGTTAATCCTACAATGAGTTTATTACTAATAAAATATTTTTTAATATGAACTCTCTGTAAAAATCCGCGGTAGCTGAACTATTTTGCGTTTGGGTAGTATAAAGATGTTTAATAAATAAGGGTTTAATTATTTCACTTAGGAAGAAAATTTATTTTATATAAGTACTGAATCGGTATAGACGATATTTACAATTAATGGTAGTTTGAAATTCTAATGGAATATAATAATCGCGCTAAATGAAATTCGCGTAAAAACAGAATTAGGCTTATACCATATATATGAGTATACCAAATATATATTATAACGATTAAGTACTAAACACAAAATAATTTTTTCTTTAATATCCCACGGTTGCAGAAAGGAACTAGGAGATCTCATTCAGGTAAAAGTACAACCAGATTAGAATTTTGTAGGTGCTGAATATGGAAATATAAGCAATCCTACTAGGTGTAAAATAGGTGCTAGTCTTAATGTAAAAAGAACCTAGGTAGGTTCCTTCCTTGCAGACTTGTTAGGTTCTAAGTAGGATTTATTATTTCGACTAATATTAGCCTTAATACCATAAGCATGGAAAGTTTTAAAGGACAACATAATATGGTAAATTGTGTATGATCCACCGCTTCAATGTCCTTGGAAGACTTTTAAATATGAACAACATCGGAGCAAAAGCTGGACCATATCTATTTAAGAAAACATTGCTCTGAGACAAGACGGAGAGTCTTTACATTATTCCGATTTAATTAGCCTACCGAAGCACAAATATCTTAGGTGGACGTAATCGAGTGAAGAGGGTCATCATGTAAATAAAAAGAAGCACCAACCTCCAGACCTGGCACCGTTAATAGGTTTCCATCAAGATAACAATTTTATCCAAAGGGAGGCCTGTCCCCACCTCAGCCGAAATCAATAAGTAAATCTCAGTGTGCTCCTTTTGAAATTAGATTATGTTTAGAGATAAGGACCCTCAGATCCACCCGGAGTGCCCACTGACCTGGTTCCTCGGCTCAATTTAAAACTGATAAGGGATTTATCGGTGTCCTTTTCGGTTCAAGTATTTTCGAAGAAACTCCTTAAATCGATTTTCCGGCACAAACAGATAACAGCCGAAACAACAGCTCATTCCCGGACGTCGTTAGCCAATTTAAGTAGAGCCATAGTCCGTTTCTAGCAGTGGAGTTCACGCTTACCTGTTTATCCAGCCGCTCGGATTTAATTTCCACGGGGTGTCAGGTGATACCTGCTCCGCTGATGACAAATCCAACCTGGCTGATGAATATTTGTTTTTCTATCATCACCGACTAAGTATAGACGCCGCCGCAAAGTGTCTGGGGTACCCACTAGAACGAGGAGGCTCAAATGCGCTGGGAATGGAGGAAGCCACATTTTTCTCCATTAAAATCATTTTCCGTTTGGATGACTGCGAAATTACCAAGAAGTCTGGGGATGGGAAGGGGCTTTCGGTCTAACAAATAAATAATGGGGCCCTCTCTTGACTTCACAGTTAACAACGCCGAGTCCAGTTAATTTGTATTTTCGAAAATATAGCTAAACTGAGATTGAAAGGAAGGCTGCGTAAAAACCAATTGCCGCCTTAGATTTGGTCATCAGTGTATCTAATCTAAATGGGCAGGTACGCAGGTGCAACGGAAGAAAGACAAGTCAAAGAACCACTCGGTAAAGTTATTTCTTGCGCACCTGCCACTGCTCATTAAATTATTTGAAGAAATAAAATAATTACTAAAAAATGGCTACTCTTATTATTTAAATGAATTTGTTTAATGTAAATTTACAATAATCTGTAAACCGTACGCTCCTTAAATACATTCCTTTTATAAAATAAAGTGTTAATGTTTTAAAATGTAATATCGATTTTGAATAACTGAAATTATTACCCTTGATGTTCCATACTTGTCTGTAAATTATTAAAGGCCGCAATCAGCTTTCATTTTCCATTTTGACTATTTGCAAAAAAAAAAGCATGATTCTTACGCTATATAAGAATACAAAAAGCTTTAAATTCAAAAAATAGATGGCAAATAAGATAAGTTGGATTTGATATTCTCAGATTTAGACTCAAACCAATTTAGACTCAAGCTAATTTAAACCAAGCTACCATTATTTAATTGTGCAGAAGTGGTTAAGATATGAGCCGTTTATTTTGAAAGTGGCGTAAGTCCAAAATGTTATAAGGTCAATTTGTGTATATTCTTTTCAAGCAAAATTGACCTTATGATATTTTGGACTTACACCACTTTCAAAATAAACGGCTCATATGGTCTGTGTGTTTTTAGCTCTTCTCGAAAACAGGAGCTGATTGAAAATTTTTAATTTACGTGCTGGTTCGAACGGAAAATATATTTTAATAGTTGCTCATGCGTTACTGCCATTTATTAATTTTATCATCCAATTGGATTTTCATACATTTCTGCAAAATACGAGGTTTGTTCAATAAATAACTTTTCAAATTTCGCGGGCTACGTACATTAGATTTTTTATTTTTTTTGTTATGTTGGTACACATGTCCCCAACATTTGTTGACATTATCAGCCATTTTGCATGTTTAGCTTGTTTTAGAGAGATATACGGTTAGACGAGTTTTGTATAAAATTTTAGGTGAAAAATAAAATTAAGGATATTTTGGACATGAAACGCCTTTTACTATGGATAGATTTAATATCAGTCGAAAGCACTAGATCGAATAGTTTGAGATTTAAAAGAATATACACCGATTATTTTAATAAACAGATAATAATATCGTTATTATCACCACACTTAGTGCAATTTCTTCTTAAAAGAAAAACTATGATTGTTTAATATTATTTTACCAAAGACACTTTTTACTAACTTTAACAATTCCAAGTTAGTACGGAACAATTACGGTAGCTGGAGACAGACTGATTTGATCTTTTACAAATTCTTTAATTCTTAATTTTATGAAAAAAAAACAAAGTAAACATTTTTGATAACCGACAATCTGGGGAACGAAAGAGTGTAACTTAATATTTGCAAGTGTAAGTTTTTGTAATTGAGGTACGAGAAAATTCGTTCAGTAGATTCTTCTCATGATTTTACCATAAAATGAGTTTTGGCTTTCCGGGAATGTTCAAGGTGTCGGTTGAATCCGGCGTAAAGTCACGCTACATTGTCATCTCTATAATCAACGTGTGTCAGCAAAGTTTTTTTCGAAATTGCTAAATTTTGACCAAAAGAACCGTCGCATGAACATCGCTCAGAAGCTATTGAATTACGTCAACGACGATCCAGATTTTTTCAAAAGGGTCATAATTGGCGTCGAAACATGGGTATATGGTTATAACGTCGAAACCAAAGCCCAATCATCCCATAGGATGGAGATTTGTTACGATTGAGGAGATAAAGACCGCATTGCTGAAAGAGCTCAAGACCATACCAAAAATATCAGAAGTGCTTCGAGGATTGGAAAGAGCGCTGGCACAACTGCATATCTGAGGGGGATTACTTTGAAGGGGAGAAAATAGATATTGATGAATAAATAAATATTTTTCGAGAAAAATAAAAAGTCACCTTATTTATCGAACAAGAGACTTGATATTCTTCCTGTTTTACTCTAAAAATCATCCGCTTATCATCCTTATATTTCACCTGGCTTTAACAGTAACATATATGGACGAGTACATTATATATACTACGTTATTTTGATATTTGTAATCAAAAACCCTTCATAAAAAGCACTTACCGTACCACATTTTCACAAATAATTTTTAATCTTGTACTGGTATATGTTCCAGCAAATGTACAAACATTTCATATAAATTGGTGCATCTGTTTAAAGGTTTTATACTATACATCAATCAGCCGGAAATTACAACCATCGTATAACAGACATTCGTCAGGAGTAATAATCATAACAAATTTATGATCAGTCGTTTCTTAGTTATAAATCATTCTTAAATTTAATGTGACTGTAAACGATTGGTTACAAATGTAATAATGCATTCACTAATCACAAATTGGGTTTCAATGTTCTTTCAAATTATACCAATTTTGTGCATATGGTTCTAGAAATTATTGTGCTTTATATGTACCAAACATGATTTCTTAATTTAATATAAATAAATTTAGTTTTTTTCGATTCCAGATGTAAGTAAATGTTACTTTATATATTTAACATATTTTAATCTTTTCATTGTAATTATAATTGTGAATGTAAATGCTTTAATTTGTATGCTGAAAATGTTTTTGAGTGCGGTTTTTTGGAGTGCACCTACAAGCTTAATTCCACAATAATTGGGTAGCTTAAGGAGTTATATTAACCCAGCCATACTGAAATATGAGGATTTTTTAGGAACTTTTTTTTCTACTAATAATTGTAATCAAAATACAGTTTGCGGCGTTTTCTTTATATGTTTTATGATATATAAAAATATTTCTTATTTTAATTTAAAACACTAAATGGCGTAGTGGTGAAAAATCAGCCTTCTTTTTTATAAAAAAAATGTAATTATTTATTGATCGTAAAAACTGATAATACTTTGAGAAGTTACAGTTTAAATTTCAAGTGAACCAGATAAAAAGTCATGATGTACGCAAATTTGAAAAATATGGTTCCGATATAATCGTGTTTAAAGTTTCAAATATTATTTATAATAACCTATTTTTCTCTAATATTCTATTAAACGCGTTTGTATTATTGCTATATTAATTGGTAACACATTAAATAAAAAAATGGTACTCAGTTTCGTTTATCAGTGCCAAGTAATTAATTACATTTAATAAACGCGGAAACTACAATCTTGGTTTAATTTAGAACAAAAATCTTGATAATGGCTAGATCCCATACAACTGTGGTGAGTTCAGTATGACCGGCATCGAAGAACTCGTTTTAATCCACTCAAAATATTAGTCCCCTGGCAAGTTATTTCACAGTGAATTCTTAATTTACTATTTTATAAATCTTTGTCCTTATTTATTATTTTTGAGACCAGAAACATTTGGATATTCTTAAAAGTTATTTCAAGTTATCATTATTGTTTTTGCATTTTATATGTATATGTTTTGTTAGTCCTCTGGAAGTAAGGTTTCCCTTTATTTTGATTCTCTTAATCAATATTAAATAAAATAGCCCCAGAATTGAATTCAGTATATCTGAAAATACTCGCAACATAACTTAAATTGAAATTTAAAACTCTTATGGACTATTAATTAAACCGTTGATATTTCTGAATAAAATGTACCCTATATTATAAAAATTGAATGTACATAATATTAACTAAATACTGTGAATATCTCAGCTTCTATTGCAATTAAAAAAACGCATATGTAGCTTTTTGAAGCTGAATATTTTAACTTCAAGATGCTATCAGTCGATTTTTTAATATTTTAAACAACCAAATTATTTCCCCCCCATGTTATATATGTCTAAGACCCACAAAAATAGTAGAAGAATCAAAACGACTCGTAGTGCCCTATAAGGGTTACACTAGTTAATCCATAAAATATTAATTATTTATAATTTTTATTATCATGAAAGACTTTCCGTATGAAATTGTTATTTGTTCATTTACCTTCTTCAATTCAATCAATCTTTTAAACCTTGTTTTTCCATCAAGCAGTCTTGGTGCGATAGTGCTGTAGATTTTTAAATTTGATTTTGTTAGTCGAGGAAATAAAAGTTTCATTTATGATAAAAAAAGAAACATTTTTAACGTTCTAGACTTCGTGTCCAGCCGTTCTTGATTACCAACAGAAAATTGTTGATCGAAGAGAAAATGTTAAATTTTTTCCATTTCTGGAACTGCTTTAGAAATATGACCCTAATCAAAAGCATCATATATACTCCGCTGTCAGCACAGAGCATATAGATTGCAGTTCTCCCAGGAGGTAGAAATTCGTTTTGAAATTTCATTTTTAAGGGAAATTCCTGGGAGCCATAACTCTACGATGGTAATGTATCATCCTAAGCACCCCTCGCCGTCACACCGGTCCAAGGACGAAGTAAGTCCAAATTAACTTTTCAATCCTTAGCTAGATCTGATCTGGGCCCAGAGGGTGGCGCACTGTCGGAACTCTGGCGAGCACGGGTTGTGCATCACCTCGTCTAGATTAACAAATCACGTTTCATAAGCCGGCCGGCTTTGCGTTGATTAATGAGATGAGCCTTCCCGGCACTCCATCCGAGGGCAGATTACCGACTCAGCCCCCCCTAAACCAGACAGACAAATAGGAACTTGAAATGGATTCATCAGCAGCCAGATGGCACGTGAGCCTGAGTGTCTGCAGACAAAATATTTCACAGCCGTCAAAGTTTTGTACATTTTCGGGAGGTGTGTGTCTACTTGTGGGGATCCCGGTGCAAGTATTCGGGGGTGGCCCCGCACAAGTGGGACATTAAATCCAAGGCAGGAAGCGTTCGAGCGATTGTCTGAGGAATATGTTGCTCGAATGCGGGGCGTCTGTCTAGACAGGAATTGGTAGGGAGTTGTAACATTGTTTTTTCCGCTAAATTACCTCAAATTACATGTCCCGGCTTCCCTCACAGATAACCGCCACGGAAGAGTTCCGGGTGAATTTCGCTTAAGATTTTTCCGACACGGTTGCCTTAGGCAACTGCCAACTAAAGAGGGTCCTGATTCCTGCTATGCACCGTCCAGGATATTTCTCAGTTCTTTTCTCAAGGAGCGACAGCTAGTGGAAAGTAAACAGATGGACGGAGTTTAACTACGCGGCTTAATTAGGAATTGAAAACCTCCCGGCAATTTACGTAACGATGGGGGACCCGGCCAGATGCAATTTGCGGTCGGCCCCCCGAGACAGGACAGTGGTTTTTGCGTTGACTTGTTTATGGAAACAGCCAGGTCTGCTCGTTATTGCCCAAATTCAATCATTTGCAATAATTGCCGGGAGCGAAATATACAAGTCACGCGAACTGGAAAATACTGCGAGAACCACCCTACCGTGCAATAAAAAGAGTCCTGAGTCGGCCAGTGGGCCCATGACCTGCGGGAGCTTTCAAAAGCAGCCGGGAGAGATGTTGTTGGTCCCTTATATATATTTTTGCCTTTCTTCGGTTTGCCCCTTACCGATAGATCAATAACAATAAACCAGGATGAGAAAAGGTACGTTTGGCGCCGCCGCTGGGAGCACTCTAGTCAAGCTTCTGGTCGAAGTCGCCAGCGGCGAACCTCATAAATTTCATGGCCCATGACACATCTTACTCTGATCCTTTGCAGCAACAAGATTTTGTGGAAATCTCGGCCTTATTAACAGTAAATTATTACCTGTATGCGTGTGCCAACCTTTAAGTGGATACGGAACTCCTCGCATCAAGGACATTCTATTTCCAAGTCCACCTGAACATAATCACCCGGGAGGGATTTACACTCGGGCCCCGCAGATAGAGAGGCTTTTGCACGATGGATGAGTAACCTTAAGGCTTTGATGAATGTCCATAAACGAACACTCAAAGCAATTCTAGATCTTAAGAATAAAAATCTGATATTCCATAACGATTATTACGGCAACATTTCATTGATTTAACGTTTTTCTATATTTACCAACATAAACCTTCACATAACAAAAATATCACGATTTTCTGATTTTGAAAATATTCGACTAATGTGTCTAAGTGTGTCTTATAAATTCAAAATGCATTTTAATTGAATGGTCACAACTATAATAGATAAGGAAAATGAGTCACCATAACCAAGGATTGCCTTCCTCGTAAATTCCATAAATGTTAAATACATATTGAGTTTGCTTTTGTCATTTTCTAAAACAATTTTTTAAAAAAAATTTCAACTGATTTTCCTTCCATTTCTTCATAGGTAACTCTGGCATGGCGAGGTAAAGCGATCACTTTACCTCATCTCTCCCTACCTACATCTTAAATTTAGGAGTAAGTTCTCAAGAATTTTGTGTTTTATTCAAAAAGATACGATTGTTTGAGACTTCTTTAATAAGTAGGTTTTCCAAATAGTTCAACAGTTTAATTCAGTTTTAAAATTGGCGTCTTATAAAATAATTTAAACAAAAAACAAAGTAATTCGGCATTAACTTAAAAAGCCAATAACAAAGAGTATTTCCGCATTTAATTTATTAATTCGCTTAATACAAGCTATATACAATGTAAGACACAATGTAAGACTTAAAAATAACTTATAAATTAGGGAACTTGACTAAACTTGGCAAGCGTATTCGAGAAGAGGCTTGATGAAGGATACATAGAGAGGTTTTGGTAACATAGGGATCAAGGAACTCCTTAGACCAACGTTTCACAAAGCCAAGTGCAGACTTGGCTTTAGGAACCACACTATCAATGTGATCACGAAAATTAAGTTCACTATTGCAAAAGTCATCAAGATCGTGAAAAGAGGATACACAAGGGATAGGTTCATCAGATAACTGATAAACTCTGGGGGGAGATGAGGGACATCTGCGGGAAAAAAGTGATGGATTGGCATTTGGAGACATTAAGCACCAGATGCTAAAATTAACAAGGGAGAGGATATTCGTTTGGAGATTTTCATGTCGTTGGCGTAGATAAAAAGATCCGAGTGCTTAATAATACACCCAACATGATTAATAGCCAGATTTTCAGCAACGGACCTAAATGGTTGCCTTGGGGAACACCCCAATTGGCTCTTTTATGGCCAAGGAGGACAAGAAACAAAAAAGGATCCTGTATTGGCGTTGATCAAGATATGACTTCATCCAGAAAACAAAGACTGATTGAAGCCAAGGGAGCATAGTTTGAAAAGGATTACTTTGTGAAATTTTATCGAACGCCTTGCTGAAGTCAGTAGCGATGACGTCGACCACGAAAGAACAAACAATCGTAAATGATGCTTTTAAAGAATTTAAGTATGGAGGAGAGTTTGGCTATAGGACGGTAGTTGGAAATATCACTCTTACAACCCTTTTTATAAATGGGGATGATAAATGAGTCTTTCCACCTAGAGGGAAAGATTCCTTGGGTGATAGAAATTTGAAAGATAGAGGTAGGAGGTCCAACCAAGTGATGAGCGCACTTTATCAGGATAAGGCAAGGACCCCGTCAGGACGGGGGTTATGATCATCAGTTATATCTCAGTTATATATCAGTTATATATCATCAGATCCCCTCATGGATCGATGTTGACAGAAGCAAGGGTGGTCTGAGGACAAAAGCGCATGAAATGGAAGTAGCTTTCACCAGGCTCCGAAGAATGATCACTACAGGATTGACTGAAGTTCAAGAAAAAAAAAAAAGTAAGAAACAGTGAGGGTGATACTGGTCAAAAGTGGAGAGAAGATGAATACTCTCAGTGATGAACGAGTTAACGGGATCGGAAGAAAAGATCATATCTAGCTGTCTACTGAGGTTATTAGTTATACTACTAATTTGGTAGAGACCAGAGTCGGAGACACGGTCAATATTGGGGAGGCTGTTGGATGGGACATAATGGAGCTCGTTGTAACAGATTTGCACTACAACAAAATTTTTCGGTAATCTGATAGTACCATTACAAATTAAAGGAGCCAAAATTTCTGCAATTAGATCAGATACTCAATTTGGACTTCAATATCAGTGAATAATCATAGAAAAAAATTCAATTCGCAGATCTGAAGCCCACGGTAAAATTTGTGGTTGTATTACTCCGAATTACGATGGTCCAATAGTAATAGTGCATAAAGAGTAATATTTAGATATTTTGATAAATAATTTACCAACCGTTTTAAATAAATTTAATATAAATCACAATGGGGTTTTTCCGGACGGTCGAGGACACAAATTTGTTTTTTGTTAAAATATTCACGAACTTTTCTAGGTCTACATGCGTGATTTCTTGATATTAATTTAACTAATGTAGTACAAAATCTAAATCGTCAGGTAAAATTGTGCAAATAGTAAAAGTAAAAGTTATATCTCCATCAATAGCAATTATTTCACAAATTCTTTTATAAATATTATAAACCACGTACAAACTTGTCCACGAGATATAGAACAATTATTATCATAATTTTTTTCAACAATTAGTGCGTCTCAAGATATTTCTTTCCAAGCATAGCACAAAGTTTAGGACCTGTTCGAATTCAAGTTTTCGTCTTTGTTTTGTTATGACAGTTTATGACGTCAGCAAACAAGCTGAACTAATATAACAATTAAGGTGAAAACAAAGCTAACCTGTTCCAATTTGTTTGCTTAGTTTTAAATTTTACATTTGAAATTAAACAAAGCAAACCAATAACTCCCAAATCGATAGTATTCAAGAAATGCGCCCAAGGTTTTTTCTTATTCTGTCTGACGAAGTCAGTTTAAACTTGGACTCGTTCATCGAGTTATGATATTGAAACTGTTATACTATCTAGGCTTACAGCCATAGAAATGAACTTAAAAATAGCTTATCTCTCTGTGTCATCAAAAACTGTTATAGCAAGACTGTTAGAAGAGACGACGTCATGGAAACCCTTAATATTTCCTTTGTTACATTGTGTTTTTACGACATAAGCATCAAACATACTACCATTAAAATGCGCGCAAATGACATAAGCATCAAACATACTACCATTAAAATGCGCGCAAATTGTTTATCTAACATACTCTGTACATTGAAATATTTTTTTTTCGTCGTATATGTACAAAATGCTCCTCTTTATAAGGTACTATAATTTTTCAAAATAGGTTATTTGCAGGCTCACAGAATAGAAATTAGAAACCCCTATAATGGTGTAATTTTGAGCAAATTTCATTTTGTCCTCTGATTGTTCTTCGCGATAAATTAACTACAGAACTCTAAAAAACAGAGTTTTCACATTTTCCAGTAAAGCCGAGTCCGGCCAATTAATTAAACCAAAATTAGAGAAAACTTGGTTTGTTTTATTTGCTCTCGTGGCGCCGAAGAAATGAAAGGGTCGCCCACAGCACGGCTGGGCATTGTTGCACGTGAACCGTCTACTCGTCGACGAACTTCGAATTTACTTAAGACATTTCTGGTGAAAGTTTAAAAAGTTAATTTAGAACTAAACAGCATGAGAAGGTTGTGAGATTATGAATATTCTGCACACAGCCATTTGTACCCCTACATCCAGGCCAGCCAGCCAGAGACCGGGTACCGGTTTTGGGACTCTTTCGCTCGTCATGTCGAATTAGGGGCCACACGCCCCCAGAGTAATTGAGGGCAATTCCGCGAATTTCCGTGGCCAATTGCCACGGGGATTGAGGAGAGACAAAGGTGCTCCGGATTGTGGGGTTTTATAAAAAGCACAGCAGCGCCGACACCGCCAACAAAGCGAATTTCAAGCATTTCAAGAACATTTGTCGCATTGAGCTCAAGCGGGCTGGAGTCGCCTTGGAGTTTCTGTGTTAAGTGGGCCTCGATGGCCCTCCACTTGGCGGGAGTAAGTGCACAGTCGCATAATGAGGAGTGGACTTGTAGGGGAGGGAGTTGGGGTGATATCAGGCGGCGCCGCAAAATTAAAATTGAGTGCACGTGCCCTTCTTTGCTTCTGTGGGGGGAGAGGCTATAAAAGCGCCTCTTCCAGCCTCTTAACCACCAGAAGAATCCGTTTTTTGTGCGGGCGTGGCCTTCCCGTATCGTTTCGAAATCACGCAACGAGTGCGTCCGCTAAAAAGACGAAAACTCGGCTAATGGAATAATTATAGTCGAAATTGCACTGAAAATAGATTGCCGTATCCGGACCAAGGAATTCCTTTGGAATGACCACCAGCCCGCCGGTACGTTAGCCACGCTTAAGCGCACATGTGCTGCTTGCCGTGCAGCTCTACGACAAATTGCTTTGAGCGAGCGACACATGCGCGATCAAGAACGACCAAGTTTCGACTCATTGCGCCCGACGAAGACGGTCGGCCGGGCACTTAAGACGGGAAACTTTATATGCGCACGCCGCGCCAAGAATTCGTCGGTGCAAGAATAAGAAATAATAATGCAACAGCACGACTGCTGCAATTCGATGCATACCTCGTAATGACCTTACGTCAGGCACTCTTTGGTGCGATGAACTCTTTGACGATCGCCCCTCGCCCCTTCCGCTGCTCCAAGGTGATCAGAGTGAACTTGATGGATAGACACTGGAAACACTGCTCGCGGATGTTTTCCCAACAGACTTGGTCCGTCCCGGGAAGAAGCATCAACGAAGGCGGCATTTCACTGCCAGAAAAACTTGTTCCCGACTATATTCCACTTTCTTAGCCAGTTACCTAATCGTTCCTTTAGGCGGTGCGGAGCCTCGGGGTACCGGGTGCGCTTGCGATCATGCTCCTTTGTCTTATAGTTTGCTGCACAAGGAAATGCCTCAGCAACAGCACCAACGTCGACAAACTTAGCCACTGACCTTTTTACTACCTGAGGATGGAGGATTTTATGAAAGTTTTATGAATTCCGGTCTTATGACTATCCATATGCAACAAAGGCATTCCGGAAATCTGAAGGTTTATGGAAAAGAACAAATATTATTGTTTTCATTTAAAGACCTTTTATAGTTTTCCTGTTAATGCATAAAATGCATAAAGCGTATATCATAAAATGGCTTTGGTAGAGTTAAAATTTAGTCTTCTATTTTTTGTTTATGTGCATTAGACTGAAGTAGTAATTTACATTCCCCAAAGAAGTATTTTAATATCTGAAACTCATTTATAATACGAAAATCTTTACAATTACAAAACAGCAAAGACGTTATAACTTCCAAAATACAGGCATCATTCGAATAGCACGGTGAATTACACGTAAGCCGCGAATAAACACGGCTAAAAATTGCGACAGCTCTCGATTAACACGGAACACACACCCACAGAAAAGGTTTGTTAAATTGATTACATTTCTTGTTTAATTTGGCGCCAAATGAGATTCGTAGTTAATTTTAATAAACTTTTATTGTCACTATTTTCATTTTCAGCATGACAAGTTCATTGTTTGAATTAACTACGAAGTTGTTCAGGAAATTGTTGTTCGACCATTTTTGCTTGATACATTAACAACGGAAACAATGTCAACTGTCCATTTATATTATCAGTGTAAATGCGAAAATAGTACGATTAGGTAGTATGTCAACAACCATTGCACAATAAATTGGTAATAGAAAATTATAAAGATAACAATATTTCGTAGTAATGGTAAAACAACGATGCAAAATAGTAAAAAGTAAAATTGAGAAATTTAGATTTTCTCCGTTTACGAAAAATTAACTAAAATTAATAAATAAGTTTTGAATTTAACTCTTAACAATCACTAGTTTTTTTTTCTCAGTTCACTGCTACTTTTATCACTTTCAGATTTGTTTTAAAAAAATCCACTGTCATTATCACTAATCAAATTTTTAATAGTATTTTATTTATTCATATTTTGGGACCAAAATACTGAAGTTTGATTAAAACACGCAGTTATATTACTGGAGATGGAAATGTAATCTTCAACTGACAAAGAGATCGGTATGCCCTAATTTAAACATTATTGAAAACAGCACAGCAGTTTTATGTTTTTAATGAAATATTTCTGCTTTTATTGTAAATTACGAAAAATGTAAACTGAGAATTTGTAAAATTTCATTGTGACTTTAGTTTTTTGTACAACACCATAGGTAAATATGTTATACCATAGTTTCTGAATTTAAATCTAACTTAACACGAGCTCACAAATAAAATAGCAGTGTGAAAATACGTTTTTTACCCATTGTAATTCCTTAGTCTTGTTTTGAAATAATCCCTTTATTCTTAAATAAAATATATATTGGAATCCTCTTATAGATATCATAAATCAAACAATTAACTAATTTTAATGAGAAATCTCTGCTCTCAACTTTTGCTAGATACGCATCTGTCCTATGAGTTGCAGCAGGACCTTTCCAACCCTACAAAATGAAGGAATTCCCGAAAGTTTGCCAATTTCCCAATGACCGGCAACCGCTCTACGAAATTAATCGCTGAAACTTTTAATCGGAGCTCATGCCAACGAGGAACGGCTAGTCCGGCGGTGCACCGAGACTATCATTAATTAAATCCTCATTGGGGCGAAGATGAATGTGCGGGTATCCCCGTAAAATGTAATTTAACTTCCGCCAAAATGCCACTTGCACTGCTCAAATTCCTGCCGAACTTTCCTTTATTCGCTCTCAGCACCACAGCGATGTTTTGCGCGGCGGAGGTATGACGCCATAGATGATGCTTGGTGGCTGCTAAAACACAGTGGAATGTTGGTTGGGCGAACTAGGGGATGAAATTGTCATAATTTTGTGGAAACAACAATAACTTGTTGACACAAGCGGGAACACCGCAGATATCCCCGCAAAAAGAGATCTTGCCTAGATGGCAGTTTCAAAATTCCTGTCCCATGAATTGCTTTCCACGTAGGTGCTACCTGGTAAACTTCGGCAGTCTGGAGTTTCGCATCTTAATCTTATGTGAAAAGCATACATCGTCGGTGAAAAGTATCGGGTCTTGGGAAACTTACCCGGTAGAAGGACTGTTTGGTGCGCTCGTAAAAATTTAATGCTAGAAATGGAAGTACCAACGTCCGCCTAATCAATGCAGGGGGATACGTACCTAGCTGTTGTTTAGGAATTAGAGCTGGGTCAAACCCGGAGGATGCACCGGGTAAGAGGTACCATAACATAAGTCGTGCTGAGCACCAGCAGCAACCAATTTTGAGCTATTTTTGTGCTCGCTGCTTTATTTGTCCAGGGAGGGAACTTCATCCAGTTCGGCTATGAACTCGTTTGGTAAACACCCGTGTGCTCGGCTCCTTGTGTAAACAAAATTCTTTCAGTTCGTGTTCCAGGTTCATTTCTTCCGGTAGCTCCCTGCCCGCGTAGCGCAGTCCCGTCGCTAATTTATAGCCAACGATGGGTTCATTTTTAGACTAACTCGTCTGGCTTGCTGTCTCTGGGCCAGAATTTTCCGGAAGAAATGTAAATAAGATGTGAAGCCCGGCTCAATTCAGGAATTGAGTGATTTGTTGCATATTCCCTGCACTAAACAGATGTCTTTCCAAGCTAATAAGGATGTCGTCAAGAGTTTCTGACTTAAAAGGAGGGACGGAGTTTCGAGATATAAAAATTGTTCATGAAATTTAAAACGACATTTAGATCTTTTTTAAGCGATTTATTCCGAGTCTGAAGCGGCAGGCAATCAAAGGCTTTATTTTTGAAATATTTCTTTTTTGGGATACAGTGTTATAACTCCCAACATTAATAACCCTAATATAATATAATTATTTCTACAATCTCATATCCAATAATTTAAACTTAACGGTTCTTTTCAATATTTTTCTCGCGGTCATTCCATAAAATTCATATTTCGCTAACGCAATAATTTTTACTTGTTCTATTTAAAATTGCATCGCTCGCGTCTTCATTTCACACGAGCATCCGGTTTAATTTTTCCAAAAACGTGGAATTAGCGTCTACACCTAAACTTATCAAGCACAATTCCCAAGAACCGCATTGCAACCTTTCCCACGCTTTGACCGAGGAACCAAACGAAGCCTTTTTGAATAATTTTAGCAGTTCCCGATCGACTTCCAGAGCAAAAGGTTCTCGTAATATATGTTGTGTTAGAAATTGGATGTGATATATTTTGTACAAACGAACCGATCGCGTATTAGAAATTTAATTAAGGACGTTTCAATTTAAGTTCAATAAAGTGTTTTAATAAAGTGTTTCAGAAATAAAGGTGTTTTATAGAACCTAAAATTCTTTTTTTTTCAAATCTTTAATGATAAAGATTTTCAGTGGCGCAGTCGGTAGGATGCGCGTAGTGCTGACCCAACTAATTTGATTTTATGCGAAGACGCGTAATTAATAATGGATTCGGCGCGTGTATTTTAATACTTAAACGTGCATTTAACCTTAATATTTCACGATAAGATTCGTGTAATAAAAACTTTTCCACGAAAGGATTCGTGTAAACAAAACACTTTAGCAAAAAGATTTGCGCAATAGAAACCCTTCTACGAAAAGATTCGTGTAATTAAAACATTTTTCGCAAAAACATTTATGCAAAAGAAACACTTTCGCGAAAAGACTTTTCTATTAACTCTCTCGTTTACGCAAATATTACGCAAATATTCGAGAAGAATTGTGAAGCGGTAAATTCGTGAAGTTACCATTGGAACACAGCCCAAGCATCTGGAGAACCGAGAAGACACCTTAAGAAGACACCACGAGGAGAAATAGAGGAAATCAACACCACTTTTCATCTATATCCTACATCAGTCGTGGAACTCAACGCACTCAATCAACCCACTCGACCAACCCATCCGAGGAACAACGATCAACGATAAATAGGAAGAATCATCCGCAAGTAGAATAAAAATTTTTTTTTTTTTTCTTTTCCTTTTTGTTCCTTTATATTACCTATTTTACTCACACTATATAATCAGTTACTAAATAAAAGCGATCATATAATAAAAATTACTAAATAAAGTGTTCACAATGAGTGTAAACGAAACCGAAAACATTAGTGAATTTATCGATAACATGAGAAGTAGAATTAGCACAATGACTACCGCGGACCCACTCAGCCAAACACACGCTCAAACACAACCCCCTAACCCACTCCCCTCAATAACAATAGACCCGATGAAATACCTAACAAAATTGCCAGAATTCGATGGCAACCCCAATTATTTACAGAACTTCATAGATTTGATAGATAGAGTACATCCAATCCTCCAAAAATACGACGAAATATCACAATTAATTTTCTCCGATTTAATAAAAGCAAAACTAAAGGGAAGGGCTCGCGAAGTAATCGAAATTAATTATCATATTAGATCATGGAGTGAGATGAAATCACTCCTCAGTAAAAACTTCGGCGATAGGAAATCTTCCGAACAACTTTTCGATGATCTTAGGAGCGTTACTTTCAAAACCACTAGCCAAGAATTCTATAACGAGATTAAGACTATATTGAGGAGATTAAATCTAAAAACAATCCATGAAAATAATACCGATGGACAAAATTCAAGTTATACCCTTAAGGCTAACATTGATTCAGCCCTTAACGTGTTTAAAAATAAAATACCGGAGCCAATGAAATCTATTCTATACTGCAGAGCTCCAAAAGACCTAGAAACAGCAATGAATATCCTGTACGATTCCGGGCACGCGTTTTATAACCCCTTCACAAACAATTATAGCAGACCAAACCCGAGTAGACACCCAAATCCGGTTAAATCTAGTGAAAATAGACATGACCATCGAGACAGACGAAATTATAATAGCGGCAATAATAACAATAATAATAGTAATAACAGGAATAGAAATAATTTCGATCGCGACCATAGAAATTCGTCACCGAACAGGTACAGAAATCCGAATTTCGATCAAGGAAGATCGCATTCGTATACTCAACATAACCCCAGCCAATCTCAAAGCAATAAGAACCCCCAAAATACAAACACTCGTGTGAACTATAACAACAACTACAATAACAGATCTTATTCAAATAATTACCCGCGGTATAATCAAAATCCGAATAACAATTTTAACAACAGGAACCCTAGGCCATACCAAGGTAATAACGATACCACTAATAGACCCAGTCAAGCTAGTAATAATAGCAATAGCAACAACAATAGCGCACCCGAGCCTATGGAAGTAGATTTAGCATACGCAACAGAGGGAAGAAATTTAGCCCCACCGGCAGAAAATTTTCATTTCGAGGCCTCAAGAGTAACTTACCCCATATAATCGTCCAATCTAAATTGGCGCCGCTCAAATTTATCATCGACACAGGCGCGACGCATTCCATCATAAACCCCAAGTTATGTCACCCTCAATGGAAAATCGAATTAAAGGAACCAATTAAATTAAAAACCTTAAACCATATAATAGAGATAAAAGAGAAAGTAAGTTTCCCCATTTTTAAAGAATTAAGCAACCTCGATAAAAAGATCGAAATGTACGTTTGCCAATTTCATACAAAATACGACGGAATAATTGGCAATAATATTCTCGCGGACCTCGAAGTCAATATCGATTATAAAAATAAATGTTTACGCGCGGGAGCAAACGAACTAAAACTCCACTTTGAGTCACAAGAAGGATCAAAAGGAAAAGGTCAAGAGGCCGTCCACATGAATCTTCCCGTTGCTCAGGAGAGCGGTTTAGGATATTTGGAAGAACAATGTTCAGAAAACAATTCGTTCCGCATTAAAGAAGGCATTTATAATATAGAAAATAACCAAATTTATGCAGAAGTGGAAATTCTCGATAAAGATATCGAAATAATAGTATCGGAGCCTTTGAATACACAAAGGGTAGACGAACAAAACTTTAACATAATAGAAGAAAAAACCCACCAACCTCTCCAAGATCAACTAAGAACTGAACATTTGAATTCTGAGGAGAAGACTTCTCTATCCAAATTAGTAGACAAATTTCCTGATATTTTTTACCAAGAAAACTCAAATCTAACCTTTACTAATGCTATAAAGCATCGGATCCGTACACTAAACGAGAACCCGATTCAAAGTAAGAGTTATCGATACTGTTATGTTTGAATCCCTTACTCCAATGGATCTACCCATGGTGAGATAAGATATTTAGCACTCGGCGAATCGCCTCAATACTTACGGCTGAAAAAGCCAATTTACCTGGATCTGGCTTATGAGCCTCAATCCTAATATCTAGCTAAAGAGCCTGATATTGTCACTTGGCGAAAAGTGCCTCAGTGAAAGGAGATCGAAAATAGCAAAAGACTAGTGTCCTCGATGAATGCCTTTATTCTACTCCTCTTCTTTACAAATTTGTTATATCTATTTATACAAAATATTCTTACGTTCTAAAACACTCATACATACATACGCTATCGAATATTTAGCTTACGCTATCAATAAATTATGACTTAATTTCAATTTCTCCCAGAGAGCCATGACCCAACATTTCACTTGCACTTGACTTGCAATTTTCTCAAAGATATTTGATTCTTAAGTGCACTGCCCTCGCGTGACTTAAGTGCTTTCATATGCTTGCGCTGGCGCTAGTGCTGATTCATTTGTTTGGCTATATGACACCTTTGGTCAGTTTGACTTGAGCCCGTTGAATGACTTATGCTTGCTTCGATTTTACGGGATGCAACATGATCAGTGCGTGTGAATGCACATCTGATTTCAATGAGATGATCCGCTCCACGCGAGCAAATCTCTGAATATGTTACGTATACTACATCCCCATCCTTGAAAGATTCGCGTAATTTTATTTTTCTCTTAAGAAATGAAAATTATGCGAGTAGTTTGGTCATGCTTCTCTGTTACAATAGTGTTGTCCTTTTTTTTTATGTTTGATTAATTCTATTTATTCCCTATACCTTATGTTTACATTTTTTTAGATTATTGTTGTGTATCTTACATTCTTTTCCATTTATATCAATATAATTATTATTCATATTATCTTGCCTAATTATCCTATATGGTCCTTTATATGGTTGTTGCAGCTTAAGTTTGTTGTCTACTTTCATATATACATAGTCATTTACCTTAAAATTAGATTTGTTTACATATTTCTGATTTTGCTGTCGTTCCTGTTTGTCTTTTAATAGACATTCTTTTATATTATTATGTGCAAATTGTAGTTTTGCTTTTAATTCAGCTATATAGTCGTCGATATTATATATTTTTGTGTTGTTATTCATTATTTCACATGGAAGTGAATTCAATTTTCCAAAAACTAGCTCAAAAGGCGTATATCTGGTTGTGCTGTGTGGCGTGGTATTATAACAGTAAGTGTAATAAGGTAGTATTTCACTCCAATTTTCTTGTTCAGAAAGCGTCATTATATAGTCATTCAAGACTCTATGATTTCTTTCTATCGAGCCTAAGGTTTCATGATGAAATGGGGCTGATACTGTTTTCTTTATTTTCAATAGGTCACAGATATTGTTTAGTAATTGGTTCGTGAATTCTGTTCCTTTATCAGTTTTTAACTTCTTGAAACATCCGTATTTTAGTATAAATTTCTCAACAATTGTCTTTGCCACTGTCCTTGCGTCTTTGGTTTCTATCGGGAATGCTTCCACAAATTTTGTCAATTCGCATTGTAGTGTCAGAATATATCTGTAGTTTTCAGATTGCCTAAGAGGTCCAACTGTGTCTATGGAGATTGTTTCGAATGATGAGTTAGGTGTGTCAGTCACCATATTCCTTTCTTTGGTATGTTTCGTGATTTTCGTTCTTGCACATTGTTGACAATTATTTACGTATTCTTTTACCATTTTGTTCATGTTCTTCCAAGTATATTTCTGTTTTAATCTGGCAATGCATCTGCTTATGCCACAATGTCCTCCAAGTAGTGAGTCATGGTATTCTGCAATTAATCCGTGCATTTCTTCTTTATTTGTTATCCTTTTCGGAGGTGCATACAGTATTATATCAACACAATAATTTGTTTCTTCGTGGAATTCCTTTAATATCTCTCTCAATTGTTCGACGTCGATAATATCAAATAATTCGTGATTATTTGCAAGCGCTAATTTATCTATTCTTAAACTGCTCATTTTGAGTAGTAATTTCCTCAGAACCAATTTTAACTCTGGTAAAGATTTATCATTACACTCAGCAATTATTTTATTTTTAGAGATTTCTATTTCTTTGTGCACATTATTTCTTTTCTCATCATTCCTTTTACTTTGTACCGGTCTTTTATTATCAAATGTTAACTCGAGTTTTTTCATGTACCTTACATCAGATATTGATGTACAGTTCCAAACATGAAGGTGATCAGTCTCCTTGTCTGTAACCAGGGTATCCGCACGGTTCTCACTACTATTTATTTTCTTATCCTCCTCGTTATTTTGTTTTTTCTGCATGCTTCTTGTAATTATGTCAACGTAGTTTGTTGGTATCATTTCTATCAATTTCTTGGAGTCTATTTTAATTCTTGACAGTGCATCTGCGTTGGTGTTCATTTTACCTTGTTTAAATATGATTTCGAAGTCATAATCCATTAGATCGATTCTTATCCTCGTCAATTTGGAAGATGGATTTTTGTGGGAGAATAGGCTTACAAGTGGTCGGTGATCTGTATATACTATGAACTTTCTACCAAATAAGTATGGTCTAAAATACTGTATTCCCCAGTGTATGGCTAAAAGTTCTTTTTCTATCACTGGTTTATTTAGTTCATGCTTATTAAGGGATTTGCTTGCATAGGCTATTGGTTTATCTTGTCCAATTTCTCCTTGTGACAGAACTGCTCCTAATGCATAGTTCGATGCATCAGTTGTTAAGATGAATTGCTTATCGAAATCAGGATAGCTTAGAATCGGTGGTGATATTAGTTTCTGCTTTAAAATGGTGAAAGCTTTTTCGCAATCTTCAGACCAATGAAATATCTTGTTCTTTTTTAGAAGTTCATTTAGTGGTTTTGCTATTTCTGCAAAGTTTTGAACGAATCTTCTGTAATAATTGCAGAATGCTACGAATCTCCGCACCTCATCAGCATCTGTAGGTGTTGGATATTCTCTGATTATGTCGTATTTCTTTGGATCAGTACTTATGCCCTTAGCTGTTATTAGATGACCTAGATATGTAACTTCTGGTTTTAAAAAGTTACACTTGCTTGCATTCAGTTTTAAATTGCATTTTTGTAGTCTTTTTAATACACGAATCAGGTTTTTGTTGTGGTCATTTAAGTTGGAGCCGAATATTATTATATCATCCACATATAGGAATGCTGCATCTTCTAAACCACTGAGTGCTATTGATAGCATTCTTTGAAAACTATTGGTCGAGATTTTTAATCCGAACGGTAATCGTGTAAATTGATAATGTCCTTTGTGTGTTGAAAATGCTGTTAATGGTCTTGATTTCGTATGTAACGGGATTTGATGAAATGAGCTGGTCATGTCGAGTGTGGAAAAGTACTTTGCACGACCTAATTTATCTAGTACGTCTTCTAATCTCGTTAATGGAAATTTATCATTGACAACCTTTTTATTTAAGGATCTGAAGTCTACAACTAGTCGCCACTTTTGCTGTCCTCCTAGCTCTTTTTTTGGTACAATCAACAATGGTGAATTATAGGGGCTTACTGAGGGTTCTATGATCCCATCTTTTTCCAATTTTGATACTTGTTTGTCAATTTCTTCCAGTTGTGAATTTGGTGTCTTATAGTTTCTTATGTACACTGGTGTTTTATCTGTAATCGAAATCCTTTGTTCGTAAAAGTTATTGATAGTAAGTGGTTCCCCTTCTATATGAAAGACATCTTGGTATTTCTCACAAATATCTAGTATAGTCTGTTTTGATTTCGCACACAAACTGTCTATGTTTAATTCATTTTTAAGCTTTTCGAATCTTGAGCTTGTTGTGTTGGCTTTATTATTAAAATAGGCGATGTTGCAATCCTTCATATTCTCTATGTCGACATGATAGTCCTTCAGCGGTTGTAAATGTATGTTTGCTTTTGTAAGCGTTATCTTTTCATCTGTTGTGTTCAATAGTTTTATGTGTTTTATACCTTTCGATGGTACTAAAGAGTTTGCTACAAAAATTCCTTTTCTTAGTTCCATTCCACAAACTAGACTGTCTTCCTTTATGTCGATATTTACAGGTGTTATGATTTCCGATCTAGGCGGTATTGTAATATTATTGATGGCTTTGATATTCATGTTTAACGGTAATATTACGTCTCCTGTATCTGATCTTATGGTTATTGCACATGTCTCATAATCTATGTTGCAGTGGTGTTTAATTAGAAAATCACGTCCAAGGATTCCATCTGTAGCTAAGTTTATTTTACTATTTACTATATGAAATTTGTGTTTAAGACTGACATCATCAATTAATAAATTTAACTCTGAAATTCCATCTGTTGTTATCATTCTATCGGTAATGCCATTTATCTGACACAGTTCACCTTCTTCAACTTTTGCCTTTCCTATTACATTATCTTTTAGTATCGATATGTCTGCTCCCGTATCGACCAAAAATGTTATTGGGTGTTTGTTCTCTTTAACGTGTATTTTAATGTGGTTTGTTGAGTTATCTCCCTGTGCTATTTGGATTATCGTTTTCGTCTGTATCTCTGATCGTTTGAATTCTCCCCGGTGTCCTGTCTTCCGGGGGCAGACGAGTTTTTTGACTCTCTGCCACTCTGATCGCGGTAATCTCTGTTAGATCTCCTTCTGTATCCACTGTTATTATTGTTATATTTGTTGCTATTGTAACCGTTGTTATTTCTGTTGTTGTAATTTCCATTGTTGTTCCTATAATTACTGTTTCCATACCTGTTGTTGCCACTGTTTCTATTATTATTATAGTATCGTTTGTAGTGATACATGTTGGTCTGCGCAGGGGTATCAGTGATTTCTGAAGTAAGGACTATAGCGTCAGCTAACTTTGTCGGTCTCGCTGCTGTGATAATAGATTTATATGGCTCATTGAGGCCATTTTTGAATGAGCTTAAACCCAATTGGTCATTCATGTTTACTATTAATGCTCGATTACTTTCTCCTTGTTCTGATATCTGAATGTCATTTAGTGATGCTACAAGTGCTTCTATTTTTGTTGCAAACGTATTCACATTTTGGTTACCTTGTTGCATTTTGGCCAAATCACTATGTATTTTTAGTGGGTTTTTATTTGCTTTATATGTCTTCTGCAGATTTGTTTTTAATCCTGCTATTGTCGTTGGCGTGTTTTCTGAGAGTAGTCTATTCTTCACTTTGTCCGATAACTTAACTGTTGTTATGAACTTTAGCAGCGTATTTTCTTGGTCTGCTTTTAGTGAATCCTTATAGAATTCAATGAGTCCCAGAAAGTTTGATAGTGTTTTAAAATCACCGTCAAATTGTGGAATTACTTTGGTTGCTGCCACTAAGTCGAATGATGCCATATTTGTTCTTGTAAGGTTCTCGTTATATTGATCTTTAGTTTCTTCCCTGGGGATTAAATATTCGTTTATTTTAGCTGCTAATACCTTATATGCGTTCTTAGCTTCTTGTAATAATTTTTCATCAGTTGTTTCCTCTCTTATTTTTAACCAAATGCCATATATTTCTTGATTTTTTGCTTCTATATAACTTTGTGTATACCTTCTGTTTGGGCTTTTCTTTAGATTCTTTAGTAAATCAATCAATAGCTCTAATCCCATTTATCTCGAATAATTATCTGATTCAGAACGGCCACTAAATTTGTTTTTAATAAATTGAATTCCACCTAATCCATGTTGATATGTAGGAGCAACATTGTAAAGAGATATTTTCTATTATTATGGTCATTATTACTTACAAAATTGAAAAGTGTAAACAGGGTTATTACTAATTTGCACATTTATTGCGGTATTATACTTATACATTTATTGTTCTAACTAAATTTTTTTTTATATATTTTTTATAATGAGAGTTTAATTTAAAAATCATTATAATGATTACAAAAGCTAATATTATGTATACAATAATTTGATTCTCTTGAACCTCCTCTATATTACAATTTACTACACCTTCTTGCGCTTGGGTGTTTCCCATTTTATTTAAAATTTTTTTTTTTGTTTGCTTTCTTGCTGCTTTCAGAGCCTTTAATTCCTCTTCTAGTTTGGGTTTATAAGAGCCTAATGTTGTTTTAACGAGGCGCTGCAATTCCGCTATACGTTGGCGCTGCTTGACGCGTTTTCCTCCTCTGGGCCTCTTAATTTTGGGTTGTTGTGGTGCTGTCGATCTGTTAATGTATTCCTCAATGCGTATGGGCCTGGGTCCAGCTCGCGGATCCTCCTCCAGTCTGTTCTTTAGTTCTGCTCTTATATTGGCGTAGATATCGTTGAATTTTCTGTCAACCTCTTCCTTCCAGTTGTCCTTGGCTGGGGCTGAATTTTCTCGTGGGTCGGTCGGTAGGCTGGTCAGCAGGTTAGTTGGCAGGTTGGTCGGCAGGTTGGTCGGCAGGTTGGTCGGCAGGGTCGCCATGTTATGTTTGAATCCCTTACTCCAATGGATCTACCCATGGTGAGATAAGATATTTAGCACTCGGCGAATCGCCTCAATACTTACGGCTGAAAAAGCCAATTTACCTGGATCTGGCTTATGAGCC
This sequence comes from Philonicus albiceps, assembly GCA_963969385.1. NCBI lineage: Eukaryota > Metazoa > Arthropoda > Insecta > Diptera > Asilidae > Philonicus > Philonicus albiceps. The sequence continues at coordinate 14,912,826 of OZ017774.1, read as the reverse complement.
TCAATCCTAATATCTAGCTAAAGAGCCTGATATTGTCACTTGGCGAAAAGTGCCTCAGTGAAAGGAGATCGAAAATAGCAAAAGACTAGTGTCCTCGATGAATGCCTTTATTCTACTCCTCTTCTTTACAAATTTGTTATATCTATTTATACAAAATATTCTTACGTTCTAAAACACTCATACATACATACGCTATCGAATATTTAGCTTACGCTATCAATAAATTATGACTTAATTTCAATTTCTCCCAGAGAGCCATGACCCAACATTTCACTTGCACTTGACTTGCAATTTTCTCAAAGATATTTGATTCTTAAGTGCACTGCCCTCGCGTGACTTAAGTGCTTTCATATGCTTGCGCTGGCGCTAGTGCTGATTCATTTGTTTGGCTATATGACACCTTTGGTCAGTTTGACTTGAGCCCGTTGAATGACTTATGCTTGCTTCGATTTTACGGGATGCAACATGATCAGTGCGTGTGAATGCACATCTGATTTCAATGAGATGATCCGCTCCACGCGAGCAAATCTCTGAATATGTTACGTATACTACAATACCCTTACATACATAAAAGCGAAGTGGAAAAACAAATTCAAGAAATGCTCGAAAATAAAATAATACGTCCGAGCAATTCCCCGTATTCTGCCCCCATATGGATAGTCCCGAAGAAGGTCGATGCTAGTGGGAAAGCTAAATGGAGACTTGTGATCGACTATCGCAAACTAAACGAAGTTACGATAGACGACAAGTACCCAATCCCAAACATTGACGAAATTCGCGACAAGTTGGGAAGGTGCCAATACTTTTCCACACTTGATCTAGCAAAGGGATTCCATCAAATTGAGATCCATGAAGATGATGTCCATAAAACAGCGTTCAGCGTTGAGAATGGCCATTACGAATTCCTTCGTATGCCATTCGGGCTGAAGACAGCCCCAGCCACATTCCAGCGGCTAATGAACAACGTTTTAAAGGAATACATCAATAAAATTTGTCTAGTTTACTTAGATGATATTATAATATTCTCCACCTCACTTCAAGAACACATAGACTATCTCACCAAAATCTTCAAGAGATTGCAGGAGGTTAATTTGAAAATACAACTAGACAAATCTGAGTTTCTCAAAAGGGAAACCGAATTTTTGGGACACGTTGTAACACTACAAGGTATAAAGCCAAACCCCAAGAAGATTGATTGTGTGGTTAATTTCCCAATTCCGAAGACCCCCAAACAAATAAAGCAGTTTTTGGGACTGACCGGATATTACAGAAAATTTATACGCGATTATTCTAAAATCGCCAAGCCTATGACAAACTTCTTAAAAAAGAATGCCAAAATTAATATTAACGACCAAGAATATCTAGACAGCTTCAATACTTTGAAAACATTGCTGACTAACGATCCCATTTTGCACTACCCCGACTTCAACAAAACTTTCACACTTACAACTGATGCTAGCAACTACGCCCTTGGCGCAGTTCTATCTCAGAATGACCATCCCATTTCATTTGCAAGTCGAACCCTTAACGAACATGAGATCAACTATTCGACTATAGAGAAAGAATGCCTAGCGATTGTATGGGCTACAAATTATTTCCGCCCATATTTATTCGGTCGAACATTTATAATAGAGACTGACCATAAACCTTTGAAATGGCTTTTCTCTGTAAAAGACCCTAACTCTAGACTTATTCGTTGGGGACTGAAATTGTCAGAATATACCTACAATATCAAATATAAAAAGGGAACGAAAAACAGCAACGCGGACGCACTGTCCAGAATCCCTAACGCAGAAGCAAATCTAGTAGAAGAGAATATTCAGATTCCAGACACCACTTCTTCCATAAACGTTTTCAAATACCAATATATAATCAACAAAACAAACACTGGATCCCTCAGAATGAGGAAACAAAAAATATTTGACAAAACTCGTACTATAATTTCAACCAAAAATCTAGACGAAACTACCGCCGTAACTTTGCTTAAGAATCATTTCAATCCCAGTTGTCTGAACGCGATACTAATAGAAGATGATAATTTTTTCCAACATTTACAAAACGCTTACCAAAATCACTTTTCTAGTAACGAGAAATTTAAAATAATTCGCTGCCACTCCCTCCTGGAAGACATAACAGACGAAGAGAAATTAGCCGAATTAATTGAATCTGAACATCTACGTAATAATCACCGAGGTATAGAAGAGGTATTCAAGGAACTCAAAATGACAATATACCATCCAAAGTTGAAGATAAGAGTCACCCAATCCATAAACAACTGTGAAATATGTTCATTGGAAAAATATGAACGTAACCCACCAAAAATCAAATTTAAAATCACAGAAACCCCATCTAAGCCAAATGAGATAATACATGTTGATGTTTTCTATACATTAAAAGGCCTGCTTTTCCTTACTATCATAGACAAATTTAGCAAACTAGCATACGCTACGAAAATCAATTCTCGCAGCTGGACAGAATTCAGACGAGGTCTACTGCAATATTTTAGCACCCATGGCAACGTAACAAAACTCATAGTCGACAACGAGTTAGGCTTTAAAGCCATCCCCATTCGCGATTTTCTAAACAACCGTAATATAGAAGTCCACTATACGTCCAATAGTAATCATACCTCAAATTCCGATATCGAGAGACTACACAATACGATCAACGAACACCTTCGTCTCTTAAGACATAGCGAAAATAACGACGATGAAACAGTAGAGGAAAAAATCCTCAAAATCATAGGATTTTACAACAATACAATCCATAGCACGACGAATAGAAGGCCAATGGATTTTATCAATGGAAATATTACAGAAGGAGAGTATAATGAAATACAACAAAGAATCATCGCAAAAAAGGAAAAGACCATCAACAAGCTAAACTCAGATAGAACAGATGTAGAATTAAATGCAGGACCGAACTTCATTAAAGAAATTAGAGGCGGTAAGAACCACTCTAAGTATAGAAGAATAGACGCAGAAAAGATGGACGATGAACATTTAGTAGATACAAAAAATAATTTGAAATATTATAAGACACATGTTCGAAAATCTAAAAAATACCAGGACAGGAATAACCCAAGAATCAAATCAAAACGTTTCAAACAAAGAAGCACATAACCTCAACCATAATTAATCTATAATAGTCATAGTTATATAATAATAATCAATAACCCATAAGCTAAATTAATAATAGCAAAACAAACTAAAAGATTAAAAACAAAATTTCAGGAACATCATGCGAAGCATACTTTTCACAGGACTGATACTAATTATCATGGGAACGTTTTCGTCAACAGCACAGGAAATAGAATTACAAAATTTAAACACTAATAACGGCTATATTGCACTTAAGCTAGGTAATGTAAGGATAATTAAAAATTATAGAAAAGTACTTCACATCGTTAACATAACGGAATACGAAATAACTAAAAATTATATTAAAAGCAACCTTCTAGCAATGCAACCAAAATCCGACTTAATAGGACCAATGTTTAGTAGTGTTAATCAAAGCTTCATCCTTCTAGAAGCAAAGATAAGGAATCTAAAGCCACACTTTGTGCAAAAAAGAGGACTTATCAATATACTGGGTACAGGATTAAAGTACATTGCCGGGACAATGGACTACGCGGATGAAGTTGAAATAAAACAAAAACTAGATACACTTTTCGAAAGCAACGGTAAACTCATTAACGAAAATAATAAACAAGTTGTAATAAATAAAGAAATACTAGAACAAATACAGAACATAACTTTGCATATTAGAAAACAGCAATCGTCTATTGAACAGTTTCTTAACAATAACAATCATAACATGATTTCCAAATTAACAACCATAGAAAACGAAATAAAACTGATGCAACATATCTATCACATCAATCATGATATCGTTTTGCTTAGAAACCATATAGATGACATTGAACAAACATTATTTTCTAGTAAACTGGGGCTGCTTTCGAGAAATATTTTGACTACAGAAGAAATAGGACTCATCCCAGACCTAGAAACTTACAAAGACATTAAAGTAACAGTAACGTTTTACAGAGACCAAATAATTATAATCTTACTGATTCCTAAGTTGTCCGAACTCACCTGTTCCAAACTACTTATAGAACCAATCCCAGATATAGAAAAGAAATCCCTATTCCTGAATAACAAAGAAATCATTGTAGACGAAAACAACACTGCCTATGAATTCCCCGTAAAAAACAATATGAAAAAGAATTTAATTCCGGTTGAAAATGATTGCATTAAAAACATTGTTAATTCCAAAGAAACTTGTTGTACAAAACAGATATCCAATGTAAAGGAAATAAAGGAAATAACCGAAGGCATTATCATCGTTAAAAATCTAAATGAAACCGTTCTAGAACATAATTGTAATAAGTTAACCTTTAAAATAAGCGGTAATTATCTTATAAAATTTAAGGATTGTAAATTAGACATAAACAACCAAACATTTGCAAACTATCAAACAAAAATTTATGACAAAATTATACTACCAAATTCTTTAACGAGAACTAAAGAAGAAAAATTGATCAATAATAATATCAGATTAGACGAATTATACTTAAAACATGTAAATAACAGGGAATATATAAAAGAAATATCAGCCCGAAATACAAAGTTTACAACAGTCACGATTAGTATTGATATTTTAATAATAGCTTCAATAATTATCCTTTTTGTAACCCTAAGAATTAGGAAACATAAAAATGACCTCATTGTAAAGGTAACTTCGTCGGAGCCTCAGTCAAACGGTGGGGGTGTTATAACTCCCAACATTAATAACCCTAATATAATATAATTATTTCTACAATCTCATATCCAATAATTTAAACTTAACGGTTCTTTTCAATATTTTTCTCGCGGTCATTCCATAAAATTCATATTTCGCTAACGCAATAATTTTTACTTGTTCTATTTAAAATTGCATCGCTCGCGTCTTCATTTCACACGAGCATCCGGTTTAATTTTTCCAAAAACGTGGAATTAGCGTCTACACCTAAACTTATCAAGCACAATTCCCAAGAACCGCATCGCAACCTTTCCCACGCTTTGACCGAGGAACCAAACGAAGCCTTTTTGAATAATTTTAGCAGTTCCCGATCGACTTCCAGAGCAAAAGGTTCTCGTAATATATGTTGTGTTAGAAATTGGATGTGATATATTTTGTACAAACGAACCGATCGCGTATTAGAAATTTAATTAAGGACGTTTCAATTTAAGTTCAATAAAGTGTTTTAATAAAGTGTTTCAGAAATAAAGGTGTTTTATAGAACCTAAAATTCTTTTTTTTTCAAATCTTTAATGATAAAGATTTTCAGTATACAGCTGGGAAGATGATTGCATGAGTCACTTTAATCTGACGGTATAAATTACGTAACTATGTTTCTTCAAACCTTAAGTTAAATTATGCCTTAAGCTTTAATTAATTCTTAGGTTAGGTTAGGTTAGGTTGCTGTGGCTGCCTAGAAAGGCACACTTAGGCCAATTTTGGCCCATTGTGTTACCACGTAGCGCAGGAGACCATGGTTATTCGTGGGATTCGAACCCACAGCCTCTGGGACGGTAGGACAGCGCGCTAACAACTGAACTATCAGTGGCCACAATTAATACTTAATCGTAAAGTAATTTAAAATAAGTTAAATATTTGTACTTTTACATATTATAGTGGTTTTTTTATTGTTCTTTATTTTTGTTCAACTCAAAATCTAATGCCAACGCAACATACATACCGTACATATATTCGGAAAGCGAGTTAAAGGACTCTGAAAAACTTGAAACTTTTGAACTATTGACAACTATGAATTAATCTCTTAAAATTAAAATGTAACATAATGCCACTCCATTTTAAAATATCCAATTTCTTCAACAAAGTATTAAAAACAAAAATATAAATCAGCTGTTTTTATACGAAAACTTTTTTTAATGCTTTTTTTTTTGTATTAACCCAAATTACAATTAGTGTTATTAGTATCAAAGTCAGAAATGAAGTTTTAAGTTATGATCCTTTAAATTTATATATAGGTACGCATTTATCTTACACAATTGCAATTACAAATTTTTTCACTTAATATTGTTGATGGAAAGAAATATTCTTTAATTAAAACTTATCTATACCCTGTATATTAATCCTTAGAAAATTTGTAGTGTCCGAATCAAATTTTCAATTTGCAGAAAATGTTTGTTTAAGAACAAGTTGAAAATACTTCATACTTTTATATAATATGTATGTGAGATTAGATAATATAATCATAATCATTACATATTACGATAGTACGATAGTGCTGTGTTTACTTATTAGTAATTCAATTGAGTTATTTATTTTTTATATGTACATATGTCAAAACAATACAATAAAAGGTAATGCATTTGAAGTCTTCTCACGGAATTATTTCTTAAAATAGTTTGACCTTATTGTTAGATATTTAATAATAGTAATATGTACAAGTTTATACAATTAAGTATTAATGTAACATAAATTTTTTGAATAACTACTCTTCTTAAGGGTTCCAATCAAATTGATTGTGACGGAAAATAATTCGTAACATCTGATGGTAGCTATTCTTGAGAATTGGCGGACTATTTGTAATTGTTTCCCTTGAAAGTAATATGTGCAAATAGCTAATGGAGAAGAAGCGAACACTCCAAAAAGCTCCAAAACAAGACACTTCCGGCTGGGTACATATTTTTTAATATTTATATTATTGTTTTCTTTCCGAGAGGAGAATCAGGAGAATCAAGGTGGTGACATTTTCACTCGAACATTATAATGAAATTTTGTTATGTTGCCCATGGGGTTTACATACAACAGAAATAATCAAAATTTCTTTCATTTTTTAAATGATTTTTGCGCGTCATTTTTGAGCTGATGGAAATGTTGCCACTAAATTTAATTAAATCCGCGGGGACACCTCAAACTTTAATGCTCTATATAAATATATTGTGTATTTGTTTACATACATTTGAGAATGAAGTTTTGTTATCTCCTTTAAAATTTACATTTTCGAACTTATTACTTTTTATAATAACTGCATAGTTATAAATTTATCAATAAAATTAGATAGACCGTAGATACGAGCGTCCAGCGTTTTTCTCATTTTGTTATTCCTTCCAACGTCCTCAAAATAGACGTTTGCTTCAGTGATAACCTCTTTTTTCGACCCAAATCTCTTACCGCCCAGCAATTTCTTCAGGTTTAGAAACAGAAAATAGGAGCTAAATCTGAAGATAATGCTTAATGAGGGGGTAGCAGTTCGTAGCCCAATTTAAGGATTTTTGCCATGGTTACTATAAATAATGCTTAATCAGTTCACGAAATTTACTTATTTCCATTTTTGTTAAAATTACCATGCGGAAAACTCACAAAGTCACTGACTTATCAAACTGCCCTCGTAGCAAAATATTAAAATTTAGGGCCTGTCCAAATTCGTCTTATGACAGTTTATGACGACAGCTAAATAGAACTAATATAAGAAGTAAGGTGAAGACAAAGCTAACCTGTTCGAATTCGTTTGTTTAGCTTTAAATTTGGCATTTAAAAGTATAGAATTATGAAAGAATTAAAAAATAAGACTGCTGCAAGAAAACATGAATTAAAAAGTCAAAAACAAGTTGTAATAGCCTAGGACGGGAAGTGTGCCAATGGCGAGCGTTTCAAATTTATAGGTATCTACCAATATTCAAGTGGTTAGTTTAGTAATTTTTTAAAATCTACTTTTTAACTTATTCACAACGGCTGGGCACATTCAAGTATGATTTTCATTTGTATACCAAAGCCATTCCGTTGATTTTTTAAAACATGATCATAGCCTATATTATCTGTGGTAACATAAGCATTTTAATGACGCTAAACATCTAAATCGGGTCAGAGGTTTAGAAGCATGGTGAAATAAAATAACTCACACACATATGTATAAGCACATTATACTGTTTTTATTGGGTAGTCGTGAATAAATCTGGTTTTACCCGCCAAAATATTAGTTTTTTAAGTCGCGATCTAGCCTCCTCCCTCCAAAACGCACGATTGAAGTTTGCATGGCCAATCATATTTTTTTAGTTTCAAATTATAATACCCTCTTAAACCACGTGTGGGGTGGGATTTCATATAAAAAGGCATGATGAATAGGATTTAAAAAAAAACACAATTACGATATATAAATTCCTAACCGCTATCGGTGGCAAGGTGGTCTTCCTTGCATCACAGTTTGCATATTCTGAGTGCTAGCGACATATGCGCTGCATTTTCAATCTCGAGACTATTTATTTTAATTTTCGTAAAGGGCCCATCTGTGACTGGAGCCTCTTCAACTGAAGAGGACACGCTTGCGCCGCATGAAACGTAAGTCGCGCGTCTTCTATTGTTGTGCGAGCGCGAGCTATGATTAGTCATCTTGCGAAACCGCAGACCCCGAACAGGACGGCAACTTGTAATCTGATAGAAGTTTTTATGTGATTGCAGCTTTTCCGTGAGCCCGACCATGCGCCGAAGAATTTTCATGGTAATGCACTAGCGGTGACGGGTTGCAGCGGATTCGCTCAAAACCAGGAACAAACGAGGGAGCCATCCACCAGATTAAAACATGATATCAAACGCCAGATGTGCTCTATTTCGAATTACCAACCGAAAATGCCGGTGGCAGCTGTTTAGTTGCCACACGACTTTTTCATTACTACCCGGCCGTGGCCTTCCGTCCGCGGGGAAATGGATCAAAGGGGCGGCGATCAAAGTTTTCTCCACTTCATAGTCGAAGATATGGTAATATTCTTTGAAAGCGAAAATTGACTAATGAGTGATGATCCGTCAGGTCAATAGACTAAAATCAGCGGTGAGTCACATTATGCTGCCTCATCTCTTGTTCGACACATTTTTTCCTACATGCTCTAATTTTCACAATTACAATTACAATTGTTACCTTAATTCCTAAAGATAGGAGTCAAAAAAGCATTTTACTAAAAACCATATGTTTTTGCTACTAGCATGAAAAAATTTTCCATTGTGTAAGTATAGTGCCGAAAGGATCGCTCAAAACGTAAAATTTATTTCACGAATCTCTTTTCACTTTATCTTTCTTTTTGGGTTGATGTCCTGATAATCCTTCCACAAATTATACCACTCATACAGATCTTCAGTTAAACTCATCTTGCCTTTATTTTTACAAGTCATTTTACGTTTTTATTTCAGTGAAAATGTTAGTTTGGAGGCTCATAAGCTCAGTTTACCTTATGCCTCTATTTTGATAAGGCTTTAGTTAACACAATTTTCGTTAAAAACTATTTTTCGGAAATGAAGTAAATATTTATTTCTTACTTAGATTTCTAATTGTTGAAGCTCTACTGTTTTAGGGAAAACCACTATCATTTTTCCCGTGACCAAAACATGATTTATATTGTATTATCTGATTTGAAGAACCTTATGTAGCCTATTTTAAGAAAAACGCGAATGCTCAAAATTTTCGATAGTTCGCATATAGACGCGATTGTTTGTCCTAACTAGAAAGTCAGTCTGTTCAACAAGAAAGCAATCGCCCTTTTTCAAAGGAAATAATAGATATTTCTCTCTCTCTCTTTCTATGAGTGATTGTACCATGGAAGGGCTGCGATGCCAATACTCATTTCCGTATCGCTTGAAACGTCACAGTACGCGCAACTTACTGCAGTGATGAACTGCAGTTGCTTGAACGCACCCCCGCTTTAAGACTGCGCGAGGCGTAGACTCACAAAAAAGGGATTTCACGTCAGCATCATTACAATCAGAGAATGTTTACGTGAGGCAAACGTAGACTACCGTGCTACGATATGAAAACCCCTTTTTTACGAAACCCATATAGAAAAATGAAGGGCCTGGGCTACCGAAAATTTGAATTGCGATTGGTCGAACATTGTGCTCAGTGATGAGCCGACTTTTTGGGGGTGCACTCGCATGAAGCGTCCATTCGCATGAAGCATCTACTCGCGGGTCCCGTTTCATTCAGCGCACTGTCAAGCATCAAATAAAAATCAATGTTTGGGGATGCTTTTCGGAACACGGTTTTGACTGCTTAGAACATTTTACTGAGAATTTCGACGTTAAAGTCATCAAAATTTATCAGGGTAGTCTCCCAAAATCAGTGATGATGATTGGATCTTACAAGAGGATAACGATCCCAAACATCGGAGTCTACTGTGCAAGATCTGGAAAGCAGAAAATAACATAACAAGCATTCCAATCCCCAGACGCCAATACAATTGAGAATATGTGGGGCCTAATGAAGAGTCAACTCGCTAGAAGGCCTATGTTATTGTATACTCAAGTAGCTCACACGGGTGATTCGGAAGGTATGTTGTTCGCTAACGATTGAATATGTGGAAAAACTCGTCGAAAGCCCTCCCAGAAGATGACAGGCCATTCTCGATAACGGCGGGGACTACACAATTTATTAATTGATTGCGTCGAAGTACTTTCAATATACAGGGTTTTCCATTTTTAAATTCCGAAAATAAATCAAAATAAAACACACTTAGAATTCGAATTTCGATTGAACTTTTATTTCAAAATGAAGTTTGGTTTATGCCATTATATGTGAAGCACAACATCATTTAAATGGCCACCTAGGGCTTCCTCGCAGACCTTGATCCGAAACAGGTAATTTTCGATGACTTTTCGGCACATATGGGGCGGTATTTCGGCCATAACTTGACGAATGTTGTCTTTCAAGTGCTCAAGAGTTTGCGGAGAGTCGGCATAGACACGGTCTTTAGCGTAACCCCACAAAAAAAAAATCTAGCGGGTTTAAATCGCACGATCTCGACGATCAAATTTTGTTCGCAATATGGCCATGTTCGGTCGTGTTGTGTGGCACGTGGCGCCGTCTTGCTGAAACCACATGTCCTATGCTCTAATTTTTGCACCAACTAGACTTTATATTTAAAATTCGCCACAATGATGTTTTTGATAAGCCCAATTGCTGAGCACGCCGTGGAATCGAAACATTCGGGTCATCCTCCACACTGGCAGCAACAGCAGCAATATTTTCGGCCGAACGCACATTACGATGGTGCACAGGTCTCACAATATCCGCTACGGACCCAGTTTGTTCGAATTTACGCACTACATTAGCAATTGTGTGCTCTGTAGGCCGTCCATGACTACCAAAATCTGATCGTAATGCTCGATATACGCGTGCCGGAGAATCACCATTTTTGTAGTATAATTTAACAAAATTAACAGGTTGTGCGATGCTAAAACGATCCATATTGTAAAATGGCAAACATTCAACTAATGATATGACGCTTTGGTTGACAGATATGTCAAACGGTTGTCAGCGCAGGGTTGTATACTTTCGGAAGCCCGAAATGGAAAACCCTGTACTTGTATGTAAAAAAAAAAATTAAAAATAAATTTTTCCTTTATAAGTAAAAAAAATGCGCTTCCTTTCTTGTTGAACAGACTGTATATGTAGATTCTTTGCCTTAGGTACTTATGGTATATCGGTAGCTGGTTAGGCGTTCATTAGTTTACTGACCTTCTATTGTTCTATTATATAACTGGACCGATCAATGGACCGAGCCCTTTCAAAAAATGTGATCTCGAAGTTCTTCTGAATAAACCTATCGCCGATTACAGAGATGTTTACTTTAACCCTCAACCTACTATTCTTATTTGTTCCGGATAAAATATTTGAACCACAAATGATAAGTTAAAAAGCAGATTCCGCAAAGTTTCCGACATAGAAATAACAAAGTTGATAAGAACAGAAATTTATTTTTTCAAAGAGTTATTTTCATTTCCGCTCTCTTGTATGTTATTATAATGGTTTTCAATATTTTTAAATGGGAAAATTGTTAATGTTTATTACTATCACTATCACCTAATATTGAATTAATCGATATATTAAAAAAAACTGATTTCTGCGAAAACATCCTGACAGGTAGTCAACGATAAATGTTTTATACTTTTACAGTACATTTCGACTGGCCGAAATCCCGAATCGGAGCATTAACCGCTTAAATAAATTAATTCGCAATTAATTGCCTCTTTCAGGTTTTAACAGAATGAGTTTACAATATTTCAATGCCGTACGTGATTCAAAATGTTGGATTGGTAGAGAACAATACTGAAATCCGGAGAATAAAATATTTGAACAAATGTTTCTCCTTGACGCCAAGCTATTTAGGGGATGAGTAATGGGAATGGCGACAGCGTAGGAGGGAAAGCTATAAATTAATTTATGCCATTGGTACCAGTCATAATGGAGGTACCTGATAATGTGGTTAGGCCCGGTGCATTCTGGTTATCATTTACTTCCTGGCGTTTGTTGCAATTGCACCTTTGGGAGATGAGCAAGCACACGCACCGCCACAAAACGCACATGCACCGCTGGATTTAATTATTCAAAGATAACAGCTTAGTGGTGACTAAAATTAGCCAAAACAAGTTTCGGAATTTCTCGGAGCCCGGTGGTGGATCTGATCTAATTAATTCTGACCTGGAAGCGTGCCTGCTTTAGAGCAGAGATAAAAAAGGACCTATAAATCACAAGGCCGAAAGAATTTTTGATTCAGGCGATTGCCTCCGTAAACATTTGCTTTTAATTATTTACCAGGACCTGGCTAAAAAAAAAAGCGAATGTTGCAAGGAAAAGCCGTAAACCGGGCCATTTGCAAGGGCCACTACAACTCAACTGTTTACAGCCGGTGCAAGGGTTTATAAGGACCTACATCTGGAGCAAGCAAAGACGGAGACAGAGGACAGATGTTAGCCATCCTCGGGCTTTCTTGCCAATGCTTGGCGGCCCAGCGGCACCCTGTATTGCGGCGAATTGCCGTTCCGCTGTCACTCGTCGCGCATTCCCTACACTCGCATAATTAAGCACGACAAGCTCATTTAGGGGGGCACGATGCGAACGTCACACTCATATCAAATGCAGCGGCAGCAGTTAAGTGCAAGCGCAGCACAAATTGTCGCATACGGGCGTAGCGGGCCGAGGGCGCTCCGGCCTGGATGAGGGCAGGACCGCGATCAAATTGTTGTCCATAAATAAATTTTATTTAGGCCAAAACAACACAATCCCAGCCGTCTACAAATTGAAGTGTACACGAAAGCTCGCGGCTGCCGCTGCTGGCAATCAATTGAGGTAGCCAGTCTATTCAGGGGGCCACAACCACCCACCCCACGTCGCTATCACCAATGGGGCTCCTGGGTGTAATTACAAAATTTATGAATATTTCCTTAATAAATCGATCCGCGAGCTCGCTGAAAGGGCCAGCGTCCTGCTCTAATTGCACGCAAATTAGCCAAAGTGCCCATGTCGAGGCCATCTCAGGCTTCATCTTTTACCGATTCATTTGAATTTCGAAATGCTTCCCTTAAGTCAGAAAGGCACGCCAGATGATATCATTTTATGCCATTTTAGGGCCAATAGTTGCTGCGGCCAACTACTCCATAAATCACTCACCAGATTTAAATCGAAGCAATTACTATTTCTTTGCTTCGTGAATTGCGGAACAGTCGCAGAAAAACAGTACCACTGCCCGCAACTGGATAATGATGGTCGGCAGATGTCGGATGAGAAATGAGGTAACGTAAATGCGCCTCCGCGCCAACCTCAGTCCATTGACCTCATCTGCTATTACTGGAATCCGATCATTAACAGATCAATTTCGTTTATTTCAAATATGTGTACCAAAATAGCGGATAACTGGAGAAAAGTATCAAAAGCAATTTGGTTAAATACAAACCTGAATAGATTGACGATTGATTACAACTGCATCATTGTTTCTAATGGCCTCTTACACGCAGTCTCCTTTACTTTCCTCAAAGAGGTGAAAGTATTACAAATCATAGATATTTTTCTAAACATCGCAGACAATTTTAGGAGGACCACTACTATGAGGCGTTAAGTTTATTATTATTTATTTAGGACTAGCTTACTCGGGACACCAATTTTTCAGTTTTAATCTAGCATTGCTGACGTACCTATTTTATTTTAGATTATTATTACAATAACAGTTGTTAATAAAAATATGCGTAGTAACAGCTATTGGTGAGTGGGGAATTCACTAAGTTCTATTGCAAAGTAATTACACAGTGATACACAAACGCAATCGACTGTACATCTAGCAGGAATCATTATCGGTTATGCTGTGTGTGTATCACTGCAGATTAATTTTCAATCTTCATCCGTAACTTCGTTTCAAACATACTCGGACAACTTAATTTGCAGCGGATGCAAATGAAAATCCTGGGCATATCAGCTTATTTCCAGAGTTAAATTTTCACTAACAAATGCTGTGACTTCATAAATTTGTAACAGACAATAACACTTTGTCTATTTTTTATTATATAGTATGTTAGGTCTGCTTGCATCGGTTCGCTACCTTTTTATTTTATTTTGTGTCCCGAAACGTGATGATCTTAAAAATGGTGTCGTCCTTTCTATCTATATCCTTTTCTAAACTTTATAAACCTCAACTTCTTCTTCTTAAGCCGCATTGCCAACCTTTTTTTCATAACATTCCCTTACAAGACGGTTATACCATCTCTGATTCCAATCAGGCAATTAACTGCCTGACGTTTTGTGTTTTAGTTAGTCTAGGGACAAAGATCATCTAATACAAGATATAACACTCGTGACGTATTTCCTTATCTTTTTTCGAACTTGGTCCCGTTACCCCACCGGCCTGGCAGATTTTGCTAAAAGTAGATAGTAATTAAGGGGTGACGTGTGAGAGAAAGACAATAATTTAAGGGGAGGCGGAAAGAAAATTAAAACCACGTTTCATCATCGAGACAAACATTTCTTTAAACTCAGCCCAAGTCATAGCTGGAGATTTGTGACAACCAGACAGACGCCTGTCCCTTTAGTGCTCGACTGAAGGCAATCATGATTGAGGCACCTTGTAGTGGATTATCGGCCATACACATATCGGTTGAAATCCATGCGCGTGCATCCACAGTCACTTTTTCAGGGTTATACTCTGGTAATGTGATATTAGCACTTCCTTACAGTTTTTAATAATGCCAGATTTTGATTTTGCTGTTAATATGATTTTCCATTTGATGTGATAATTTTCCATTTGTTTTCCTCATTGGCTACCTTCTGCTGTGGTGCGACATTGGGTACGGATCCCACTTCTGATGTTAGGTCTGCTTGCATTAGTTCACTATCTGTTTATTTTATTTTGTCTGTCCAGAAATGTGTTGATTGCAAAGATCGTCCTTTCTGTCTATATCTTTTTCTAAACTTTATAAACCTCAATTTCTTCTTCTTAAGGCGCATTGCCATCCTTTTATTGATCACATTCCCTTATAAGCTACGCCATCCCTGATACCATCGTCTTTAAGCTAGTCTAGGGACTGGCGACAAGTAAATGATGAATTCATTGCGTTTTTTCTCTTAGTGCAAGATGCATTTCCTTTATTTTCATTTGGACCCGTTAAAATCATACCTCGAAGAAATTAAAATGCGAGTGAAATATTGAGTATATGCAAAAGTTCAGTTTTTTGGTTAAAACTACATGTTTATATAACAAGTATGTTATTTAAAGTATGCAAGTTCATTATTTAAAGCATGCTCCACCAGAAACAACAACCTTCGCTCATATTTCCGGGAATTTACGGATTCCCTGTTTGAAGAAGTCATCTTCTATTGATCCAAGATAATTTTTGATATTTTCATAAGATGTGTTGTTTACACTTTAATCAAATTTCATATATTACGTTTTGGATGTTATGAAGAAACCTTTCAAAAGCATGTATTACCAGATTTACACGTTATATATATAGTAAGTAAACTTACACCATCTCTTAGAAAAACGGAACTTACTTTTACATATACCCAATATAATTTGTTTACACATAGTACAACATTACCTATCTACTCGAATACAATTACAATTGTAATATATGTATATATCTAATACAGGTATATATTTGGGAAGATGTTATTAAGCATACATTGACCATAACATGTAAATTTTTGTTTATACACAAAATGAAAATTAACAATATTAAATTATAAATAAAAAAAAATTGTCTGATTCGACATAAATGCGATTTTGATTGTACGAGTCGTTTTTCCAAACTGCGATTACAAAGTTATAAATAGTTTCGAATCGAACAGTGCTAGAATTGTGAATCCGGCCAAGTTGAAGGAAGTCATTTCGAAAAAAACCCAATCGAAAGTTTACAAGGTTGTGTTGACTGCGTTCTCAGTCTCAGAATCATCATTTGTGTTATGTTGTGTTGTGTCAATGTTATGTATTGCAACATAAATGGCTAACTGTTGTAAAGCAGGCGATAGCTTGCAAAAAATATATTACATAATCACGCAATTCTTTCAAATTGCCCACTTACTTCGGTCTTGTTGTCCTATATTTATCGCAGCATTTACCTCCATCTAGATTGCAATCATTCGGATAATTTTGAATTTTTTATTTTAGCATGCCATCGTCGAAATAATCGAGCCCTCGGTCTGTAGCTCTAGCAGTGGTCTATAATTTGGCCACTGAGCGACATTCAAATCCACAAGACAGTTGTTTGAAAATACCAATATAAAATTGTGGGAAGGTACGACACATCTTTGTAGAATGCCTGCTAGAAAGCCAAGGGGCAGATTAAAAGTGTAAATATTTATATTAATCGCGCCAGCCAGACAGCATCTCCCGGGCATCAAATGGTCAACGCTAGGCGACTTTCCACTTGTCGATTTATCCTCGTCCCGCTTTAGTGAAAGACCCTCAAATGTTGGCCGTTAGTAAAGTGGTCACGCATTGCGACACATTTGGCTGGAGTGCCAACTGACACCTTTTCCGTTTTGTCTACACTTACTCCAGCTACCCGTCCCGTGGACACGCTTCACCGTAGCGACCAGAGTTTTAAATCGGGATGCACCATTAGGAACGCACCACTGTCGGCTAACGCGGTCAGATGGATGCAAATTGATTCAACAAATTTCAGGCGGGGACCCACGACCAGACTACTCTTTTTGTCGTGTTGTGATGATTTCCTGGACTTCGTGATGAGTTTCCACAGTTGTGCGAGGCATTTTAGCTTTTTATGTCAATGAATATCCGAGCGAAATGTGGAAAAGCCACTAAAATCTCGACACTTCTGAAAAGCCATTAATCACCGTAAGCTATCTTAATCCGTTCGAATGGCTTAAGTCGTTACCCGGATGCACCCACTTCGGTCCTCCCACATTCGTCTTGACTGCCTCATCTGCGCATTTAAGAGTTACACTGGCATCGAACAGTTTTCCCACAAACGCCCTGTGCCGAATGGAGTCTTTTTACTCATGATACAGAAAATTCAAAGTAAGCCCACTAGATTTGGGGTATCTCAACCGTTTGGAAGTTAGAGAGTGATTTATAAATTCCAATCTTTCATGGTATGTACATCACTATTTTTTTTTTTTACAATGTTGACTCACCACCATTCACAGCAGGTACACTTACTTGCCAAAGTGGAGAAATGTTTTTCATTTTCCTAAAATTCATGTTTTCGTCAAATTTTCTCCGAAATTCATTTAATTAATACACCTATTTATTATTTTTGTCAAATTGGTCACCTTATTACCTTTCCAAAAAAGTGTAACGCGTCCAAGTTAAATAGAGATAAAGAAATCTGTCCTTAGAAAATCTTGGCTGGTATTTTATTGTTTCATTGCCCTGTAATTGCAAAAGTCGTAAAACTAGCAAAATAGCTTCAAAAATTGTCGGGAATGTTTATTTAGCATACATACAGTTAATTAGTTTTAATTATTGCTGCAGAAAAGCCGTAAAAAGGTTAATGAAACTTATTTTATTGCTATAATTGTCTTACTTGGAGACATCTTTTTGAATAATAGAAGAGCAATGTTTTACCAACACGATGGAACACCAGCGCATATTGGTAACATTGCGAAGGTAAAATTAAATGAAAAATTTCCTGAACGCTAGATTGGACGAAGTGGTCCGATTCCTTTTCCAACTAGATCTCCAGACTTTACTCCATTCGATTTTTCTTATGGAAAACCATGAAGGATAAAGCTTACTGAATTTTACTCAAGTTTACTGTTAATACCAGAGAGGAATTAATTAGCAGAATTGAGACTGCTGTGAAGGTAATACGGAAGAGGCTGGCTACAATACACCTTAAATTCAGTATATTCAATCGACAGCGAACTCAATATCTTCCGAATGCATACTAGCTGCTTGGAATTGTACACAGGCCTTCTAACGAGTTGGCTCTTCATTATGACCCACATATTCTCAATTAGATTGGCGTCTGCGGATTGGGATGGCCAGTGCAGCGTTGTTATGTTATTTTTTTGCTTTCCAGACCCTGCACAGTTAACGCCGATGTTTGGTATCGTTAAGTTGCGCGCACTGTGACTGAAATGAACTAGTATTGGCCACAGAAATGCATATACAATGGACCGCTCATGTAGACGATTTCTTATAGAAGCGGACGGTGCAATTTTTGTTCCCTTTCCTTTACTCTCAGGCAGTGACAGCTCGTGAAATTATGTCAAATTAACGTTTTATATTGTCAGAGATATTTCAGAGCCCCGAATTGCCGTTACAGATTTTTTCTGACAATTCTCTGGAGAACTATCAAATGACCAAAAATTTCTTTAATGCAGAACAATTTATGATAATTTCCGTACAACACAGCCTATTTCCGTATGCCACAGTACTTTATTTAACTTTATAATAAAAACAATTTAATGTTGTATGTACATATTTTAGAAACTTACGGATTTTTACAGATTAAATCAATCCCTAGAGAAATCGCTAAACAATTCGCTTTAAAATATTAAAAAATTTGTTCTTCGCTTTCAGTCAAGTGATTAAACAAACCTGAAAGCTTTTAAATTTGGTGGGCTAATTACAAAAAATTTGGCGCTTAAAAGATTACACAGATTGCTTTTATTTCGAAATTCTTTAATTAAAACACAATCAATAATTTATTAATAATAAGTATATATTATAACGTTTTCACGACTTAAAATTTATCAATCACAAATTCTTGAAAATATTGGTAATCTGACAGGAATGAAATTTTAAAAGCATTTTTATGCTATTAATAATAAGTTTTATTAAGATTCATTGAATTTAAAGCACATATTTTATAAATTTCTGTTCCACAAATATTTAAAATCAAATATTTTTGTCAGCATTCAGCAATACCACATTCAAAAAATCTGCGGAATCGACCCATCCATGCAATGCAATACAAAAAAAACAGCGATATATAAATTTTTATATATCTTCTCTCGTCTATCTCAAGCAATAGGTTGTCAAATTGGCGAACGCTTGAGACAGAAGATTGAGCGGTCCATTGTATATGTATGGCTGTGGTATTGGCGTCCTAGCCCCTATTTCGTATAAAATAAAATAAATTCTCATTTAACCAAATTTTGAATTTACAATAAGAAAAACTTCTTAGGATTAATTTTTATACAAAATACTTCCTTATAATAAAAAAAGATATCAATAATCATATTTTTCTTTGAAACAATAATTGCATTATTATTTAATAAATTTAAAATATCACGAATTTTGAAAAATTTGATGAATCAGTAAACATTGATTAAGTTTTGTGAAGATTTAGCGTAAACTCACCTATTTCCGACCACTGAACTTCTTTCTCATTTCTTTCGATTGATGAAGGAAAACTATTGAACGAAATCAATTTCTAAGAACGGATTCTCAAAGAATAACGTTTAAACAATTCAAAATATTATTTATTTTTTTTTTTTTGTTTATGACAAATATTTTTAAAAAATTTTTATAAATTTAATTTCTCGAGGTGGTCGCATGGCCGTATCTCCGACCACCAAAACCCGAGCTGCCTATTACCGACCACTACTAGGCCTATTTCCGACCAGATTAAATCGATTGTAAAATTAATCTGATTTAAAGAAAACTATGTGCTAAGATATTAGAACTAGTGATAATTGAATTCTTAATAACATCACATATATAAGTATTGTGATTTATAAAATTTATCAATAAAAAAATGAACATTTTGCACAAAAGATTTTTCAATGTCACAACAATATAAAAGTTATTCTTTAATATTACATAATACTATCATAAAGCTTCTAAAATTTATAAAAATGAATATAAATACATCAATTGTTTTTGCTTCTTATTAATGTAATTTTTGGCACATCATACGTTCCGCGATTTGCCACCATTATGGGAACGTCTGTTTTACATATGTATTATCTCAGTTATGGAGTATTCGAAAATGTCCTCTTTCTCTGGCCATTTCCAATAATGGCCACTCATGGTCATTGTTTGAATTTTAAATTTTTCATTAACAATTTCCAGCACTGTTCCCGGAAAATATTCACCTTCGTAATCAACAATTACGAAATCTCCAATTTTGTAAGTTGAAGATTCTTTCGGTTCGACAGTTTTTTTTTGGCTCCTCTGTTTCCAATAGTAATTTTTGATGGGTCTTGTTAGCTCTCTGTTCAGCTCTTCTTTTCTTGGATTCAGCAATTTCAATTTTTTCCATGTTAATTTTGTTTTGGTATGCCATATACTCATCACTAGTTGCCACGGTTGGTATCATTTTTGGTGTTTTTCCGTTCATTTTCTTTCCTGTATTCTTCTTTTTTGTGGGATTTCAGGCCAATACAGTGAATGTTTAAATGGCGAGGTATAATGAGTGGAGTTAGAGTCTTTAATATTTTTGGTGGGTGCCACTTCCTGGGCATTCTCTGCAATCGGCAAAATAATATTAACTTCCCCGGTGGTGCTGATAGAAGCTTCAATACAATTATTATTGCACTTCCAAAAGTCTTCATTGATATCAACTTCCATTAATAATGCTTCATTTTCATTGTCTACATTGACGTCGTCTGAACCATTGTCGGGTTCTGGTGTGTGATGATGCCTCTTCAAATTGTGCCAAAAATTTAAAATGCTGCATACTCAGTTTCACCATTCCACTTACCTTGGGCAGACTTAAATTGTGCTAAGATATATATAAAAATTTTTCAAAATCGACAAACAGAGTTCCGTTCTTACACGAGACTTGTCTATTAATAACAAATTTCTAGAACTGTCCATATTTATATGTTGCACGCGTACCTGGATGGGAGACAGCTTAAAAATTATTTATTATTGGGTTTTTTATGGAAAAATACCCGATCATTAGGCTAACAATAGCGCTAAAAATTTTGGCGCCGTCGTATCTCATGGAAATACCACTTGGCTGGAGCCATTTCAATTTTTATTATTTTCCGACGAGAACATTTTGGTGCCGTTATATCTTAAAGAATTTTCTATCGATAATTCCTTAAACAAAAAAATAAGTACATGGATAATATTTAAAAAATACTTAAAAACTCGCATATTACCTAGGCCGGTCGGAAATAGGCAATAACCTAAATCCCGCTATTTCCCTACTACCGACCAGTGGTCGGAAATATGGTCAAGTACATTATTCCCCTGTTGCATTTCCGACCACAATATTTTATTATTTTTTTTAAAAAAATTAAGGTAATAATTGATCATTATCACATATTGTTAAAGTTTAAGATGTGTACTAACGGAAAAGTAAAACGTTTTCATCTCGAAGCTTGAAAATTACTTTAAAAATAGTAAAAATCGATACTCCAAATTTAAGGATTTTGAGATGATTTTTTACAGTGAACTGAGTTGTCGTTATTAATCATTTATTATAAATTCAACATATAAGAGTTAGCTAATCACGACTGCTAATATTTGATCATAAACACTTCAAAAATATGTTCTAATAAACCGCCGCATAATTATATGTTCCAAAAAATAATTATTAACAAAAATAAAAAGTGGTCGGAATTAGGAAGGTGGTCGGAGATAAGTCACTTTACGTTACATCATTTTTATGAAAATTAAAGATTCGTTAAAGGTATGTAATTACTTTAATTTCGTTTCGATCTTGAGTTTTGAAGTTCTAGTTATTTTTTTTGTAAATTATAAAAATTTACCCTAATATTTCGAAATTTTTAATAATTTACGCTTGTTAAGTTTAGAACAGAAAAGCAATATAAAAAATGTTGAACAAAAATATGATTGTTTTATGAAAATGGTAAACTGAAATTTCATTTTCCATTTGTAGTCTTCCATGGTATATAATAACTTGCTATCATTTAAATGCAATGTACAACACATATAAGCAATTGGCTAATGTTGCTTATTTTATTTTGTATGCCATAGGTAGGTAGGTAGGTAAAAGTTAAATTTTATTCCAATTACATTTCATATTATGATGATAATCTTTGCCCGGGGGGCTGGACACTAGACGATTTTTCTGATTTTCAATAGAATTTCGCCTTATATTCCTTTTAAGTCAGCCTGCTTCTTTTAAATTAATTTATTTTTTAAGGCTCTACATTCTGGCTTTACTCTCCTAAAAGGTATTCTATTTATTTACTTTTAAAGTAATATTCAATCAGTGTAAAAACACTTCGGCTATTCTTTGCCGTCTTTTTATGTTTTACAATAAATCGACCATCCATCCAAGTAAATGACAACCCGTTTTCTGGACCGTAACCATTTACTGATGATGATTTCATCGTTCGACAGGCAATGTTTATTCGGAGGGGAAAGTCTTTCACTCGACGCCGGTGACGGCTTGATTTATCTTCCCATCTCAGATTCGGTGCCAGTGAAATCGATCGGAGCTGATCGCGGCCCCTGAGTACGAATGCCACATTTTCGGGAGGCGATTAAATTGGACGTCTGGTCTTCGTCTATTTCGAATAGCATCATAACCTGATGCATTAACTACCTAGTCGAGCGAATCACCAGAGTCGGTGGCATCGTTGAAATCGCTTCTGAGAAAAACGAAGGAGTTCTGAAATGCCTGGTCGCTTACTCACCGCAGTCGTGTGTCATTAACGTGAACGGGGCTCGTACCTGTAGCAGTCCAGCAACACCCCCCAATCCCTTGTCAAGAAATTCCAGATAACGAAGACTATGAAACCAGAAAATGACCGCAGACAAGTAGGTTCAGGTAGGTGCCCTCGACCGGGTCCAGAGTAACGAGTTCGGTATCGGATCGAGGGAGCGCGCGATAAGGGGAAAATTAAATCTCCCAGAATAGTTGCGGATGCCAGTTCTAGCGATACCATCAAAGTTTAATAGATATTCCCAACCTGGTGGGAACTGGTTCCTGCGGGAGATGGAGATGGGAATTGGCGGTCAAAGATTAACTCGGGTCGTTAGATTGATTCATCTGTAGGTCTCCGGTGAAAAATGATTCAGGCAAAATCATTTCAGCTGCTGCACCTAATTAGATGTCTAATTTGATTTAAGCTCTGTTCGGGAGCAAATTAAAACTTAAGTAGCTTCCACTTCAAAATTAGCTTCAATCCGGTGTCTCGAGGTCGAACAGTGCTCAACGGCGGATAATGTCACTTATTTATCGCTCCCCTTTGGCAGTGAAGTGCTTTAAATGGGATCGATTCGGCTTAATCAAGGTCTTAAGGGCAAGATAACTCATCCCGAGACTTCCTTCTGTTTCTAGGGGAAAAGAAAATTTCCTCGAACCACTTAACGACGCCTGCTTAGAAAGTAATGAACTAATAATTCATCCGAAGAGGTCATTACATTACTTCCAAGACAGGCATGCTGCTTTCAATAATACCCGCGGGTATCTGGAAATCGTTTGTAATGGGTACTGTGCCTCTTTTCCGTAAAACGAAAATAGCTCAAAACTAACATTTTATTTGGATCTCGCACCTCACCTCGCAAGAAATTCCCTGTTAAGATTTTATGTTCGCGGAATTCATTTCCACGGGGACTTGATGAAATATCCCGAATATTTGGGGGTTGGAAGAAGTTCTGACTTCTTTCTGGAGTTGTGTAACATTTGTGCGAAATTACTCAAAATGTCCATGGACCAATACGATTTTATTGTCCATAGAACAAAATTCGCATTTCTAAAATACCTTGTTTCTTTGATTAGCACAGTTAAGCTCTTATTTATAACATCCGAAAGCTTAGAAAGTCCGATGTGGTGAAATTGCTGTAAGGGCAATAATTGAAATATTTCCGCAATAGTAAAATGAATTCTAATTTCAAGAATAAGTGGTATAAAGAAACTACTAAACTAAGCTCCATAAAATAAAATTCTTATTGTGAAAATATACAAGCACAAGAAATTATGTTTTCGAAACATTTACTTTTTTAAATGATTCACAATGTTATAACAATAAAAGTTCGCAGGATATAAAAAGGCTCCTAAATAACTGCCCTAAGGAATTCCTGAATTGGCAATAATTTTTAATGTGCATTTTGGATTTTAGCAAACACTGATATATGTTTTTTCGAAGAAAATTGTGTTGCCAGAAAAGAGAAATAAATGAATAACCAATGTTTTTAGACTCATGCCCCTCATAACATATGGTTGCATTAAAAAGTAGTATTAAAGAAATTACTGCGAAAAATCAGAATTGCAAAAATTCCTATATAAGTATTGCATTAATGAAACCCTGCTTAATAACATCTCGTGTAGCAACTCATAGAGTAATTTATTTAGCTATGAAGTGCTTTATCGAAAAGAAAATATAACGCACAACACCATAATTATTATTATGCCAATGGTACAGTATGCTACTTTAATTTTAATAAGTAAGAATATTAGCATGCTCGTAATGTTTATCTTATGTTACGAGATATACTTAGATATATTGAGGCCTAAAGGAATTCTTTAAAAAAATTATGAAAGAAAACATTATTGTTTGCGTCCTTACTTAAAATATTCAAATTTAAATTTATATTGCTCCGGAAAAGTTTATTCGTTTTATGTATTAGTAGAGAACATGTTAACTAGTTGATAAGTGTACATTATACGCTTAATTTTGGTTTCATCAGACAGTTCTTCTTATACGCCGCTGATATCGAATCCATGGCTTGTCAAGATGTTTTTCTTAATTTGCACAATGTTTTTAAATTGTACTGGTGAGAACTAGTCTGACAATGCTAGTCTTAAGACGGTTTAGGCTTTCTTTTGTTAGGTCGCATATGGGTTGTTACTTAATAAATACCTTTCTATACATGTGCAGTGTACTTAAATTGAATTTAAGTATATCAGCAATTTCTCGATGTATGCGAACCTTCTCCCTCGATGCATATCAAATCAAATTCGCAGCATTTCCATTATCATAGCGCTTGGTAAATAAATTTTTTTTAAATTCAACGTGTATTTTAAGTATTATATGATGTAGGTGCGCACCTTTATATAAAATATCCACAAGAAAGTTCATTGTAAATTAAAAATACTAAACTGCTAACTGAATTGCAATTTATTTATTAATCGCTTAATACAAGCTACTGACAATAAGCTTACTTAAATATTAGAATAATTTAAAATTAAAAATAATAATAGATTAAAAATAAGAAAGGAACGGGCAAATTTAGGAGGGACTGTTAAGGTCATTCCTTTACTCAGGTGGAAGTTAAAAGAAGGGTGCGAGATTTGGCTTTCCGAAGCATTCGGGTGAGAGACTCAAAAAGTCCATAGTTGGTACGGTTATAAGCAGGGCGAAAGAGAGGGGCCGAACGGAAGTTACGAGGATTGGTGTAGATGGAGATCCGCTGAAGTACAGAAGGACAGTGAATCTCACCAGTAAACAGCTGATGAATGAAGGTAATATCAGCAAGGTCCCGCCGCTTCCACAGGGGCCGCAAGTTAATCAGCGAGAGGCGGGGGGAAGGTTTCGACAGTCAGACCAGGGAAGATCACGTAGAGCGAAGCGAAGGAATCTACGCTGGACAGCCTCAATCCTCTTGATGCTATTGGATTAAAATGGAGACCATACTTGGCAAGCATATTTAAGGAGAGGCCGGACGAATGTAACAAAGAGGAATTTGACAACTTAGGGATCAAGGAACTCCTTGGACCAACGCTTTACGAAGCCAAGCACGGAATTGGCTCTAGCAATCACAAGCTGTCAATGTGTTCACGAAAATTAAGTTCGCTGTCACAAATGACACTTAGATCGTGAAGAGAGGATACGAAGGGGATAGGTTCATGAGACAGTCGATATACTCTGGGGGAAGAAGAGGGGCGTCTGCGGGAGTAAGTGATGGATGAGCACTATCTACTAGATATTCATTGGTAGGAGGTTTTAAATTATCAATACAAAACTGTTGAAAAATTTCAGGTAAATTAAGGTCTTTAAATCCGATTCTGGTTGGCATTCAAATAAACTCCTGAAACATTTTTTGTAACATATCACATAAAGTGGTCTCTTTAATGTCTCTAAATTAAGCAATACATATAATAAATACAATATTCAGATATATCTTTATTTATGCAAATACATTAGTTTTATTATTTAGACTAAAATATTACGTACATCGTCCCATGATGTCAGCGAATTAATCTTTATCGTTTATTCCCATAGTATCGTAGCGTGATACAACCCTATATATTTTTGGGAATTCCAACCAATACAAAAAAAAAATTCCATCGAAAGCGATTCAATAACTCTTGTAAATTTATGTAATGAGTATGCGGCGTGGAAGAGGGCAATGAAAAGGTAGATTTAAATATTTTACTTTATTTTTAAAAAGACAATTTAAATTTTCAACCTCTAAAGATATTTAAAGCTAAATGAAACTGGGCTTTGGTAAAAAGCCTCAATGAGACACTGGCTCCAGAGAGTGATAGACTTGGCCCATATTTCAAGGAATTGATGAATATTTCCCTCCTAACGACGAGCATGTTGACAAACTGCCCCCACTTTGAGTGCAGTAATTTCCGCCGATCAAGGGTTAATGTGGCTGTCGCAAACTTGTAAGAACCACCCCCACTAGAAGGGAATCCACAAATGTTTGCTCTGCCGGAACAATTTCACACAGAATACCTCGCATGAATTTAGCCGAGGCCAGGCCATGGGACTGGGGCACTGTACAGCACCAAAAACTTTAAATTTATGGGAGCAGATGTTTTTCCGGGCCAAAGTTTTGTGTTTTGCAAAATTCTTGTGAAGCATCAGCCTTAAACCGACACTTGCCAGTGTAGGAAGCCCTGTAATGCATCGTCCCCAAAGTTTGCAAATAGTCGTAAACCGCTGCTGTCTCCCTTTCCCGGTGCAGCAAGAGGTTTTGTGGCGCAGGAGATGCACTTTCAACGATGTTCACCTGTCCGCTCGGCAAGAGATAGAGCTTCAATCACGAGCAGACAACGGAAGCAGCTGATTGATTCGCCGGCAAAAAAAACCCTTCAGATCCAACGAAGGCAGGAACAGTTGAAAAAGTGCTCTTTAAGTGATTGAAATCGACAGCCGGGCGCAGAGTCCCCACCTGGGCTGGAGACGCGGCAAACCACGGGGCAGATATCGAATTCATGACCGACTTCCGGCTCCTGCTAGGGTAGGGTTCCGAACGCCCTGCGCAATAACAACCTTATCTTGGTAGGGCGGGGGAAAACCCGACCGGTGTCATATAGCAGAAAACTCACTTGATCTACTAAAAGCATTAACCGGCTTATGCGGGGGCCCTGAGGCCAACCAAGGAGCTGTGTCTGAGGAGGAGCTCTGCAAAATTTGTGACATTATCGGCCCGCGAGGGAGTAAAGGGCCAGAGTGTGGTACAGCAAGAGGCTCAGTTGCGTCGAATAAAGGCAAATTTTACAAACGGAGCGGTTATGAAGCTTAGGAGGATCTCATGTTTGCCGCTCGGCTAATCCCGGAGTTTTTCGCTTGTATCTACGCCTCCAGTTGGAGCTTTTAAGCCGTTTACCTGCTTTTTTGTTCGCCCCCCAGTGCTCACGGAGCCAAATACCTTTCATGCTGGGTGTCGGGCGAGTTGCTTCTATCCGCTGTAACATGAAACTTCCTCGGAGCGGGTTTTTGGTTTTCGAAAGGAATTTGCGGCATCCAAAAGGCCACTGTGCGGAATGGCATTTGCTTGTCTAGTTCTCTTGGACTCTTACTTACATTTGCGAGCACCTTCGGCTTCAATTACCAGGGGCTGTTTTACACGAACTTCCTGTGAACTTAACAATTCTTTTTATATCCAAACACAATTTACTGTCTTTTGCTTGTTTTAGGCGCCGTTTAGGCATTTGCAAAAAGAATTTGTGAATCGGATAAACAGCAGGCGCTACACTAACACGGGTATGTTTTACAGTGATAAAATGTAGAAGAGAGGAAATCAAGATGGTAAGTAATGTCATAAATCCTTTTACTGCATTCATAAACTTGATTGGGAGAATAGCTGTTAGAGTAATAAAACTTGTTGGCAAGTTATACACTCTACTGCACTACATCAAGTAGATAAAAGAATCAAGTACCTTTGCATCACTGCATCTGCGGAGTGTATGTATATTAAAAAAGAATTATTTTATTTTACGCGTTTTAAAAAGTCTTTCACGTCACTGACCTTGATAATAAACAGATGGTATTGAAATTGTGCAGTAGCAAAGTGGAAAATGGCGCTCCTTTAGGAAATATTACAATTAAATAAAAATCACATTATGTCAACTATCTTGTTAAGTTTGTTTAGAAAGGTTTATGAGGTAACAGTTATAGTTATGTGGGGGATTTGGTGCAATTTAATGAAATAGGATTTGAAGATTTCAAAAAATAACCGAGTAACTTGGATTTTAAAAAATAATAAACCTTTTTCTACCCATTTGTTTACAAACCCTCATTTCAACCGTTGAACAGTCCTAATTGCTAGCGCCGACAGATCGTTAAGATCCAGAAAAAAACAACAATATTCGCTTTTTGGATCAGCTTTCTCGTCGACTGCATCTGTTACTACAATAGAATTTCAACTTTATTTATCATATTTCTATCCTTGAACATTGGCTTGCGATTAACTTTATCTATGTATACCAGCCAAGCAAGATTCAGAGAAAAATTAACAAACTTTGGAACAGAATAAATATCTCTATAAGCTAATATATTTCTTTATTCAATGAAAACAGGGGCTCTTAACAGGGTCAGAGGCAATATTTTCGAAATATTCAATATTTCACCCAATTAGCATCCCAAACATTTATCCCTTCATAATTGTTTGTTCCGATCTTCACTCCATCATGACCCCAAACACCTCTTACCCTTTTATATATCGTTACTATTCAATAATTCCTGGGAGAGGGAGCAGTGAGGGGATATACTGTAATTTCAAAAAGTAGCCTTTGAAAAATACAAAAAGTAACCGAGTAATCTTCGTGGTAAAAAATCAATTTTTGTTTATTGCTTTGTCAGCGTTGGTACCTTATAGCTCAAGATAATTTCGATTTTCTTTATTAAATAAAACTTTATCTACTTATTTATTGACGTAGCTTTATTTAAACGACTTTAAACTCCAAATAGAAAAAAATCCATAATGAATAAATGAAACGAAAGTCCATGAGGGACAACAACAAAACAAAACATGTCAGAAGGTGATATTATCAAAGTAGTCTGAAAATACCGTGTTTTAATGAAACATAAATTAGGACTAGATCAAAATAATATTATCAACTTTCTTAAATCTATTCTGGTGTAAAGTTAAATTTAGGCGATTATTATCAATCGTGCGCTGCTATTCAACTCTCCCGACAGTTTAATTAATACTTAGTAATAAAATAGCACAAAGTAATTTCAATAGATTATAAAATTGATTCAACTTTGATTATATCGTTATTCTGTGTAACAAAAGAGAAGTTATATTACTAGTACTTCACTATCCACAAAATATAAAAATTCATTTTGTTCAATTAATATATTTGAAATATGTTACGCGTTTAGATAAACAAAATCAAAGACTGATGTTCGACTTGAAGTGGTTTATTTTAGGCTACTCTAAGTTGTAAAGATGCGTTTTTCAACATCCTGAAATGCATTAAATGCAATTGTTATTTTTATTATCGCATTACTTACGATGTTCAGCTATACTACCACGATCATTACAATGCAATTTAGAATACACGGAAGATTTCTCTTACAAACTCCATAAACGATTTTATGATAACCAAAAAGTAAATTAATGATTAATTAACAATAAAATGTATGAACCGATTCAGTTCATATGAAGTTACTTTAATCACCGGTTTACTATTAATCCTACCCAATTTCAAGGGTATGGGCTTAATAATTAAAGGTACTTTTATGTGAACATGTGCAATTGTTCATTTCAGTTTCAGTGTGGATAGTGAAAACTAGCATTTAAATTTATCTTACCAAGTTTGATAGGTATCAAAAAGTCGGGATCTCAAAAACTTAGCCTTTGTAAAACTTATAGTCACGTATTCACAAATGTAAGACTTTTCAGCGGTGTGCAGCGACTATATGGTCGTAGATGAAAAGATTACCTGGAAAAGAAAAAAAATAATTAAAATTAGCACTTCATTAAATGTTGTACAATCTGAAGTAGTAAATAAAATCTAAATTTGTTAGTATCACGACAGCGACCGTCTAATCTGCGTATCGTTCTGTTTGATACTGTTGTCACTGTTTCTTCCACAAACTCCCTTCTCAGTTGGGATGAATTCGAGAAACGATTCCTTAAACTTAACGGCTCAAATAACCGATCTTCTCTTTGAGTGGTTTTTCGTTTCCTACCCCTTTTTTTCCGGGATAATTCCTCAGTTATACAATGATATATTGTTAAATTGCTACAATGATATATTGTTAAATTAAACTAAACTACAAAAATAAATAATCTAATTATTACTAGTTTAAAAACAATAAAGAGGATACCACAGTTTTAAGGGTGGGTTGGACAGGTAAAGAGAACGGAAGATGGTAGACAAACTACATGGAATTCGAAGGCGGTAGATTTAAACGGTTTTGTTATGGAGCAAAATTGAGGTTGTCTGTGATCATGGAACGCAGGGCAAATGAATTTGCGTAGAATTGAATAAATTTTGTTAAATCCTGTAAGTCATCCTCCCAAACCTGAGAGGCATAGTCAAATAGCAGTCTAATAAT
The DNA here is from genome assembly GCA_963969385.1 of Philonicus albiceps. Lineage (NCBI taxonomy): Eukaryota > Metazoa > Arthropoda > Insecta > Diptera > Asilidae > Philonicus > Philonicus albiceps. The sequence goes on along the minus strand of OZ017774.1, from coordinate 14,881,925 downwards.
GTATGAGTGAGTTCATGACATTAAAGGTCGGAGAATTCCTTCTTAGATCAACTTTTAACACGTCGGAATGGAAGTTGAGCTCACTAGCGCAGATAACGTCAAGATCACGAAGGGAACTGACAGAAGATATGGGTTTTATAGTTTTAAAATCTAGCAAAGATGAAGATAGCCGGTAGACTTGCGGGAACCCAAGAATATTATTTTTGTCAAGCAAACCGATAATGTGATACGAACTGTATTAGAGCAAGCCGTAATTTGGTATTTCACAAATGGCATCACTTATGCCATATGCCTTATTGAATCTTTTTCATGTAATCAATAACAAAATCGAAATGTTTGCATGAAACTCTGCAAGAAAATTCAAATTTTATTATTTTTCCAGATCATTCGTTCAATCACGAGCTGCTAATATCTACTAACAGTCTATCGCGAGGATACTTTTTTTGAAGGCGCTTCCGCAGCTTCCACTTCTTCAGCGTTCATCGCGTGATTTTTCAAAATTTTTCATTGAAGAATTTATAAAATATTGTGCAACTGTTACTCTTTCGAATGTCATAAGTTAAAATAAAATAATTCATTAAGTTTGCTAACTATAGAAAATAACTTTTTTTTTGGTTTAAGAACAACAAAATCGTCACTTTCGAATATGTTCGTCACCATAAAAGATAAACGTTAATAAATATAATTTAATCTAAAATCAAAATTTTCTTTATTTATAAAATTGAAGCACCAAGATTTTTTTAATAACAATAACAATGATATGTCTGATAGGCCTGGGGTCGTTTGAGACCATCATCCCTACCATATCAAAGCAACCTACAAATTAAGTAGAAAGAAACACGCGTTGACTAAAACTTTTGTTGTTCTTTTTGTGAGTTTACTTATGTTATAACCTTACACACATCTTGTTAGTTTTCCTAAAATTAAAACCCCCAGTATTGTCATCTTTACTGGATCAGCAGCCCTAGCAGTGACGCCGTCATGTTTCGTTTCTTACAAGGCGTTGCATTCTTGATCAGATTACCTGATCCAGCCCTGATTTCAACCCTAAGAAAATGCTTGTCGTTGTTCACATAAACATTGCTCAATACTGACTTAATTTTATTTAATTCTCAGCATCTAACTAAAAGTTATTGCAATGCATCAATTGAACAAAATAATGCATATTAGTGACATAATTGAACGCTAAATTTCTAGCAATCAGAATTTTCCTAGATTTCAGGTGAGCTTCTATTTTATATTGTAGGAGAAGCCGGCTTTACACTATCGCTGGTGATGCACTTTGTAAAAGGGCAACCTCAAACAAGCCCCGTCGCTCTTTTATAACTTTGTTTATTAAAGGTCACTCAATAAATTGGGGGCATGACACACAAACCCATTCAAAACAATTTGGCAAAGCAGCCTTTAATTAGTAGGCAGATAGCTCAATTGCAGCCAGGCTTCAGTTGGCCACTCATTGAATTTTTTAATTCTTTGCGTAACCTGGAAAATTACCGAATTAAATGTTAATTACAGCGCCGTAAAAGAAATGAGTTCCACAAGATTGCAATGTTGTTAAAAGTGTGGGGTTCATTTGAAGTAGTAGCCCTGAGTCCTGATCAAAATGTGATAGTGCATACCAGGGGCGGGCAGCCGTTTCATAATTTTCCCATCGCGGGAAAATGGTTTATTTTGTTTGCATTTACTTCTTGACTACGCCGGAGCATCTGCACAATTAAAATTCCTCGGAAATGATGAAACGGTGCGCGAAGGTTCGACCGCAAAAGAGAAGATACTGCGCGACCGCGACATGCAGATAGAGGGCCCTACCGTCGTGAGTAGTAAAAGGAGCTAAATGCAAGACACCGCGGGCCGCTCAGGCGAGTACAGCTTCGGCTGACCGTGAAATTTATGTGAGAACATGTGAGCCCGAAGCAGCCAGGCATGGGCCAACGAACAGCAAACACAGGAGAAAATCACACTCAGCGCCAAAGAATTCCCATAAATTTTGCATGCTTCTGGAATAAAAGGCGAAGAACAGGCAGGGATGCGATGGCAAAACGTTTTTTCATGTAGAAACGGTGCATCGAAACTCCCGTAAATAAGGGACGTCGAGTTTTTAATGACACACGTGAGAAGGTGTGGAATGAAATGGGTATCGTCTAGCACATCCCGCGCCATGGAAGAGAAACGAAATTCATTCCTGGCGGCGAATTTTCCAATAAATTGGCTTACTCCACTTCCGCTACTTCCACGGATGCATTTTGGTAGCTTCCAGCAGTGCAAAGCAAAAGTGTCCAGGTGGGTTCCCGTAACGGCTATGCTCACTACGTTTTAACCGCAAAAATAATGACCAAACTTTTAAGTCGCTATTGGTAATTTTGTTATTCTATTAAAAGAGACGAGCCAAAAGAGGGAAAAGTGCTAAAACGCAGGTGTGTTTGTTGTTACGGTCATTATAAACCACTATTCACCTAATCAACGTTCGCAAAGACATCCCCCTCCTTCTTATACTTTTTCCTCTATGCCACTGGAGGAGCAGTGACAATAAAGTTTATCAACATCTGGGGCATTGGCCTAGAAAGAAATGACAACGGCTTGTTTCCCCTCTTAAAAAATACAAACTGATGATACCAGTTTATCCATCTATTATATCCATTCAAAGTAGGTTAGGTTAGGTTGCTGTGGCTGCCTAGAAAGGCACACTTAAGCCAATTTTGGCCCATTGTGTTACCACGTAGCGCAGGAGACCATGGTTATTCGTGGGATTCGAACCTACAGCCTCTGGGACGGTAGGACAGCGCGCTAACAACTGAACTATCAGAGGCCCCTCCATTCAAAGTAATCGGAAAATAAAATAATTCTTGAGGCCTTAGTTACACCTCTTAAACTATGGCGAAACAAACAAAAAATGGATAGGCTATATTTAGAAAAACTTTAAGCATTTCTTCACTTTTGGAATTGGAATGTGTTATTTTTCCTCTTTTTGTAATGTACCGGCACTTAAAAATAAAGAGTCATACAAAATGGCAGTTCTTGAAATATAAATACGTATATTACAAATCAAATTAAAAACTTAAATTTACGATTTACATCCTTTATGTCGGCAAATATCATTATCAACATTCACTTCAAAACATTTATGAAATATAAAAATACAAAAAGATGGACAAGTGCGAGTAGAATTTGTACCTTGAGGGTTCTGTGCCATTATATTACCTTACCCTACCTAGTTAAAAAGCAAAATCGAAAAAAGTATTTTATTTATGTGATATAATTAAAAATTAGCGATTTTTTTTCCTTTACTTGTCCTGTAAGACCTTGTTTTTTAGGCAAATTTCTTAATTCTAGATCAACGGGAAGTACCCTAAAGAAGATTTATTTGCGAGTGTCAAAATATACGGCAATGACCGTATTTTTTTATTGCGTTGATATAGAAGCTTAGCTTAGACCTAAATATTTGATATTAATTTCAACTTGATTCCTCTACGCGTTCCTGAGAAAGAGGGTCTTGATAGACACACAGACGGACAACGAATTGGTTCTATAAGGGGTCCTTTTTTTTCTTTTAACAAGTACTTAAAAATGATTACCACACGCATAAAGTTTGTACATATTACAGCCTCTCCATTATCATTTGTTCCTCCATAGTTCAAAACTTCCAAAATAAGAAAGTGGGTGCAAACTTTGGAATTAAAATATCCAAATGCAAAATGCAAAATATATATATATATATATATATAAAAAGATTCGTAATACGCCTTATTAACTAAAAGAAAAAAAAAGTTAATTAACAATTGATATAAATCGAATCTAAGGCTTTTGATCCACATTTGTTCTATAGCAAATAAGTCATTTATTTGAGGTTATTTTATAATTTTTAGGTGTTTTCACGCTGTGGGCTTTGACAGTTTTTAATTTTGTTTTATATACACATACATACTACTGTTTTCAAAAAGTAAGGTGAATTTTTAAATTAAACGTCCCGCGTTAACCGAATCGGACAAATGCATTTTTTTCAAGTTGCTAGGACTGTTAGTGACATCTGTGATAAATTACATGTCAATATCATCTTTAGTTTTTAGTTTACGCTTGGTTTTGTGAACAAAGAAAGGTGAATTTGGCGATTTTTATGAGGTCGAATTTTGTTGAGCAAAGAAGTACACCGTCGCACACAGCACTCGTTCTTCGTGAGTTTTTCGCCAAAAACTCCACTCATGTCGCTCCGCAATCACCATATTCGCCTGATTTAGCACCGTGTGACATCTGGCTGTTCCCAAAGCTCAAGAGACCACTCCGGGGAAATCGTTTTGAGTCGATTGAAGAAACCAAACTTGAATCGCTACGCGCATTGAAGGCTATACCTGAGGACGACATTTTAGCATGCTTCAAAGATTGGAAAAAACGTTGGCATAAGTGTATTGTAGCTAGGGGGAATAATTTGGAGGGGACGGAATCGATTTAGAAGAATAAATAAAAATTTTTAATTTTAAAACAAAATTCACCTTACTTTTTGAACACAGTAGTATGTAGTTACCTATGTAATACACATCTATCTAAAAAATAAAAATGAAAAACGTGGTTAAGGTAAGAATTCCCAAATAGGGGAATATTGAATAGAATTTAGTATAAAATTTTATATTTCGCGCCTGGAAATTCCCTAGTCCATAGTAAAACCAAAAGGCCGATTAGTATTTACTTAGAAAAAGAAAATTTTGTTTGTTGTCCACCAAAAATGTTTATTCGATGGGTTGGAATATTTCTTTATTTAGAGTAAATTTTCTTCCAATAGTTGTAACAACAATTAAAACGGATTTTCTTTTAGCAAATTTGATGACGAATCGAATTGGTCATAAGAAAATCCAGCTCCGATAGGGTTTTGTGGGGGAAAAACGATTTTTATCCCATTACTAATTATTCGATAATACTTATAACGATTATGGCGTTTATACACAACTATTACAACTACTCCATCAGTCGATACATATTAAATGTAAAATTGTTAGTACAATTGATAGATAACGAATTGAATAATGCTGATGTTTATTGCCTAATGGTATGGTTCCTATTTGATCATTTCAACTTAATTGAGTGAATTTTATGATCTATCTAAATTCGTGTTTTCTGTGTATGCAATACTATTATTATATTAAAATCAATTACTCTTTATCCTCTCCAAAACCTCTGAACAATAAAGTCCACAAATAGTGTTTTACACCAATTTCCATATATACATAGGAGGTCATAACATTTCGGGTAGCTATTTGGGGAAAGGTAAGAACTTCAGGTGAAATCAACGCCTGTCTTGAAAAGTTTTGTGGGAGCGAATCGTGCCCGACGACCGGCTATTTCCTTTTTTCAGGAAATCGCAGATTTAGAGCAGAGCAGCCCCGCCGGGACAACCTGTCCGTAGGGAACGTCAAGCTGGAGACAGTGTCCGGGAGAGAGCCGTGCACCCAAACGGAAAAAGCCAATGGATGTCGAAGCAAGAAAATCAAATCAGAAAGATTCATGCTAATTAAGGTCCTTTCCATTCGTGCCGTCCGTTCGTCCGCTTTTTTTTTTCGTTTTACCTGTCAGGTATGCACGACCGAAGGTTATTTATGTTCCGGCGCAGTTCGTACTCGTATAAGTGCACTGCAATCTGAAGGTATAACGCGCGCTCACATCGCACAGCAGGACGGTTACTGTAAGGTTAGATTCGTCGGGTGCGGGATAAGGGAGGCCAGTTCGCCAGGTGGATGGATGATGGCTGCCTTCAGCCAGGTAGGCACTTAGTCTAGCTGGAATGCAATTGCCTGCACAATCTGGTGCATTTACTCGTTGCATTGCTGCATTCGAGCGGCTCTGTGAGAAAACTTTTTTGTGCATAAACGGACAGCTTTGTACCCGGAGGAAGCGGTGGGGTGGTAGGTCGGGCACATTCATGCATTCACTCGCGATCTTGGTAAATTCAAGACGCACGTAAACAGCGGAAACGAGTAATGATAGCTGCTTTGCACCTGGCTTTGAGAAGAGCATTAAACTAGACGTGATACGTGCAGATAGATCCCCCCCATCGCATTTTCTTCACCTTTATGGCAGGTACGAGTCGAGGATTTCTATTGTCCAAGAAACAGTAGCTTGACACGAGCATGGGGATCCCGAAAATAACTACAGCAATCATGCTAATTACCCTCCTTGCAGCAGACGGGCGGCGTTCTCCTCCCCTTAGGTTCCTTCGTTACTAACTCTTGACCATTTTTCTACATAATGCCACAATTAATTTTCAAGACTAGGGTATAAAAAAGGATAAAAACAAAATATCTTTAAATTTTTTATTTTATTTATCAACATAATCTTCTGTTTCCTGTAGCAAGTACACTTGTTACAACGATTTAAAAGTGACTCAAATTCATTATATAGTTATTTTTGTGGTATTGCATCTAGTGTCGGTGTTGAAGCTGATTGGATGGGATGGTCGGGATATCTTCGAAAAGGGAACCTTTCAACTTTAATTTCAATTTAGGAAATTAAAACACCTGGTGAATAAGGCTGATGATTGAGTATACAGATTTGATTCTGGGCCAACCATCGACTAACAACTCTTGCAGTGTGAGAAGGTGCGTTATTGTGCAAAAATTACCAACTTTCTGAATCTCGATATTACGCACGGATACGGCGGATTCTGGCTGTCAAACGCATTCAAACTAAAAAAATAATAGTCGACGGTAATTGCTTGACTAGCTAAAACGAATTCTTTGTGAATAATTGCTTTGCTATGGAATATAACAATATAAAATGTCAACATTGACTACTAAAAATACGTCATATTTTTGTCATTTATCAACAAATTCGCATGATCTTCGATTAGTTAGAAAGGCAATTGTAACTTTAAAATGAGCTATCGAACACACAAATGGCGCCACTGATTGCTGGCAATTATTGATCGCACTGCATATCTAAAATTTTTAAAAGTTATTTTCTCTTCATTTTCATTCGTGAAACGGGATGTTATTTTCTACTTCCATATTCTAAAGAGGAAACAGAAATAGTAAACCATTTTGAGATAATAATAAGAATATAGGTTTTCCGTTTTTTTCCATAGCTTTGAGCGGATCGTCTTTCAAGACCTTTCAAGAAAACAAACCATGTGGTTGCAAATTGCAGAGTGCAAAATTTTTTTTTGTACAGGGAACAATTAATTCAATGATTTATGGTACATCGAAAGAGGTGCATGAATTTTAAGCAACAATGGAATGGTACGAATCAAATAACAATATTATTCTGAGGGAGACCAATTCGCCTAATTAAAAGACGTTAGGCTCTAATGAAGTGAAACTTGAACAGAACCCAAAAGGTCAAAGATCAAAATTGCCTGAATTGAATTCCTCAGTACAAAAAACGCACAAAATATCTATATAAAAATTATAGTAAAGTTTTTATATATGTACATCAACAAAATTAATGTGTTTTATTAAGAAACAATTTTCTATCTAAGAAAGTGGATAGAACTGAGAACTATAATTTTAAAGGACAGAACAAAATTATGGAATCTTTTTCTTAAAACATGCAAATCATTTGTCCAGTCTATATCGCTTTTTTAAATAAGGAAATGCTTCCTCTTTATATATTAGGTCTACCGGAAAGTTCTGTCCGATAATTTCGTTTCAAGTTTGAATACATTTGGATATGTTCGTTTGAGTTATATGTGGCTGTATATCTTTATAATTGCATTTATTATGTGCCCTTCGAAATTAACTACAAAAAAGATAACTCATGTCATTGTCAGCGTGTCGAAATTTGTTAAAAGTTTTTGGTGAAGATGCTGTTGCGGACAGAACGTGTAGGAGATGGTCCGAAAAATTTAAAGCTGGTAATTTCGGCCTTAGTGATAAGCCACGCTCTGGGCGGCCATTTGTGGTTGATGACGATATTTTTAAGACCATGATAGATCAAATGATGAAAAATGGATTACATATGAAAACATCGTAAGGAAAACAGCGTGAACCCAGAAAACATGCCTTCTTCACCTCTACACCGAATTTGAGCCTTAAAAAGAGAATACTGTGTATATGGTGGGACAAGGTCCAATCCATTATGAGCTTTTGGAAAAAATTAAGAAAACGTTTACGTTTACAGTAGTGCTGTAGTTTTTCGCATCCAAAGATTTTCTTCAAAAATAAGTTTTATAAATTGCCATCATGCTGGGAAGAAATCATAAGGAACAATGGAAAATATAGCGTACAATAAATCTAGTTAAATATGTTAAAAATTGTATCATTTTCTTCCTCTTTAAAAACGGACAGAACTTTCCGGTAGACCTAATATTTTATGAACCAACCAAACCATAGGTGAAGTTCTGAAATAACAAATATGCAACTGACTTTCATACGAGGAGCCAGAAAAATAAAATTGGAAGAAAAACGATAAAATGTGCCTTCAAAAGAATAAAAAGTTACTCTAAAACAATATCGCAAAATACTGCCGTTTGCGTATGTACCGTTTAACTAATTCAAAAATGTAGTTATAGAGTTAATATTTGTACAACAATCAATAGGAGGCAAAATAAACTGTCTTGGTGCTTCTGGATTTATATTCAAATAATACATATTTTTATATTTTCTTAAAATGCGATATTTTCGAACTTTTAACGATATTTTCCGAAAAAATAGTACAAAGAGAGAGATGTTTTGGAAGTAGCAATTTCAAATCAAATTAACATCAGTTGTATGTGAACTCAAAAATTTGTTGATTAGTGTGTAGTTACCGCAAAAAATTGACACCGAAAACCTCTGGTAGCACTAGCAATTGTCGAGTTCTATTAAACTGAATGTAACTCTAAACATCCCTTGACTGAAATCCACATTTTACTAGCCAATATTCGCTCGAACTAGCATACGTTTCGATTAGGTAACATGTAAAAGGAATTTAATTGAAAAATAAACTGTCGGTAAATTAAACCCAGACCGAAAAAACACAGATTAGCACTGAAACGTCCTGCAGCAGCAATTACCACAAACCACAAAGCTATCAGGTAAACAGCCCGACAGAGAAATATCCAATAACTTGGCAATTTTTGATGAAGCGGAATATTTAATGCCAAACAAATTAGAAAGGGATTTGGGTGGATGCTGTTAATCTGCTTTAACTCTTACTTTGTCCGCACCCTCCACGAAAACAGCTCTATTTACCTCGCACAGCATGCAAATGAGCCCCCCTTAGCAATGAGCCGAATGATAGCCTTTTATCGCGCACAGTTCCTTACAAATCGATTAACTTCCTTCTTCTCCGGGCAGGGAGGCAAGTAAATTCCCACGAAGGAGCGCCAAGTGTCCGGAACTGCTCCTTAAGACAAGTGACGGTGAACGTCGTTTGGCCACGCTCCGCTTCCAATTGAATTAAGCGGAAATGGGGCGCTAATGAACCTGGGCTGACAGCAGTAATGACGCCCCCAGAGAAGCCGCTGGCGGGCGCTCAACAGATGCAGCAAATTTAACGGAGGGACTTAGCTCAATTCTGGACCCATCCAGATTGTCCGCTGGGCCGAGTCAAGGGGAGAACAAAATTTCTGAACTCCGGGACAGCTAATTAACTCAATTGGAGCGAACTGCTTGGGCACTGAGTGCATTAAACGGTCTGATTTGGCCCCTGACCCATAGACGGTCCGTTCGGACACGGGTTTTTTGTTTATCCCAGAAAAGACTCCCCCGCACCCGAAAGGGCATCACTGCGTCCGTTAGAAAGGGCTTCGGAAAAATCTTTAATCGAATCAACGCCTGCCCCAAAAGCTTTATTGTGCAAAGTCATGCTCTTCAACGTTTCTTCCGTTTTCCCGAGATCCCAATTTACAGTCGGTGTTTTTTCATTATATGCTTTAAGAATTGAATTGAATTCTTCTTTGTTTGGTGCTATATTTTATTCAATTTTCTATATAAATATAATTATAAGTTTTGATGTAAAGTTTGATTTTATGACGATTTCTTTCCTGATAATTGTTATATCTTTCTTTGTACTGAGTATAATTTATTATTTATTATTTTGGTGTGTCTTTTCTTGTAGGGCGAAAACTGGGAAGTAAAAACCTCTTTGTGTACATTTTTGCCTAATTCTAACTTATTTCCTAGTTTAATCTCATTTTTTTAACTATTGGATTACAGTATTTATTACATTCATCAAAGAATTTAGTGACTAGTTTCAGTGCACCTCAAGAGCACCCTCAAATATTGTCGGTTCAATGGCAAAATGCCTTATTATCCAGAAAAAAATACTAAAAGTTAGCATTCCTTATAAAAATCAGAATATTCTAAGCGAATATAAAATAAATATGATTTTGGTACGAATGTGATTGCAAAAATTATAGATATAGGTAAAATTGGCCGAACATTTACTTAAGAACACCAAATAAAACTTTTATCATAAGTCAATATAAATCAAATATTTTCATTTTCTTTTGCTCCATACTGTTGGCTTTAACTAATATTTGGTCGGAAAACCTTTTTGCTTCAACATTTCATGGCATCGACGTTGCATTTTCAAAAAGACGTTGGGATTTTTCCGTCGGTATGGCATACTATGCTGATTTGGTTTTTTTTCCCACAAATCGTCCAAGTGTGTGCACTTTTGCGTTGCTACGATGTCTTTTACATCTTGCCACAAATGCTTCATGAGATTCAAGTCAGCACTGCTGGCATTACTAGAATCGCATGGTCTTCAAAAAAACTGTTTTGTGATACGAGTCGTGTGTTTTGGGTCGTTTTCTTCTTGAAATTGCCCTACAAAGGGCATGGTATATCTTTGATTGAATTCCATACCTTTTGGACGTCGCACATATCGTTTGCTACCTGGATAAGTTGCGCACAACTCTGCCATAGAGTGCAGAATCAACTAGGCGTCGTTTCATAGTTCTGACAGACATTGGCACATTAATTTCTTTCGAAATTTCACGATGAATATCGGCTACGGTTAATTTTTTGATTTTGTTCGCCAGTCGTTGAATCTTTCGATCAATGCGTTCGGTTGTTTTACATCGATTTGTATTTCTAAAAGCATTTTCTGTGAAGAGCATTGAACACCATCGTGTTTTGAACATTTTAATTCGGCTGCAATTTGCCGCTGTGACTTTCCTTGTGGACTGAGCAGCAAAATCTGTACGCGCATGTCCAGTGTACACGATTTCGCCTTTGGCATTGTATGGTACAAGTGTGCTATTATTGAAAACATCGCATTCGAAGCCAATAATATTGTTTTAAGCAATTAAACAGCAGCTTATCAGAAAAATGTATGATTTTTTACTGAAATTTCAAGTACTCTTATTTAGTTGTCCATAAAAAAAATGATGTTTTCGGTTTTGAAACTAATATTTATACTTAAGCACGCAAACCACATTGTAAAACTACCCAATGTTATGAAACAACTTGTAGCTGACATGAGATGTACCATTATAAATAATACAGGCAAACTACATGATGCTAAGGACAGTACTAGAAAATGTTCTTATATGGGTGTCTGGCTCTATATATGCATTATATGGTAATTCTAAGGCAGATTGTAAACTGCCTCTGTACATGCATTGCAAATGTAAATTATCTTTAAAGCTTCTTTATTTATTTATTATGGTGTATCTTTGCGCAGTTGAGCTAAACCGGACAAGCATACAGCATTGTTGCTTGAAGTATTGCTTTGTAAAGTATTACTTTATTTTCGATGGTGTTTCGTTTTGGTTGTTTTGTATCTATCTACTTACGATCTTGGGGAAATCATAATATGTAGGTAAATATTGTATACAAGCTTAAGAAACTTCAATCAAAAATGGAAGTGGAGGTCACTTGTATGCAAAATTTTAAAAGTTTGGATAAAAAGATTTGATACTTTCTCCTATAAAGTGTTTGCCAGCATTTTAACGGACGAGAATAGGAAAAGGATGGTTGCTTTTCTGAAAATAGAAATACTATCTTTTTATAGCACTGTATTGTTGTCAATACTGTGACTTCAAAGTAAGAATATCATGAAAAAACCAAGGCCGGACAACTGAAAAAACGAAAATATTATCGTCCGAAAATATATCCTCAAATTTTTCTCTAAATTTAGAGATTATGAAAACCTATTTATTAATTAATCGTTTAAATTCCATATAATATAAATCAACACTACATCAGATACGGTTATATTTTGGTCGGATAATTTTCAGGAATAAGAAAAAATATGAGATTTTGGACCCACGAATTCATATCATGATGTGTAGCGTCCGTCATGTTGAATATTCAGTGACGTCTTATAGTCTAAGGTACATTCTGAATCAAGACGAATTCAACGAAACCTCATTTGTTGAAATCGATACAGTATTTTAGGCTGTATGAGGTAACAAACTATCGCACATAGCGACGTAAAATTTATATTAACCCTTTCTTTCGGCTTCAAAGCACTTTCAAAAGTGCATTTGCAATTTTCATGGCAATAGCTTCAAACTTACAATTGTTGGATATGAAATTTTGATCCCTTCGAATAAAATGTAGCCTATATCCTATCCAAGGATATACCTTTATTTCATTCAAATCCATTACTTAAAACGGTTAGTTTTGACGTGATTGAGTAACAAACATCCAAGCACATAAAATGTTACATTTATAATATAATTATAGAAAGATATTATGATTAATATTGTGTTAGTTAAAAATCGTTCTACATTTTTATATTAAAAAATTCGTCAAGAATTCATAAAATAAGCCAATTAAAAGCAAATATTTTTCTTCGCTTAGAAACGGTGACAGACGCACATTTATCTCGTAAAGTGGCATCTTTAATTTAAAGATTTTTCATAATTTTTGCCAAAACATTGTGGTAATATGGAGAAAATTACAGAGAAAATATGCGACTTTTCACAAAAGCATTTTTAAAAACTTTTGACCTAAGATACTTCCTAATCTCCCGCCGAAGACATTAAAATAATTGAAATACACCTAAGTCTGTTTTTACACGGTCTTTTTGTACACGGTTTTGATATAACACGGTTTGAAAATTGAATATTTTTAATTTTTTTACACGATTTTATTCCATTTAGCACGATTTGAAATTTTATGTACTTAAATTTTTTTTGTCAAATTTAATTTTTGCGAAGTATGTTCATATCACAAAAAAGTATTTATGAAAGAAAAAAGTCTGAAACCATCGATAGTTTGCGAACACTAGCTTAAAGATTTAAGTGAATTCCCCTTTAGCGCGTACAAACAATTTTTACTGGTCAAAGCAAATGTGAATAGCACTAATTTAGGGGAATTCCCTTTATGTGCATACAATAAAATTTACTGGTCAGAGCAATTGAAACGTGTTAATATTTTGTGAACTGTCAATGCAATAAGACGTGTTTGGTAAAGAAATTTTTTGCAGGCAAATTTGATTTTCCATTAAATTTAATTTTAACGCATTAAAATAAAAGGTAAGCAAAAAAATATTTTGTATTTATTCAGTTATTTATGTTTTTTAATTTTGTTAAATATTTTATGTATCCCTAAAAGGAAATGTCAGATATAAAACTAAAACGGAAGGCAATTTCTTTGGAAACCAAGATTAAAATTTTAGATCGCCTTCGCCAGGCTCAACTGCTCTTGGTAAAACGTTCGGTTTAAATGAAGCCACAATAAGAACTATAAAGAAAAATGAAATTGCAATTAGGCAATCGGTGATTTCTGGAACGAACCTATCTGTTAAGTCTTCATCATACACTAGAGATGCTGTTAAAGAAAAAATGGAAAAAGCACTCATAATATGGCTGGAGGAAAATGCCCAAAAAAGAATTCCCGTAGACGGAAACAATATCAAACAGCAAGCATTAAGGTTCTATAAAATGATAAAAGACGAACAACCGTCTACATCCACACAAACAACTGCTGAGAAGAGCTACGTATTTTCTGCAAGCACAGGTTGGATGAGGGGATTTCTCCATAGGCATGCGCTTCATAACATAAAAATCAAGGGCGAGATTGCTTCTGGAGATCAGAAAGCCGCCGAAGAATACCAAATAAAACTTAAAAAAATAATAGCGGATGGTGGATACAGTCCAGATCAGGTTTTTAACGCTGACGAAACCGGTCTTTTTTGGAAAAAAATGCCGAGAAGAACATATGTGGCCAAATCGCAAAAAAGTGCTGGGGGTTTTAAAGTTGAAAAAGATCGAGTCACATTTTTATTGTGCAGTAACGCTTCTGGAGATCGGATGTTAAAGCCCCTGCTTATCAATCGTGCATTAAAGCCTCGAGCAATGAAAGGTGTCGATTTTGATACATTGCCGGTTAATTGGATGGCCAATAAAAAAGCATGGGTGACGACTACAGTTTTCACAGAATGGTTCATTAAATATTTTGTGCCAGAAACTAGAAAATATTTGAATGAAAAGGGCTTAGAATTTAAAGTTCTTCTGTTGGTAGACAATGCACCCGGGCATCCTCAGTTGGAACACGAAAATGTACAAGTTTTGTTCCTGCCACCAAATACCACATCCCTAATCCAACCACTGGACCAAGGAATTATCGCAACATTCAAAACTTATTATATCAAACGAACATTCCAGTACATTTTGGACACTTTGGATAGGGATAAAACTCTAACAGTAATTGATGCCTGGAAAAAGTTTTCTATCAAAGATTGCGTTACACATGCTGCTTTAGCATTGTCAGATTTACGACCATCAACCTTAAACGGATGTTGGAGAGCAATTTGGCCAGAATGTGTAAAAAGTAAAAATCCTGTGGAGAAAAATACAAACGAATATCCCAATATAATTGCTTTAGCACACGCAGTTGGTGGGGAGGGTTTTGATGACTTGGTATCTGATGACATTGATGAACTGATGATTGATAAAGTTCTTAGCGAAGACGAAATATTACATTTTGCCTCACAGAATGCTGATGTTATAGAAAGCAGTGATAGTGAAAAACCTGTAAAATTAACTGAAAATTTAATTCAAGAAGGGCTTCAACTTGCAAATAAATTAGGACACCATTTCGTCAAAAATGATCCCAATGTCGAAAGAGCTGCACAATTCCAACGTGAGCTGAATTCTTGTATGGCTCGTTACAAGGAATTATACAAAGAGGTAGCAAGAATTGGCGAACAACGGCTCATAACAGAGTTCATTTTTCAAAATGTAGATGCCGAACGAGCAAGAGAAAGTCCAGTTCAAAATTATTCCAGCGATGATAGTGAATGTATACGCGTTCGAAGCAAGCGAATGCGAATAACTGATGACGACAGCAATTAAATTTATGTTGTTGTATTTATGATTATCACTTATTCTATTTTATTTTATTTTTTACCTTAAAAATTGAATAACCTATTCTTTTCGTTCACAACATAGTTTTTTAGTTCCTGAACTTGCCATACATTTAATTTATATTACTTTTAAGATTAGAGTGCATATCTTTTTTATCATTAATTACTATGCTTGTGAAAATAAGCATTATATATTTGATTTAATAAAATAAACATGAATTCTTGTTCTTAAAAATTCTTGTTTTTCACTAATTTTAATAGGTTTTAGAGATTAGGAACAAATCACCCATTTTTGTATAAGATCAATGTCTTTTTTTACACGGTTTTTTTTTACACTGCTTTTTCTGGGACGTATCTACCGTGTAAAAACAGAATTAAGTGTAACAGAAAGTGTCCATCAACTATCATTATTATTTTTTTTTTATCTCTATCTTACGAAAATGGCATTCTCATTTAAATCTTAGCTTAAATCATCTTAGAAATGGCCAATTTTATTGCTCCCGAGGGATCGCAGACTATGGACACTGCACTTACAAAACTGCTGAGTGCCCCTCGATTCCCACCCAGGAATGTGGCAAAGTGCCCGATTAAATTGCAATCGGCCTTGGAGCAGCGGTTGAACTTATGCAAAACACAAAAGGGATTTAGTCGGATATTCATGACGGTCCCGGGGCAAAAAAAAAACAAAAATGGCTCAAAAGCCTCCCCTCTCATGGTGGAATATTTTTTGAGCGACGCCTGCAGAGGGCATAATTCTAGCGGCCTGTTATATCCTCGGCAACAAGTCCCTAGCCATAAATCATCCTGCGGACATTTATTAGTCAGCGCCTGTCCAGATAGGTAGTGGAGGAATTTCGCCAAACATTTCATTTCATTTTTGACCGGATATAACACGTCCGAAGCGAGCCTCCCAGAGCCCGAGGACGAAGTCGTCGGCTCGGGATGAAATGGGTCGGGGGTGGACAGACCCCCCACAGACAAAGACCGGGACTACCGATAGCACATCGGTACGGGGGACTGTGAGGTGGTGTCTGTCAGATTAATTTCAATTTTCCATCTTGTGAAAGGTCTTGATTCGCCTCCAAGAGGCCTGGAGTACATCCTGTCTGGAAGGCAACGAGAAACCGCAGACCGCGCCAGTCCCGGTGGATGGCGCAAGGCGGCCACTGAAGACCCCATCGAGTCGACTGCGAGTGGCTCACAATGCATACGAGAAGAGACTCTTTTGTCTTTGCCCGTCGGATTCCTGGAAGCAGTAGTTAGCGGCAGAATTTAAAACGTAATATTCATGATGAAGACGACGGGGCAAGGTTGAGTGGGGCCTTCCTGCACGGGGGAATGCGCACGATAAGGGGAACCAGTATGTGGGTGGACACGGCACCCTCCAATTTGATGGCTTGTGGAGCCTTTCGCGGCGAATAGTGCGGTGAGCTGCACTTGCTTAAAAATAGCCGCTGAATAGTGTATGGCGCGCACAAGACGTGTTTAGAAAATTTGAACAGTCTCTCGCAGCACCTTCGCTCTGTCCCTAGTCCCCCGGGGGCCCCACTGCTCTTTATATGGAACGTCTTGTGCGCTTTTTGTGCTCCTTGTTGCGGACGCTTCTTAACAATCGAATGTGGCCCTGGCATATGTCTACACGATGAACGTGAGCTGGATCTCGATGCGCCTCATATGTAATAAGGGAATAAGTTTTATAAGCAGGAAGGGGACACGTTGTTGCACTAAGAGACCTGGCATACTGCGGATTCATCGGGAATATATAATTGCGCCACTCGAATACGCTCCCCTCGCTATTGACACGTGGGGGTGTTGTTTCGGGTCAGGCTTTTCTCGAAAAAATGGGAGGCGAAATTTAATTGCAAATTCGACAAATTTCTGAGGAGCGATGCCTGCCTGCTCATCGGCCACTTGCCTTTTCGTTACTTTTTATTTTCAAATTGAGACCACCTCCGCTGCTTCCCGTAAAAAAGATCGCATAAGTGCTTCACTACTGCTGCTGCAACATCGAACCGCATTTGTCTAGGGCAGTAGCTCCACCTGAAGATTATCGATCAGTGGGTCTCTCTAACAGCAAGGCGCAGCATTCCTTACTCATATTGTTCATCTGAGAATTGCTTGCTGCAACTTTATTTTGCAGATTCCCTCTGCGGTACCCTAGCACTTTCCACTAGTGCCACGTCGAGGTTTTGTCGAGTGGGGAGCCCCTTACACTTCCCGAAAAACATCCATTTCCTTACTTTTTGAAACATATGACTAAGCTCACACCTTTTATCACTTAAATTGTAGTTAAATTGCAGGTATACCATGATGCTCTTTTAGTACTCTAGGTACCCTGTTAATGGAAGCGATCTCCTACTAATTATTCAAAGAACTTCGTCAGGTCAATAAATTAGCACGAACTTGCTCAAACGTTTTGTAGTATGCAGAAAAGTTTCGAAAGGGTTGCACACCAGCGGCAACGTATTGAGCACGCAAGTGGCTTGAGTGACGGCTCGATTTATTGTGAATTTGCTAACCTGGCGAAAGGCGAGAATAAAGGCGAAGGAGTGCACAATTGTCTATATTGTCTAACTTACCTAGGGTACATTTGCATACACAGTATACTGGATACCTACGACATTTAAGACAAAGTTGGAAGTAACGAATTATTATTATCAAATACTAAAGCAAATTTAAAGCGAATCGAAATAAGAAGTATATTTTCTCTACTCCTTTTAATTCAAATAATCTTACGAATTGAGTGAGGTACGGAACTTTAAAAATGGATAAATGTCGATGTATGATAATATTTTTCAAGTTATAAGTAACAAAGGAGGTGAAATGCAATATTAAGAAAATCTACATCAATACCTTTGGCAAATTAATATATAAATAATCAAGATTTGTAATTTGTACAATATTTAATTTACTTATGTTAATTTATTACACGTTTTTAGTTAAATTAACTTACTAAAATATAGTATATATGTACTAATCGAAATAGACGACGTGTTGTTATACTGTAGGCCTTTCGTGCATTCATTGTATTTTGATTACCATCACGAAGTAAAGGCGTTCAGCGAATTCCCTTGAAGGTTCTCGTCGTTAGAAGGGTTCATAAATCACTCCCGGACGGTAGTATAGCCTGGCCACGTTCGTAAACGCACGACCCTGGAATTTTGTGCCGTTCTGGTGCAGAAATACTGCAGTCGAGTTGAAAGGCACCTCCGCCTCACTTATCGCATTTTGCCGTTGAATTATTTGACTTTTAGTGGAAAGGCACTTAATTCGTGGGAAATTTTGAATTCTTCCCACAGAGCCCGCCTCATTACGGAGTCCATCACGTACCGCAGGAAATACGTCCACTTTAGCGAGGAAATTACACAAAGTGCACCTGCGAAATGCAAAAAAAAAAATATTTCTGGCAGCTCAGAGGGTGCTGCTGCTACCCCTGGCACGCTTAATCGGCTGCAAGAGATCCGTGCTCCCAACAGACGAGTCTGCTAGAAAAATTTACCTCGCCCAGGGATTTCCTCGGAAGTTCTCAATTTGTCTTAGAATTGAGCTCACAAAGGTTTACTTCGAATCGAATGAACTTCAATAAAATTCGAATTGGCAAGAAACTTGTCCCTTTCTGCTCGCAGGTAATAACGATCAGACGAGTGACATTTTGAAAGTACCACCCGACTGCACAGCAAGCGGTACGCTTCATTGTCGCTAGAACCATTTTCAGATTTTTTTATTAGATTTATTTATTTGTTTCTTTATCTTTGATAAGGTTTTTAAGGCTCTGGTAACACACAAATGTGTGAACAACTGCAGTACTAATACCTAGTAATACCGTCTAGCGTAGTAAGAGAATATTGAAAATTGAAAAACTAAAAGCCGACTAAATCATTAAAAAAATAGAATACAATGGGCAATCAAGGTATCAAACGTGGTTATTTTATTTTCTACTGCCTTTTTAGGGCTCTGTACCTTACAGAATTATTCGTTATTATGGAAACTTTTCTACTATTATAAGTTAAAAAAAAAAATCAAAAATTCATTCTTTTTATATTTAACTGTTAACTTGCGGGCATACTTTTAATCTTTTAAAGAAGCTCAAGAGTCCTTTTAACGGAATTAGATTTGATGATGGTGTAATTTATTTTTCAAAATTCTTCACTTCACGTTTCAGAGCTGAAGTCTAAGTACTTTCAGCAATTCAAAATTAATAGTAAATGTAAATAGAAAAATTTAAACTGAATTGTGTTTTCTCAACTTTAGTTTTTTATACTTCTGCTGATACCCAATGACTTCCCGAGTAAAAATCGTCAGCACAAAAAGAGCACCGAAAGACCACCAAACGTTTAATTACCACCAATATACAACCCAAATAGACTCGATTTTATTTTGGAAAATTAGGAGCACTGATATACCACCAAATAAGAGACAGATTGATCAATTGAAAACTCTAATAGTCGATGGAAGCCCCAAAACACCACCAGAACATGATTGCATATAGAATGCCTTATTCAGCACCAGCCTTACTTATAAATTTATATCTGCACGAATTAACATACGTCTAGTTGTTAAATGGTGGTATTTTAGTGTAGTAAACGGTGCTATGTTGGTGCTCATTTGGTATGGAATTTTTTGACGATAGTAGTCGTTTGGTGATGATTCGGTGTTGAAGCTGGTGCTCTATTAGTTGTTGTAAAGAAGTGGATTAACTATTTTGTTCGCCAAAAGGGCTTACTTTGGTGTTATTTTAGTTTAACCTGAAGTGTCGATTTAGTTGTTATTCAGTGTATAGGAAATTCAATGCACAATTTTTACTCGGGTTTTTCTTATTAGTACCTGTAACCAAAAATCAATAAATTGTGTTTTTTATGATACAATCCCCAGAAAATCATTTTGGAAACATTTCGTT
The DNA here is from genome assembly GCA_963969385.1 of Philonicus albiceps. NCBI lineage: Eukaryota > Metazoa > Arthropoda > Insecta > Diptera > Asilidae > Philonicus > Philonicus albiceps. The sequence continues at coordinate 14,861,803 of OZ017774.1, read as the reverse complement.
CTGTCTGTCTCCTTTATTTCTCTTGCACCAAATAAATTTTAATTCTTTCTTATTCATATACTTATATTTATTTAAATAAAAAATTAATGAGTTTTCTAATAGGAAAGCAAGGAAAATAAAATTTTAAAAAAGAATTTTAATTTAAAAAAAAGTAATATTTTTTTTCATTTTATCTTTTCTATTTTTTAACATTTATGTGAATTGAAAAGCAGAAGGGCGTCGTAGAAATCTCGCTAAGGCCCCAAGCATTTCTTAAGATGATTCCAAATAAAAATGACTTATACGAACACAAATATAATATATCCATATGCTTCAAATCATTATTAAGAATGTTCGTAAAATTCTGAGGTGCGTTAACATTTACCACTGTAAAGGAAGTTTTTTTGGAGTGATAGACCTTCCGAATAGGGATAGAGTGAAAGCAGCTGTAAGCTGTGAAAGTTAGGTAACAATTTTTATTCATTATTGTTTGCCATTTAAAATTTACTTCGAAAATCAGTGTTCAATTCGTGAAATGGATTGAAAATTACGAGAATTTTATGGTCGACATAATCGTCCATCTGAGCAAGCAATGCGTTGTAGAACTGATAAGTTTCGTACCACATTTAGTCTTCTTAATAGTAAGCCAACAACACACCAACGAAATGTACATGCCGAAGAAATAATAGCCAATGTAAGTGAAAGTGCAAATGAAGCTCCAAAGTTATCATTAGACGCCGTTTGCAACAGGTCTTTCCCCTGCACTACAAAGAACATTTTGCGTACAGAGTCTACATCCATACAAGATCCACCTATTGCAGGAATAAAAGCCCCGTGATCATATAGTAGACTGCAGTAGTAGTAGTAGTACACTCGCTAAATAGGCTTGGAAAATCCATTTTTTATCGAAAATTTGTGTTTAATGATTAGGCTCATTTTTTGCTGAATGGATTCGTGAATAAGCAAAATTGTAATTTTTGGAGTGAGTCTAATCGAAAACAGGTATTGGAAACACTATTGCATCCAAAAGAAAGTAACTGTTTGGTGTTGCACGGTATGATCGGCCTTAGATCTTCAGAAATGCTGCTGGAACAATTGTTGATGGACTAGGTTATCGAAGCATAATCGACGAGTTTTTGGATGGAATATATCGATCCACCCAAAATGTGCTTCCAACAGGATGGCGCTACTACCCATAAAACATTGGATACACTATCCGTAATTATGACGGCAGCCGTCATAACAGCAAATATCAAGGTGTCCACGTTATTAATCCCGTGCTGCTTTTAAGAAATATACAAATATAAAATGAAATAAAACACGTAAAAATAATGTTAATGGCCATGGTGTTGACTTTATTTAAAAGGTATTTTTATGCCATTAGTGTTTATTAAATATAATTTCGGGCATATGTGCGCCACGGCTGACTTAAATGAAGCTTAATCCGGAAGTTCAATCATGGCTGTGGCGCTCTCCATTGACGGTAACATTCTGGCCGACATCACCTCATAAAGCACACCAAACAGTGACTTTTAATAGATATAAGGTGTGTAATTCTTGCACAATCTGAATCTTGTAAAATCTTTCACAAAGTGGATGGGCACAGCTACAATTGCTGTACACGATGGCGAATCGATTGTTTCGGGTCCTCCTAAACATTATGCTCCGCAGCAGCAATAACTTCTTCTGCGCGCACTGTATATCGTCGTTGTGGATGCGTAGCTATTATAAACTAGAGTGTGCGTGGTGCGAAAAGATCTATAGTTTTCCGAATAACTTAGTTGGATGGACGATTATGTCGAGCATAAAATAGACGTACCGCACACGGTAAATTCTGGCGAACTGAACCATGAATTTCAAAATAAATTTGCATAATTTGCAACCGTTGTTCTGAAGTAAGTCTATTCATGGCGCAATGGCAAAACGTACTGACCACAAATCAACCACTAGAAACAATGTTACCAATATAAAAACCAAACCTCTAAAAAAAACAACTTCTATTATAACAATTGGTGATTTGGAAGCCAACATTGAACGAGTTATAACAGAGATAATACCGGATTTACTCGAAAAAGTTGTGAAAAATTAGACTGGCAGATTGTAGCATACCAAGAACAGCCGAGGTGGGCATATTGTCCGAAATAATATTCGCAAATTCTTTGGATAAAATTAACCATTTTATATTTTATTGTTATTTTTAAAGTTCTCCATCCCTTAAAAAACACCCTATATAATTGCTTTGTAATATATCAATTGATTTTAAATTTAGGAATGCGATATTATAATATTAATAACGTTCTTTTTGAAGGTTTCTCTTACATTTTTTAAAGGCGGGTGACCCTTTCAAAGTGCCACCTGCTCAGCAAACAGGGAGGGGACGCGCACCACCCCATTGTCGCTCGAAACACCTTTCAAATGAATTTCCACAAAGGGCTTGTAAACTACAGTTGCGGAAAACGTTGGTCGAAGGTGTCCTACGTTGGTGACGTGATGATCTGTCGATCTGTCCGCTACTCATCAAATTATTTATTACGCGTCGTCTTCATGGCCAAGGCAGCCGGACGGGACGCGAGGTGAGCGGCAACCCGACGCCACCTGCTGTAATAATACGCCCGGCGGCTGTCCATGTGAACGCTAATTACGTTAGTGCTATTTGAATCGAGTTTCGTTCTCGCGCAGCAAGCACGAGGCCCCAAGAGCGACCCACATATCCCCTCCATGCCTTTTAAGCAGTTTTAATTACAATTAAATTTGAATTAGGCCAAATGAGTCGGACCTAATTGAAAATTTATCTCCTGACCCCAAATCGTGTCGAAGCATACGGCTCCGCTGGCACAAAGCAATTGCATATTCTATCAAAACCTTCTGACCGCCTGCAAGCCCCAGAGACGTCAGAGACGTATTATTATTTTTTTATTCTTTTGTTTTGCAGCAATTTAACACCTGTGCACAGGTCTCAAAAGGAGATTGACACAACGCCTTAGAAACTGCAAATCTTGAATGTTGCAGCAGTTGGAGCAATACCACGCGAAGCGGAATTCATCGCGCAATGTGCGCTCTGGAATGTTCGACTTGGATTAATAGTGTGGCAACTTTATTTTTTTCTTTATTTCTTATTATAATGTCTTTGCTGCTCTGGCGTTACTTACATTAAGTTGCAGTATATTTCAGCTCATAAACAACATTTCGTATTTCTGTTGTAAAAATTATCTCATCCTCTTGTTGATCTTAAAAAAAGATAGACTTACCTTTTTTTAAATCACTCAGAATATTGCCCCTGTTTATCAGAAAATGAGAGGTTTTATTTCAGAGAATTTTAAATCGTTACGTCCAATTTCGTACGAAATGGAAACTAAATTTTCATTTCAAAAATAAATAAATTAAATCGTTTGAAGATGTTTAAAAGACAAGGAGATACATTTATTGGTCAGGTCTTCGACTGGGAGTCCGTTATTTTTGCTATGATTGTGCGTTTAATGATTCTTTTTTGATTTATCGTGTTTTGCTCATGTTTCTAGGAGATAAGAACTGATAAAGTGATTTTGTTTAAATATTATCCATAGACTTCTAAGAACATAAACATACAACTTAGGATAATACTGACGTATGCTACGCATCGATGAAGGATTATATATTATAGTTTTAGTAATAGTAAGTGATGATATATTTTATTTATTTAAAGTTTGTCTCAACAAGAACTTGAATTTGGAATCGCCCATCATTTTTGATCGTCAATTGTAAAATCAGACGTATTTTGAAAAAGTTGTATATAATTGAAGCATAGACATTTAGGAAAATGACGCTTTAAAATTTGGAAAAACGTATAATAATAGTTACACATTACAAAAATGGAAAAATTTTTAGAAACATTGATGTTATTGCAAAACAAATTTTCCAGATCTTTGGATTTCTTCCTCTAAGGTTTTTTTTAAAGAGTAAGGTGTATGTAATCTCAAGCAAGAAATTAAACATCAAATTCGGCAAATCCAGCAGTCCTTCCAGAATTTCATCAAAAGAATACGTTCATGCCAGTAGAATTTTCGTGGCAATTTAAGCAACATTTTATAGTATTTCATGTGTAATGTCAAAAAATATGCTTTATATTTCATAAAAAATAAAATTATAAAAATAATATATTTATTTCAAATTCAAGTTCTTGTCGAAACACTGAAAACTACAACAGATCATAAACCTCCTTTGATATTTTCTTTGAACCAATTCTCCCACTTTGTCTATCATTAACAGTTGATGGCGTCATACACGAATAGAATATATATAAACTAGATATGTACATATGATTGAAATCAATCATTATTCGTTCTTTGAGCAATTCTTCGATGATTTGATGTCTTATAATGTACACTGGCGGAAATAAGGTCAGACGCACAATCATTTTTCAAAATAGCTCGTAAGAATGAAAAGATTTCAATGTGATTTTATAAAAGGCCCTTTACAAATAAATAATACAAGATTTTCTTTTTCAAAGTAATGTCTAAGTTATAATTTTTTAGTAATTTCAATTTTTTACAAGTTCAAAGTGGGAAATAAGGTTAGACGCACTTTTAATTTTGTGCCTAATAGATAAATGTTGTTGAAAAGTCGACCATCTGTGTTGAAGTGATATACCGTTATGCATCTTCTCGAGAATGCTAGTGCAATTTTACAATATTTTTTGCACAGTTATTACCTAAAACCAGATCAATTTTAAGATAGGACGCGGCAAATCATTAACTGAGGCGGAAAATGCCAAATTACAACTCTAAAAGATTATCAAAGTTATCAAACCATCAGATAGGAAATAAACCGAAATGAAAAATTTATGCGATATTTTCTAAAAGATCGTGGAAATTACGTTTAAAACTTTAAAACTGCAAGACTGGCCGGCCATCAACAGTATCAGCGGCGCAAAGACGACAGTTGATCCAAAGTTCGAAGTCTGCCCAGCAATTGAAGACTGAAAATGATTTACCTGTTGGAGTTCAATGTATTCGATAAATTATGAATGATTTTCAATTCTTCAGATACCAAAAAAAATTGCGCTTGCAATTTCACCAAGATAACGCTTCAGTTCATGTGGCCAGGTCGATTTTGGCCTGAGATGTATACAGGGAAAGCAGACAATACAAAATCGAATGAACCATCGTCGTGGCATGGCAATACATCTCGCAAGAAAAAATCCGGTCTCTGTATGACAGTCTCCCTTGTCGAAACCTCGCATTACATGATGCTAGGGGCAAATGGACAAAATACTAAATAAGATTTTTTTAGAAAAAATTAATTTTTATCTTACAAGAAATATGTGCGTCTAGCCTTATTTGCCACATTAAGCTTGTAAAAAAATTAAAATTATCAAAAAAAAGTTAGAAATTATTTTGAAAAAAAAAACGTTTATTATTTGTTTGCAAAGAATATCATAAAATCAGAGAAAAACAATCATCGAAATCTTTTCATTCTTACGACTTATTTTGAAAAAATGTGGGTACGTCCAATCTTGTTTCCCACTTGTGTTTACTTCAAGGAATTGATGGATGATTTGCTCACTTTTTTCCTTACATTAACTTCATTGAAATAATGAAGGAATTAGGAGTGAAAAAGTAGTGCATAAATTTCCGTTGAGGACTTTTACTCGATGAAGGGAATATATAATAGTGTACATATATACAATACTTCATTGATGGAATAATATTTCGATTTGCTACTGGGTTTTGTAATAGATCAGTATCAGGTGAATTTTACGAAGTAACTCAGTGATTTAACGATGCGTATGTCGTTAAAAAATTACCATTATAATATCATTCATCTACTTGTGAATTCCGTCGAATTTCTCTCCACTCATAACGAATTTGTTTCAGTTAACTCCTTATATAAACAATCATTTCATAAAACAAAAGAAACACTTGTTCAACCTCATTACTTAACCTTTTGTAAGAAGGCGAGTAATGCGTCTATAGAAAATTAAAGGAAATAAATGTTCACATTTTCGTAAATGACATAAGAAAGACCTTGAAAAGTTTTAGTTTGATGATCTTTGTTCATGATTGCATAACGCTATTGACAATAAGTACAACTGTTGTTTCACTGGAATATGCAAATAAAATATGGTAATTGCCCTTTAGTCTACTAAAATCAACTAAATCAAATATGATCTTGCTTCTGAAAAATTGAGCTAAATAGCTAACAGATCTTTCTGTGAGTTCCCATGAAATCTCTCCTAAATCCGGTGTTCCATAAGGGAGTCACTTAGGACCCTTTTTCATTTTATTTATAAATTATGGTTTACTATTAAAAATTCGGAATTATAACTTGACAAATTTTAGAAAATGATTTGCACAGTTATATTATATCTAAATTGCAAGCTATCAGAACAATTTGAAGAAAATTCAATAGATTTGTTTAATCGTGCAAGGAAATTATCCTCCTCTTAAATAGTTATAAATTAAACTTAGACTGAATTCTAAAACTGGTTGTGATGTACAACTGATTCATTGCAGCAATGGTGCAGTGTTTCATTTTCACTTTTTGGATCGCTCAGTTTTCAGTTCAGCTGATAAATCAGGCCGAGTAACAGCAATTTTTTGAGCAAACCCTTATTTAATCAAATCATCTATATAAAACGTACTTTTTTTATTGCAAAAGCTCAATAAATCAAAAATGAGATTAGTTCGAATCTGCCATCTGTGTATCAGAATAATTTATGATTTGCTTAATGCGTCTCGGATTCATTCATGCGATGTTTCATCAAAATTTATAATTTTAACGTTTAAAATTATAATGCACTTTGAAGGTTACCGTATTTTATTATTATTGTCCGTTTGTCAATAAAGCAAACAAAACGTTTGGATGAGGAAACGCTGGATCAAAGAATTGAACAACCCTTACAAAACAAAGTTCCTATTTATAGCCTTTAATCGGCCCATTCTAATCAATTAACCAGTAACTGTTTTTGACGAGTATATTCAACATGGATAAATGGCAACGTATTGTTTTATGACGACTATACTCGTAGTGCGTAAAAATAATTATAATTTAAATTGTAATTTTCGTGAAAACTAAAATATATTAGGAAATTTTAAGATGTTTCAAATATTTAGAAGCCAGTACTAAAACTTTTATAAAGAAAACTATTCCCAGTGCGAACAAAGTGATCATCGCTTCATATTTGCCACACTTTTAGGTGCACGTTTTGAAAAGGGGTCAACACAGCTGACTGGTTAAAAAAAAACTGCTTACGTAGATACCTACCCTACCTCTCTGAAAAAATAACTGGTGGACATTATTATAATTTTTCTAATTTTTTTGGGTAATATCGACACGCCTTCACTTTTATAGTAAGTGTTAAATAAAAAGGTATTTCTGTAAAAATTTTGTATAATTTGCATAAGTTACAGATGATGTAAATTAAGCGTATAAATACCTGTCTGTCATCAGAAAAGTTCAAATGAGTTTCTATTTCATTTCATGTGAAAAATACTAAAATACTTGTACCATACATACGTTCTTAATTCTGCAAACTGAGGTGTTAATGCCATCAAGGTTTATCATATATTGTTAGTGTTGGAGAATTAAATATAACACAATAACGAGTATTAGAACAAAGCGTTAAAATCGTATGATCCACATTCTTAGTTATCGAACTTAGTGTACGAATTAGCAAGGATCACGCTGGCATTAGCAGCATTCACTTAGAATTGGCTAGAACAGCACTAAAACCATTCAAACTGGCCAAGGGAGGACTCGACCAGCGGAATTCCCACAAATGGACTTGAGAGTTTCGCAACAGTTTGAGCGTCTGATGGCGGAATAGCCGCTAGCACACGCATCCAGCCAAGTTTCCTTCTTAGGAAATTAATTCCAGAATAAATTTTCACATCCTCTACTTGGTCAGTTGGCCTTGTACGTATGTTTGTGCGAATACCTGTCGGCGGGGAACGCAACGAAATTGTGCAAATGCATTGCTGCAAACAAAGAGCAACTTCTGGTACGCGACCGCGTCATGAATTAGAATAATTATTCCATCGCGTCAACGGCGGCGGACGGCCAGGCGAGGAAGGTTGATAAATTATCTTCTGTTAGTTCGCGTATTTCAGGGAGTTTTATCGTCATGTTACGTAAAGCCGAGGAAAAGAGTTAATAACGGCCGCAGCCCTGACATATCGCGAAACGTAATCAATTTACCTCGTTTTTGTGCCGCCACTTAGGCGAATGGATGGCGAAATTGAAACAAATGCGAATACCCCTTTAGTTTCACCCTTAGCCAACCGGCACGGTGCAACGTGGGTTTGTCACCAGCAAGGTGGCGTCACGTCACTCAGCCTCCCCAGGAACTGACGGCGTATCTCCCGTCAAATGAATTTCCAAATAACACTCCGTTTTAGTGTTTAAAAGTGGGGTTATCACCTCTCCGATATCTCTCCGTTTGCGAGTGATATCACTACTGGAGACGCAGATAACAACTTCTCCTGCTTAAGGAATTTCACCTAATTATTTTAGTGTTTTTGTTTCCAATTTGTATGTATACCGTAGTTTTTGGGTTATTGTTGAATCAATTAACTGAATTAAATTTCCCTAGAGGGCGCTACTCTCGTACGGGGTAAGCAAACCCGATGAGTGGCGTTCCCAAAATAGAACTTGGAGTCTGCAACTGAGAAGTTTTCCATTTTAATCCTAATTTCGCTCGGGAAGTGTTAAATACCGAAAAAACAACTGCTAAGTAAACAGTACAAACAAATGTCCAAACTAAAAATAACCTTCTCAATCTTATCTGTTTTGCGATTATACTGTGGAAGCAGTCCGGAAATAGTCGTGCAATTTTTTCTTAAAGTAAGTTTTCAAAGCTGTCAGCAAAAATAATCTTTTTCTTTCCTTAGACCTTTTTTAAATTTACAATTTCAAAATTGCAATTACACAATGTCTCATTTATATTAAATAAAAAACTAGATACACACATTGCATCTAGTAAAGTAAATAAAATGAAGTTTCATAAGAAAAATCTTATCTTAGTTATCCCTGTTGGCTCTATAGGTCTCTAATTTTTTCAATTCATTTGTTTGCATATCTAATCTTATCTCAAAGCTTCTATTCTATACCATTTTCAAATTAATTTCAGGGTCTTCAAAATTGAGTTCAAATTTGTCTAAATAATTATGGAGTTTTTAAATCGCATTGAGTCCAAATTAAACAGCAACGTAAACCTGATTGAAAATGCAAATGACACAGTAAGAACAGTAAGAAAGTCGCAAAGAAACAGTGTTTTTATATGTAAATTCACAATAAACTACAGCGCTAAGATGGTGCTGCCTCATTTTCAGTAAAACTAAAATATATAAATAATTTTTATGTGTGTAAACGAGGAAATTATATGATAGCTTCAAACCAAAGGATAAGAATGGTATTAAAGTGTAACCATACACCGATGAATCAAATAGAGGCATGTTGAACTGAAAGGCCTAAAGCCAAGATCACGATGAACTTAGGCTTGGGCTTATTGCAGAATCCGTCGGCGGGAATCCGAATGTAAATTTCATAGATTGAACGCGGAATTCAGAACCCAAATGTATGAAATTCGCATTCCCTTGGACGGATTTTGCAATAAGCTAAAATATACAAGGTCTTCTGAACTTTGACAGTTGATAGCGGCCATATTGTTGTAGCTATATCTATCATATTGGCTGGCACTTATTCAGTCTGTTTTGATAATGCACGGATATAGCGTTCAACAACACATGCAAATGATAAAATTGTTTTATCAAAATGGGTGTTCTGATCGGGCAAGTTTCCGCGCGCTTCGCCCATTTTACGGTCACCATAATCGTCTTACCGAGGACTATTCGCAATGTGGTAGATAAATTTGAGTCAACTGGTTCAGTACATCAACCAACAGTCGTACGTCAACAAAACGCAAGATCTGTCGAAAACATCGCCGCTGTCTGTGAGAGTGTTCAGGAGAATCCGAGGCAGCCGATTTCACGTTGCTCACAAGAACTCGGCCTTGCGCAGACCACAACTAGGCGAATTTTGCGTCGTGACTTGGGCCTGCACCCGTACAAAATTCAACTGACCCAGGAGTTAAAGCTAACGACCATAGACAACGACGTGTGTTCGCCGAATGGGCTCTGGAGCAGTTCGAAACTAACCATAATTTTCATCGAAAAATCATCTTCAGCGATGAGGCCCATTTCTGGATGAATGGGTATGTCAACAAACGAAATTGCCGAATTTGGGACGATACCAATCCACATGAAATCCAAGAGCGTCCAATTTTTGGACTGACGGCGTCAGCGGTCCATGTTTCTTTGAGAACGACGTTGCCCAAGTCATAGGTCAATGATTACCAACTTCTTTTGGCCTGAATTGGAGGATATGGACAACAAAATGTGGTTTCAACAGGACGGCGCTATGTGCCACACAACTCATGCCACATTGAACATTCTGCACATGAGATTTGAGGACATGGTTATATCACATAGAACTGATGTGAAGTGGCCACCGATATCGTGTGAATTGACCCCGTTAGACTTTTTCTTGTGGGGTTTTCTTAAGTCGCAGATCTATGCGAATAAGCCAGAAACCAGAGCGGCCCTCAAAGCCAACATAACCCGAGCGATCTGTCAAATTCCGCCTGATTTATACGGTACATATAATATGTAAGCGAAATTATGTTTTAGGTTTTAGTGTTATTAAGAAGATAAACCAACCTTACCCTGCGAATGATGGGAGTATATTCAGCTTTACTATTTTAATTTAATTAATTATATTTATTCCCATACAATTTGCAAAGTACATATTTAATTTTAAAAAAAGTATATACAATACCATATATATTCATTACTTTCAGAACATTTCCTGTTTTATGCTAGCTAACAAAATATCATTTCTGTTTCAAGTTCGACTATAAAGATTATCTTTTTTACTCTGAAATTTTGTGATTTCTTTTTACCTCTAAAATCACTCACACAGAATAATTAATTCTTTTCAGAGACCTTTTTTTTCCTACCTAACCACTAACCCCCGAATCCACTTTTTCACAAACAGAATTTAAACGGGGGTTGATTTTTCTTGACCAGCTTTTCTTTTCAAATGCATGTCGCTTTTAAAATTACAGAAATTCACTTTGTTTGTAGCTTTAATGAGAATGTTCCATTTATCATTGCATTCCTTAAATTCTTTATTTAATTAGCAAGATTTTTATTGGGAAAACAACAAAAATATGTAAAGGATATAAGGTATAGTCGGTATAAGTATCTGTAATTAAAACAAGAGTCTGAGCTTAGATCTGCTGACTGACTTGTAATTTTTGTTTATTTTCTATAAGTTATTTTCATTTTTGAATGACAAAGGCAACATATTCTCTTTTATTTCTCAAGTAGTGTAGCAATGTCTAAAAGTTAGAAATTGAAAAAGAGAAATGTTTGTTCTGCACGAAACGTAAATTACATCGATTTTTACTTTCAAACATAATTTACGTTGTTTTTTGGAGTTGATATATGCTCCAATTTAATACCAACAAAATATTTAAACCCTACATATATTGACTGCTACTTTCTTTTACAACAAAGAGTTTTATAAACAAACAAAAAATAATTAAATGAAATGTGACTCGCGCTCGGAGGTTGCCATTAAAAGGATAACATAACGTTAAAAATCAGAGTGTAAGGAACAATTTTTAATTACTATTCCGGAATTACAAAATCGGATCAAATCGAAGCAGCCTTTATTTTAATCCTTTGAGACGCACCATCCTCAAATATTGAGATATTTTTAAGAAATTTATATTATTTTCTCAATTGTGAATCTTTAATTATACTTTAAACTTTGCTTAGAAGGTACAAATGCTATCGACTTGTTTGGACTATCAGAGAAAGCAACGTTTAATGTAATACGGCCAATTCTGTTTAGTTATTTTGCACATTTTCATAACAATTCTGGCATTTTTTCTGAAATACTCTTCCAGTCAAATTGATTGTGACAGAAAATAATTCGTGACATCTGGTGGTAGCTATTCTTGAGAATTAGCTGACTATTTGTAATTGTTTCCCTTGAAAGTAATATGTGCAAATAGCTAATGGAAAAGAAGCGAACACTCCAAAAAGCTCCAAAACAAGACACTTCCGACTGGGTACATATTTTTTAATATTTATATTATTGTTTTCTTTCCGAGAGGAGAATCAGGAGAATCAAGGTGGTGACTCGAACATTATAATGAAATTTTGTTATGTTGCCCATGGGGTTTACATACAACAGAAATAATCAAAATTTCTTTCATTTTTTAAATGATTTTTGCGCGGAATTCTTATACGTCAGAATAACCAACTGCATAAATTACTATTGTGGCTGAGTGAAAATCGAGGTTTGTGCATTGTAAAAGGTTCACGTTCATAAATACATTACATAATTTTATTATCCTGACACCTATCATCCTGAATATAATGAAAAAGTGCATTTATGATCCCACCTCCGTGCTGAACATAGTCAAAACAAAAATATTAGAAAATACTAAATAGACCTTGTTGATGTAGAAAACGATAGTGTGTAGTTCTACTAGGGTCAGCGCAGCATAATTTTATGACTTAAGTCAAGAATGCGGAAACCTTCCGGATTTTGATGAAATTTTGTAGAAACTTTTTTTTCCACTTGAAACGAATGTAGCAGTTGGGCTGAAAAGTTCGTATCGTTTTATAGAAAAACACAGTTTTTTTTTTTGGCAAAATTCGATTTTATTATTCAACATAGTTGCCATCGAGGGCGATACACCGATTATATAGCGATCTTCCAACTTTTCAATACCATTTTTATAGTGCGATTTGTCTTTAGCCTCAAAATAGGCCTCTGTTTCGGCGATTACTTCCACATCGGCTTTAAATTTCTTTCCAGCGAGCATTCTCTTGAGATCTGAGAACAGAAAAAATCGCTGGGGGCCAAATCTGGAGAATACGGTGGATGCGGAAACAATTCGAAGCCCAATTTATGCAATTTTGCCATCATTTTCATCGATTTGTGACACGGCGCATTGTCTTGATGAAACAACACTTTCTGTCAGTTTCTTCAAGCTGTCATTATGGTGTGGATTTAGGTTAATAAGCTTAAAAGCTAACGCCAAATTTTTCTGTTTTCAGATACTTTTAGTCGGGAAACAGTCTCTGAAGTAGGATAGAGTGTTTAAATTGTAGTGATTAAACGATTTTTTAAATGAAACTAAATGAAAAATTGAATCCTGCTGTATAGCAGCGTGAGCAAGTTTATAGAAGTTTAAAATGTTGCGGTCGTATTGTTAGTGTCAATATTTTAGCAGGAATACGAAAGTTGGGTAGAAGGTAGATGAGGAAGCTAACCATTAGGCAATATGCAACTCCTGGAAAATTAAAGTTTTAAGCAATCTAATGCCAATAAAAGGATGTCTTAGCTTCTTTCAGCTCAAAGACACTCACTACCTTCCTCCTAGCCACCGCTAAATAGAACGTGAAGCGTGATATTCAACGCCTATTTCCCTAAGGAATGAAGGCATCTTATGGGAATTATTTTCCCGCTCGCAACACCAGTGAAAAGCGGCATAATCTGGTGGTTCGAGTGACCCCGCAAACATTTTGGCCTTCTATTCAGCGTGAACAAAAGGTTCTGAAATTGCGAGCCGTAACCGACAGAACAGAAACAAAAGTAGAGCGTTCCGTAGACGAAATTGTTGCGATCTGCGACCACCCAATGGGGGCCTCGAGCGGATTCGTTTGGCTTTCCGGTTCCGCCTGCTTTACTGCCATAAAATAATGAAATTAAACACCGCGACACGTTTGTGCGTACCTCTTATTTCAAGCTAGCGCGATTCAGAATCGGAGAAGTCACACGACTCCGGCTAGCATTTTGTCGTTTTTCCCTAGCAGCGGTAGCCTCATCCGAGCTCCGTGCACCTGGCAGGCGAGTTCCCACCATAACAAGAGCGGGGCAAAACAAAGGGTATAAGTGCTCCCTTCTTTAGGTTTTCTTGGAAAAAAAAATTAATAAAGCATAAGGTGAGGATCTTTAGCTCGACAGCGATGCCGCTGCTATCGCCTTCTTCCTCTCACCTACCTGTGCAGAAGCAGCTGTTGATTGAGGTCCCGGCGACTAGCAGTAGGCAGGTAATCCAAAAATTTAGACGGTTTCTGTAGCAAAGGTGCCTCTCGCCTTCCTCCATCTTATGATACACAAATCGCGATGTAAATTAATTGCTTCAATTCAGCGGGTCGCTGCGCGCGTCATTAAAAGAAAAAAGATTCGAAGCACTCGCGTTTGAATCCGTGAATAAGACTACGAACGGCGATGCCACGGCACGGATGCACTAGAATACGGGTACAAATTACAGGTAACCTTTTCTCAGAGGTGCATCGCGAAAACGGTCGCTTCCACTCGATCACTGGCCACACTCACACACGTTCACACCTGCACTACACGGACACGGCAATCTGCTGCAGTAGATTTTCCAACTTCCATTGCACTCCGGCGGACGGGCGGTTGAAGCGTTCGTACGACGCGGCGGCGGATCTACTTCACTTCGCAAGCCGATTTCGTCATTTTCGCGAATCTCAGACTTTGTTTTGTGCACTAACGCACCCTGGAAACGGGAATTTGGGCCCACTCACGACACTCGGACTCAGCCTGGTCAGCGCGACACTGGAATTTGCTAGTAACGACCACCTGTGGCTTCTGGGAATGCCTCGCTCGTACAGATTTCGCTCTTGATTTACCGAATATTTTACTTAATTGAATAAAATAATTAGTACTTTGCGGCACGGAGGTTCACTGAGAGCACAGCTCAATCGGAAAAGTAGCTTTTTTACAAGCAATTTTCAGATACAGTCAATGAACGAACGCGTAAACAATGCAAACACCCGCGTCCGGCAGCGAACGAAACCACCAACACAATGGACGTTCCAATTGTAACTGAATTTAGCTGACGTATAGAGCTGTTTGTTTTGTCACAAAAACCGGTTTGACAACTTTTCTTCGCTTTTCCGAGCGATACAGCCTCTGGTGGGCACTAGACTAAGCATTGTTGACTGCTTTCACGTGTAGAGCTCAGGGGTTACCGGAAATAAGTAGGCTGGTCGTTCTTAACGGGGACATTTCGACGTTTTAGTGAAGGATATCAACAAAACTTTTTCATAAATTACAAAATGTAAATAATTATTATTTATTTTGATTAGATAATAGTGATAATCTCGACATAGGAATATAAATAATGCCGAAGTCAGTTTTTTGTATTTTAAAATATTGACTTGTGATTTGGATAAACGCTCTATTGATCCAATTTCCTGGAAAAGTTGAATTTTTGATAATAAACAAAATGTTAATGTTTTATTTTATAATTATATTGCTGTTTGGAAAAAATAAAACAACTTTACAAATTTATTATTTAATTTAAAGGATTAGATTCGTTTAAACTGAATTTTCTATTTAATTTATTATTGGACATATGCAGTACTGAACTAAACCACTGTTTCAAAGGAATGTTTATCGTTTTTTGATAGGAGAGCTTTTATTTTGACCTGAGAACTTAATCCCGAACGCGCAATAGAAAATGAAAATTGTCTCGTTTTCGTTTCTGAAGCTATTGTGGTTTGCTGATCGTCTTTCGTTTAAACGTTTATGAATGTGACTCAAAATGTGAGTTCAAAGTATCAAAATTTTCAATTGTGTTCATTATTAAATGTGCACTTCGTAACAAAAAACAAACATTCTATCCCCAATCTATAAAAAAGGTATAAGTACGTGACTCACTACAGTATAAGGTATAAGTACGTCTACTCACGGTTTGCGAAAAATGTATTTTTCAGTGTCCCGACAACAATGTGTTGAACAGTCTTATAAATTTATTAAAATTTCAAAGTAACTGCAGGGCCAAAACAGAAATTCTTACATTTCCTTCTGTGATTTCATAGGATTGGATGAATCTCAAAATACTTTTTAATCAACATACCTATTCACTCTCTCGTCAAAACGGATTCAATTGATCAAATTTATTAAAAGCAATTTCAAGTATTGTTAAATGAAGAGAAAAATTTCAAAATTCGTTATCCTCCGTCTCCACTATACATAACTTAGCATACGCTAAACTCTCCTGCATACCTAAACTCTTTGAAAGCATCGTTTACCACTGCTTGTTCTTTCACTCTAAATCGATTTTTTCCCCGTCCCAACAAGGTTTCCTAAAGGACAGATCGACTACCACCAACCTTACCGATTTCATCTCTAGAACACTGTATGGTCTGGAGAATGGTGACGAAGTTGACGTCATTGCTACTGATTTCAGCAAGGCGTTTAATAAAATCTCTCATAAATTAATTCTCTTCAAACTACAATCCCTTGCCTTCAATCAGCTCTTTATTTCCTGGATGAAGTCTTATCTTGAACAACGCCAATACAGGGTCCTTTTCTGTTCCTCTTCCTCCAACTCTTTTGTGGCCAACTCGGGGGTCCCCCAGGGTAACCACTTAGGGCCGTTGCTTTTAATTTTGGCCACCAATGATGTCGAATGTGTCATTCAGCACTCGGACATTTCTATATACGCCGACGATATGAAAATCTCCAAACGGATATCCTCTACCTCGGTTTCCCGACTGCTTCAGGATTACCTCAACAATTTTAGCATTTGGTGCAATAAAAACTCTCTTGAGCTTAATGTCTACAAATGCCAATCCATAACTTACTCCCGTAGACGCTCCTCTTCTTCCCCCAGAGTTTATCGGATATCTGATGAACCTATCCCCTTCGTATCTAGGCGTCATTTGTGACAGCGAACTTAACTTTCGTGAACACATTGACAGCGTGATCGCTAGAGCCAATTCTGTGCTTGGCTTTGTGAAGCGTTTGTCCAAGGTGTTCCTTGATCCCTACGTAGCCAAATCCCTCTTTGTTACCTTCGTCAGGCCTCTCCTTAAATATGCTTGCCAAGTGTGGTCACCATTTCAATCCAATCGAATCAATAGGATTGAGGCTGTCCAGCGTAGGTTCCTTCGCTTCGCTTGACGAGACCTTTCCTGGTCTAACCATCAAAACCTTCCCTCCTGCAAAAACCGCCTCTCACTGATCAACTTGCAACCCCTGTGGAAGCGGCGGGACCTTGCTGATATTACCTGCATTCACCAGCTGCTTACCGGTGAGATTGACTGTCCTTCCCTACTCCAGAGCATCTCCATCTACACCAATCCTCGTAACCTCCGTTCGGCACCTCTCTTTCGCCCTGCTTATCAACGTACCAACTATGGACTTAGAGAACCTTGAAAGTGCTAACCTTCTGAAAGGATGTAACAAATTCCGGAAAGATAAAATTTAGAAAGTATAAAAATGAACATAATTTTCATAATTCTCATTCGGACTCTGATTTTGATAACCAACGAAAACATTATAAAAGCATGCATTTTTGGATTTATTTATATGCTGATGCAGACTTGTTAAGTTTAAAAGTATATTTTCCTCTTACTCGTTATTTCAAGGATTTTTGCACAATTTTTTATGTGAAAACATCGTTAATTTAAAATCTTTAATGAATTTGCGGAAAATCGCGCCGCAACAATGTAACTTTTCGAAAATATATTGAAATGCATTTAACAAATTCTTAAAAATAAGGAAAAGCTTATAAGGTGCTAAGGTGAAAAAATAATGGTGCTAAAGGTTTATTTTTGTCAGCATAATAATTACAAGCTTCACAATTTTTTTTTGGCTTGAAAAACTAAAATGCCAAGCGGATTTCTATTTTTTCATGATAAATAATTACAAGCATCAAAACTTAGCTCTAAAAATATAAAACTGAACTGGCTTTTATTTTTGCTAGAAAAAATATTATCGGTCAGAACAGGTAGGGGGTTTTTCTAAAAAAAAAAACAAAAATTTATGTTATGTTCCCTTTTTTGAAAGAATGGTCAATCAATCGGAGGCGAAATGTATACGGGAATTTCTATAAACAATTTTATCCTCTACATTACTCCTAAAATTTTTATATCTTCAGCAGTTAATGAGTTTCTTGTAAGAAAAGTTAAGTACAATCATTCACTTTTACCGCAACTGCACGTACACATAAATTTTTGTATTTTGATCTACAAAAATGTAACTAATGATGAATCAGGAACGTTGAAATTTGTCTAAACTTCTCTGGATTATTTTTGCATTCGTCTAAATTTCCCATCCAATCCCCAAATGAAATATTTATTCAATTTATAGTTATTTTCTTTGAAACTACATTGACCAAAATATAGAATGAGGGGGTGAAAGTATCGTAAATAAAAACATTTTAAGAAAATTGTCTTACATTTTTTTATTCCTTAAAATGTTATAAAAATCTTCAGAAGAAGAATCCTAAAATTTTTCCTCCCAGATGTTTTCGCCTGGCTTCTTCATGGTCCATGATGCCTCCTGAGGTGGTTAGCACAACATATCCGAATTGTCTAGAGGGCAGCAAGTTATTTGTCCACTTTTCAATATCATTGATAGGCACATCGAAGCGGGGCGAAATGACGCCGCATTTGTTTAGCCTTCCCGTGAGATTCACGACAATCTTTCCAGATCTGTGATCGTCGACAATCTCAAACTCCCCGATGTACCCGTGCTTCATCATCACAGTGAGGAACTTGATGATTACCTTAGAGCAGGGACGAAGCAGCACTTGGCGCTTGCCTCGCTTCTCGGCATTGTTGATGCATTTCAGGGCATCGGCTAATACGTTCATACGCACCATGGCTGAAAAGAGAAAAAAACATCCCTGTTAATTCACGGGCATTGTACAAAAATGCGAAAGTTATAGCCGGCGTCCACGGGACTGACATCTGCAAGTCTTGACGGAGATCCAACTCAGCTGGAGCGGGATTTGTGACAACAAAACGAATGCAAGGCACGAAAGTGTTTTTAATGGCAATTCAACACCGCCGTTCCAAAACTCGTTAAAAGTAAATAACCATATTTAACACAGAATCTGCGGAAAACATTGCGGTTCTCTCCTTTCAATCAGTTGTCAAACATCACACAGTCTCCATCGCGGCAGAAATTTCCATTTTCTGGATCAAACGCCAAATTAATTTCAATAAATTTTAATCGTACATGAAATGCAGATGCCAGGGAACAATTTCGAGCAATATTTAAATAACGATGGCCGATGATTACCTCCGATTTATTTTAGTAAAAGCTGTCACAAATGACACCGACAAGAACGTATCGCAAAAGAGGAAGTTTGGGGCAAAGTTGGTCGTGTTTCCCCTCCGTTCGACATTTTTACTGACAGTAGCGCTCGACACAACTGATTTTGGAACTTTAAAAACCTGTGGGACAGGGTGACTCTTTTGGCATTAAAATTGAAATCAAATAATTAAAACCTGTTAACCGGGGAATTAATTTTTGTCCAGATCGTTTCTCAACGGAGACTATATTTTTTTTCAAAATGACAAAAACTATTGTTATTCAAGCAATATAACTAGATTTAAAATGTACAGTAATGCCTATTTTCCTTAGAAATCCAAACCAACCATAGTAACAGCTCTTTTATTTTACATTTGTAATATTTGTCACATTGGTTATCCTCCTCCTATTTTACATTACAAGCCATGAAGTGGTCCGGCGCACACACACAATTATAGGGAAAAATGATTTGAAGCTCTTAACATGAATTTTCCTTTTCAAGTATAAGAATTTAACCCTTTTGCATCATTCGACGTAATAATCCGCGAACAAAAACTCTCTCTTATCACCAAAAGTGGAATAGTCCGTGCGAACAGTTTGAGGAAAATAAATAATTTTGGTAATCCTGTAACATTTTTTTTCATTAGAATTTTTGAGTACATCGCGAATTTCGAGCAGTGATGAAAAAGGGTTAAAGAGAGGGCCACCCATCACACATATAAATCTATGAATTTAAAAAATTAATAAAATTAATTAACAAAAAAGATTAAAATTAAGGTAAAAAAAAAATAATAAATTAAAATTAGAGAGCGGGAATGATAAGGCAGAAGATGGAAAAGAAAAAAGAAAACAGGCAACATTAGGAGGAATTAAGGGCATTCCTGAGAGAAGATTTACTCAGGTGAAAGTCAAAAAAGAGGTGGGAGTTGGCTTTCCGAAGCATACGGGTGAGAGGCTCAGAAAGTCCATAGTTGGTATGGTGATAAGCAGGGCGAAAAAGAGGTGCCGAACGCTACGAGGATTGGTGTAAATGGAGTAGGGAAAGACAATCAATCTCACCGGTAAGTAGCTGATGAATGAAGGTAATATCGGCAAGGTTCCGTCGCTTCCATAGGGGCTGCAAGTTGATTAGTAAGTAAGCCAAGCACGGAGTTGGCTCTAGCGATCACGCTGTCAATGTGTTCACGAAAGTTAAGTTCGCACAAATGACGCCTAGATACGAAGGGGATAGGTTCATCAGATAGCCGATAAACTCTGGGGGAAGAAGAGGGGCGCCTACGGGAGTAAGTGATGGATTGGCATTTGGAGACATTAAGCTCAAGAGAGTTTTTACATATTACACCAAATGCTAAAATTGTCGAGGTCGTCCTGAAGCAGTCGAGAGTCAGAGGTAGAGGATATCCGTTTGCAGGTTTTTATATAGTCGGCGTATATAGAAATATCCGAGTGCTGAATAACAAATTCGACATCATTGATATCCAGAATGAAAAGCAACGGCCCTAAGTGGCTTCCCTGTGGAACCCCCGAGTTAGCTACAAAAGAGTTGTAGGCAGAGGAACAGAAAAGGACCCTGTACTGACGTTGTTCACGATAAGACTTCATCCAGGAAATAAAGAGCTGATTGAAGCCAAGGGATTGTAGTTTGAAGAGAATTAATTTATGAGAGACCTTATCAAACGCCTTGCTAAAGTCAATCGCGAGATAAACGCCAAATTATATCAAAGTGAATGACAGGAAATATGGTAGCACCACAAATTCAGCGTGACCTGGATTTGCCCGTAACAGTACGACGCATGCGACAAGTTCTGGAGGAATCAAAACAAGTAGCATGGGGGAAAAGAATGTAAGCACCGGTGTTGATACAAGGCCATAAAGATCGGAGGTTGAAATTTGGGAAAAATGTCGGAAGAGGGGAAAAATGTCTGAAGAGTGTAAAAAGATTATTTAGTGATGAATAGAAATTCAATTTAGACGGTCCAGATGGATGCCAGTTTTATTGGAACTATTGACGAAAAGAAAAGGAGACAATGATGAATCGTAATTTTGGAGGCGGATTAGTGATGATCTTATCAAAAACTTATGGGGTATGCTTACCAGGAGAGTGTATAAAAATGTACGGCAGTACAATAATGTTTCAGAGCTCAAATTGAAATTTATTGAAGAATGGAGAAAAATAGATTAAAATTCATTCGAAAATTTAATTTTATCAATAACAAGAAGAATATTTGAGCTTATTAAGAAGAGCGGTATCTCTATAGATTATTAATTTATTTAAATTTAAATAAAATGTGTTAAAATCTTAGTGATTTTATATCTATTTCCCTTCTGAAAATGTCCAATTTTTATAAATTCGATAGTTTTTCAATACTGTTCACTAAAACTAAAAAAATTGAATGTTTATTAATGCTAAATATGTTACTAAAGTATATTTTTAAAGTTGGTTCCAAAACATCCGAGCAGTTTGTATGTAATTAAAAAAAGGTAAGTGAATTAATAGCTATTTCCTCCACTGGCAGTGCAGAATTGCATCGAATGATTATCGAAGCTTACGGCGAGCATGGTCTTGGTAAATCACAATCCTTTGAGGAGTTTAAAATGTTCAAAAGTGGTAGTTTTGACGTATTTTCACAATGCTCTGTGTTTGGTGGGATCAGAAGGATATGGTCTAGTATGAGCTGCAAAAATCTCGCAAAACTGTTGATACTGAACTCTACTGAAAACAAATGATCGATTCGAATCAAGCCTTGCCAGAAAAATTACCAGAATATTGAAAAAGGCATCATTACACACAGCAAAACTGGTCAAGGAAACGAATGAGGATTAGTTGGGAAATACTTCCTTATTCGGCTTACTTACCAGACTTGGCTTCTTTTTTGCATCGATGGGACACGCATTTTCTGAGCAGTGCTTCACTTCTTACGAAAATCGCTCGATGACTGGTCTGTCTCAAAAGAGCAACCGTTTTATTGTTTTTTTTTTTGCGTGGCATTCACAAATTCCCAGACAGATCAGAGATATGTATGTATGTAATGCTGGTAATGGATAAATATGTACTTCAAATAAAATATTTTTCTACATGTTCATATCATAAATGTGTACTTTCTATACACAAAATTCTGGGTTCATATGTACATACTTTGTACCTGGTATGTGATTGGTTTACACTTGAAAATATTTGAAAAATGTGCAAAAATGTCCCACACCACCCTTATAACCCTTATGCAAATATTCAGCTTTCTGAATTTTATTCTGGGGTATACTCTTTATTTTATTTTATATGACTGTTCTACGTAAAACATGCCTGATATTTACTGCTAGAATACCCTCTTAACTCTGTGTTCTAACACCCGAAAATTGAGGTATTTTTAGGATTTTTTTGAAAATTGGCAGAATAGCGCGCGATTCTAGTCCGCGCAATAGCCACTGGTTCTGTGAATATCAACATATCAAAATTTAAAATGATTCGGCTGAATAGTTTTCTTTTACGACACACATGACAAAATAAAGTAGTTTCGAGTTTAATGAGTTTTAAGTTTTAGGTATAGATATTTTTACAGACTTTGATTTGTTCGCTACCTGCTAATAACGTTGTAGAACCTGAAATACTGTTAATATCGAAATATCAAAAAAAAAATATTGATTTTTTGAAAATTCTAGATCACCGGGTCTCCTTAAGTTGTTTCAATCGCATCCTTCCAGTTTTTTTGAGATAGAAGAAATACAGAAAAGAAGTTGCCGCAATGAAATTCTTGTCGTTTTATATAACTCATATCCCATTTTATAAAACCAACTCGGAAAAAGGAGGAATTGATTTTATAATGAAAAAATGTATTAGCCTCCTCGTAGAAAACGTATATTTATAAAGTGTACAGTTAGATTCACTTTTACGTACCGTCAGTGCTCATTAGAGTTTCTGTTGCTTCTGATTTGCATAATGTTACAATTATAATCCGTGGGACTCTATATAAAAACAGAATGGCTAATCTGCTTCTGAACTGGAGCGATCGCACCTGAGCAAACGCAACAAGAAGCATGTGCAAAGCAATATCAATTTCTGCTATTTCTTATTTCACTTCCGCAACGAAATGCCCCAATAGATCGAAAAAAAAAAACAAATACCTTCATACCGCGACGGCGGCGCACCTTGCCTCACATTGCCGGATACCCTCCCAATACCTAGAAGTACCTGAAATAGCTGTCCATAACTATTCCCCGGGCCGGCTGCTTCATTTGATGGCAATCAATGGAGCATTCACTGAACGAACTGCATTCAGATAAGCTCCCTCTCCGGGTCGGAGTACCTGTTCCTGCACTCCGCTAGAAAACTTTTAACGAAGCCCGGCCGCATTGCCTCAGAGCTTCCTAAGCCCCCGAAAAAAAAAAACCTTAACGAAAGTTGAAACAGGTCTGTCTACTTCAGAAATTCGGTGGGAATCGACCCGGCAATTGCCGCTGTTAACTTTCACGATATTTTCCTAACATGCCGAGATCTCTTCTAAAAACGACTCTCCCAGGGCAGGTGTACGTGGAGCCCGAGCTGTGGGGCCATTTCTAATTCTTATCTAGCTAGCGACGGACAGCGAGATCTGCTCAATCTTGACTGCGGCAAGAAGTCAAGAAAACAAGTTAAACAAAAAAAAAAAA
Source organism: Philonicus albiceps (assembly GCA_963969385.1). Classification (NCBI taxonomy): domain Eukaryota; kingdom Metazoa; phylum Arthropoda; class Insecta; order Diptera; family Asilidae; genus Philonicus; species Philonicus albiceps. Next base: position 14,838,046 of record OZ017774.1, on the reverse strand, counting down.
AAAACAGCAGCTTGTGCTAAGGCGGCCCCCCTTGCGTGTGATGCAAGAAGTAGAATCTCGTAACAATCAAAAGTTCATTTTGAGACCGCGATAATTCTGTTAAATGTGCTTAAGAGCCGCTGGCTTACCGTTACTATTGACGTGCACTCGGTTATTTCATTCAGTTAGTGAGACGCGTTCAAGTTATAAGCAGTCGCGCGTTCGATTCCGCCGATCCGTTATTTTGCTGTGCTGATCGTAAATTATCCGTTACTTAATTGAATATTTTATTTTGTGAGGGGGAGACCTCTGGTGCGGTTAGATAGAACCTTTACGGAAGATCAGGATGACGGAGACTGTTGTTACCATCGACCAGAATCGGAACCCGCAGGCGGGCCAACCCAAGGCGACTCCTGTGGGAAATCAGCAACAGAGCAACGCCTTAGGCTGGATTCAGTTTAACATTGGATACTTCCAGACGCTGCCGGGCTTACTCAAGATCGCCCAACTGGTGAGGATCGCTTGGGGCAGGGGTGATGAACAGAACAGGTCGAGAACTCCGCTCTTTTCCTTTCTGTTCGAAGACCCTCTCCCAAGTCTCAACTTTTATTTTTACTGGATTGCGTCATTTTTGTTTACTGTGTCGCGTACCGCCGTTTTGCAAGCGATCAAGAATTCTTCAAGGACGCGACAACGATGTTCAGTGATTTAATCCGTGACTACGAGACTAGCGACGGCGACGGCGGATGCATGGATTCTGCCCTGAGCGATTGTAGTACGCTTGCCCTAGCACTTGCGATTTCATTTTTGGGCGACAGTCGCGCGGATGTGGGGGTGTTTGGCTAAGGAGTTACTGTCGAGATATTTACTTTGACCTAATGGCTCATAGTTGGCGCAATTTTGAGATAAGCGAGAGATTGAACCTCTTCGCTGCTGTTTTTCAAAGGAAGGTTCGGCAACCAGCACTCCTTTGGTTTCTAGTTAATTACAAATATCATTTTGTTGGGCGGCTATTAAGAGGTGTAAACATATTTGAAAAAATTATTTTTTTTTGTTGTTGATTTAGTAAAATTATATGTTTCTAAGAATATGATTTACAAATTGTACTGGCGACTTCCCAGTATTTCGTTAGTTTTGGACATTGCCACATACCAGTCGGCTTTAAACTCTTTTTAGGGCTCCGTAAGTCCGAATGAAAAAAACGTCACCCTTATAGGTTCCTTCGTGTGTTTGCTGTCCGTCTGTCACAGCTAATTTTCTCCGAATCTGCTAGATTGATTAAGTTGAAATTTGGTATACATTTGAATTTCTGTGACCTAAACAAGCACGTGTAACATAAATAAATGAATTTTGAATATGGGGAGCAAATTAGAAAATTATATAAAAAAAGTTTTGCAAACTGTACCGTGTGACACACCAAATGGGCTTGTTGCAAGGGTCTTAAATATATTTTTTTTTCTATAATTTTAGAATAAATAAATAGTTTTAATGTTATTTAAGAAACAGACAAAAATTGACCAATCAGCGGCCGTAGGTATTTTTCAAAAGCACAAAGAGTTCAATTTCGTAGTTTTGCTTATTGGGAAATAAATTTATAATTTAATTTTTTCCGCTTATGTGGAAATAAATTTATAATTTGAAAAAAAAATTGTTACAAAAATATACAAATTTTTGCTGTTACAAAATTAAAAGTTGAATATTTCGGAAGCTATAGCTGACCGATAAAAAATTCTTTGAGATCTTTTCGTTTTAGACCAAACGGAAGGCTCCTGCAAAATTTTATTCGAATCGGTGCATTTCCTCTATTCCGAACTTGTTCCAAAATTGTTAATACCGACTAATTCTTGACTGTTTTAACAAACTCAGTTGTCTGGCGGTAAATTTACTACTAAAATGTTGCATCGCTTTCCTTGAAAATCAGTGGCTTTAATTAATGTTTTTTTTAAAATTATTAAGAAAATTGTTTTGTAGTTCAGTTTCATATGGCCCAATCGTTAGCGCTATTTTTATCAGCAATCAGAGAAAACATTAAATCAAAAAATAGCATCAACCCGGAACTTTTCATTACATATTACAAATATTATTATTAGGGGAAAGAATTGGAATATGATTTTAAAAACCAGTTTCACAAAAATATAATTTTTGTTTTTTAAATTTTTAAATGTTTACGTTAATACACTTGAGACAACTATTTTATTAAGTCCTTATAATTAAAATGAAATTATTATTAATTTCACCAAAAATTACTACTATGATAGTATAATAAAACTTATTCTTCTTATAATTCAGTTTTAAAGTGTAATGATATCACTTGAAACTTATTTCTCTATATTTAGATATTTACGAACATACATACATCATGGAATGTTTTAATCTTTTCTCCTGATAAGTGGAATTTGTAAAAGGTGAAACTAGGGGAATTTTCAACTTTGAACTTCTAGGATCAATGGTATGTATAAAAATGTAGGAAAAAATAATTTTATCAGGAGGATTTATTCGTAGAAACGCAAAAAAGTATATAAAAAATAAAATCTTAGATAAATACTAGTGTGGATTGAATATCAATAAATTTTCTAATAGTAGCAATCTCTACTTGTAAGTAATGTAATATAAATTAAACATAATTTGTTTGCGCTAATTAAATATTGCTATCAACCTTTTTAATACATTAGCAAACCAAGATAGTAATTATTCCACAATAACTTCCTTCAACGTTAAAATAAACGTTAACAAGAGTAAACAACATCCGATTTCGAATTTTTGAATTAAGAGAAGAACGAGTAGTTTTATTTTTAATTCTAATTTTTAACTGAGTATTTAAATCTCAAACTAAATTAATCATTTTAAGGCTAAACGATTAACGAGAGTAATTAATTCTGATTGAATCCCAGAAAACCGGTTCCCCGCAAATTTGATATTAGATATGGCCTCAATTTTGTTTAGGGATCACGTTCTGATGCGTTTTTTTATTAAAGCGAACATTATCGTGAAGTTTTTTCTTTGTAAAACTGGATCAGCAAGTTTAAAGTATAATTAAGTGAATAATATATTGAAAGGTATTTTGAATTTTATTTTTATTTATTAATTACATAACTTAATCTTTAGTAGTGCCAAAGGCACCGAATTTTTAAAAGAAAGTATTAGTACAATGAGAAATAGGCACAGACATTTAATTTCCTTTAAACTTCTTCTCTCAACTTGTTTTCATAATTGCAATAGCTCCAATAAAAATTTTTATGTTTGATCGAAGTGGTATAATATATTTTTAAAAGTACTTTTCCGCACGTATAGAATATAATTTAACTAACGTATTATAAGAATTCTAAACCTGTCTAAATAATCTGAGATTAATAATTCAAATTTGGCTTGAATTTTAATATAATTGACTTTGTGCGAGTTTTCAAGGTTTCATATTTCAAATAAGACTCAAAAGGAGTTAATTTATAATTATTTGTGTTTGTATGTTGTATATGCTACATATACCAAAATCTTTAAGGCATGGTAAAACAAGCTATAGTTGCAACAAATATTAATATTTAATTTACATTTATTCCTTATTTGTAAACATTGTGCTTTATCTTTTATCATCATTTACATCATTTCATACGATTTGGAGTATTATCTGTGTAAATTATATTTAGAAGACCGTTTCATTTCTAAAAATGCTCAAAGTTAAATGAATCTAAGTCTCCTAAGGCGTTTCGCTAGAATATCTCTTAATTCATAAAACTATGATTTTCCCTGAAAATAATATTTAAAATAGACAAACCATAAGCTCGGAGTGGACAGACAAAGCGTAGGAGTGAGTTTTGTAACAATTTTAAAAATGTGATAATGTAATAAAAGAACTAGTCGATTTAGACGTCTGCGCTATAGACATACTTATGAAAAATATAAAAGCGAAATGCACCGTCTCTAAATTATGAGACGGACGATCTGTGATCCCACTACTTCAGTTATCTCGGCTGTGGCTCTGATTTAAATGTTGGCGTCACCCGTGGGTAGCTCATCGCACATTAATTTGCTCTTCTGAGATTTTTCTAGTGCAACTTCGGTCATCAAATATACATAAGTGGGAGGACAAATTCAGACACACAATCAGGAAATAGCTCCCTTCGATTGTCATCTTGAAGTCGATGGTGGGTCGAGTCATTCGTTGCTCTTGGGGCAAATGTAATGAAAGTAAAACCTTTTTCTTGTGTTTATAACTCGCACCAACAAGTTGCCTCTGCTTTATGATGCTTTTGCAAAATACCTGCAGGTGTGAAGTGTAAGTATGTGAAAAAGTAATAAGATAGGTTGCATTTAGAATGGTTTAACGACCCTTTATGGTTGATAAAAGATAAGATAACATACGATAAAAACAATTCATTTTTAAGAACCACCAACTTAGTCAAAGCCTTTGAGATAACAAAATAAATTTGAAGCGTATGACCGATTAATCACTATTTGGTTCTGGTAATAAACAGAGTTTTCTTCAGTACATGCTTACTAACATGAGCGTCAAACAAATCAATATTCTTATTAATATATGACTTCACCTAATTAATGGCTAGAATAAGCTATTATAATTATTTATACATAAACTAGATTGCGGAACCGACACCATCCTCAGATAGCGCTCATTCGCCCTGAAAGTGAATTCGATTTTAAAACACGTTGTCTATCTTATCAATTAACAATTGGTGAACAAATATAATGTCAGTAGTCTCCTGATGTTTGTGCAGAGAGTATATATCAAGGAGCTTCAGTCGATCATTATGAGAAAAATAAGGCAAATTTTGGAGGCGAACTTGCCAAATTTTTTCTGCACGGATTCTACACAATCGATATCAACTTGATAATAATGGCAACCAAACTTGACTCGCGTATTCAAGAATTTGTCTAACAAAAGAAAAATAAAGCGGTTTAAAGGCAAAACGAAATGAGGACTAAATAGAGACGTGGATCAAATCATTCAGAGCTTAAAGGCGCAGTTTCACAGAAAAGTTCCGAGGACTAAACCAATTTGTATAAGGATCCACTAAACGACGTTTTTCGAATATGGGCAGGCAACAGAGTCCAATCTCGCGCAGCTTGTACAAATAATGAGCGCTCGTCGACACAAGTCTGGCAATGAAGTACCAATAACTTTAGGTGTCCAGGCGCAGACTTTTCGATCTGTTAAAAAGATACAGTGGTTGTTGCATGTATACCCCATCATGGAAAAACTTACGTCTGCGGTCTTTAAAGTGAGTAAAGAGGGGAAACCTTGCACTGAAAGGGTGTAATGGGACACTTGTGTTTGCCTGGTTAGCTTGAATACAAAACGTAACACGTCTTTAAAAGCGATTGTTAGTCTTCTTTTTAATATCGTTTTGAGTTATGGAAATACCACATTACCATATGTGAGTGCAGAATAACCAAAGTTTTCACTAATCTCACTAATCAAATTAGTGGGAAACTAATCAAATGTGTTTACAAAACAGTTTTTTGCTTTTTTTTCTGGTTTTTTCTGAAAAACTTGGCGTTCTATAAATTTTACAATAGTTTCCGAATTCGCAATCTATGGATGTTCAGATGGAGCATATTTCCTGCTTATGGTCATTCAAAATGTTGGTGGCTTATTAGAAATATTTGAGTTCAAACTCCGACTCATTAGTTGTAATAGAGGCCAAGATCACCAGATAGGCACTAATGAGACTTGAAAATGAAATCGATGTACCCGATTTTGATCAAACATAGTTAAGAACCATCTCGCAAATAGCTTTTGAACAAAACGAACTGTTTTGAAATTGATTCAGCCGTCTTAAAGCTACGATGGCACAGGTGAGACGCACAGACAAAGGCTTCAAAGACATATGATAATACCCCTCTTTTTGCATTTGGGCTTAAAAATAGCTTCTTCCGCTCTTCCCTTGTTTTGTGACATAAATTGAATATGTTGATTATAATTTTTCTTGGTTTCTAGTTGGATTTATCCTAATCAAAACTTTTTCTCTGAATGATTTATAGAAAAACATTAATTATTTTCTATAGGTTTTATAAGTGAAATTTATGAATAAAGCTTACAATTCATAATTTCTAAAGAATGACTTAACCTACCAAATATTGTAGGACCTATTTTACCCAATAAAGAACTCTCTTTCTCGCTCTTACGCCATCCAAAACCCCAACAGAGCTCAGTGACTTTCATTTTTCGTTAAAAATATACGAACAGCATAAATGGCTTTTTTGGAGAAAGAAAGTTAATAAAAAAACAAAACGAAAAAAAAAACACAAAAACGAAGCTGAAAGGCGACAAATTCAAATTAAAGTCGGAAAGCAAAACTTCTTGTTAGGTTGAATGCGGTCGTACTGGTCGGATAACTTTCTCGCTCGAAGATAATGGGAAGATAACAATTTTCCAGAAAGCCAGAGAAACCATGTGGTACACCCAAAATCATCGTCGCCCTGGGCTGAAAAGGTACGAGGACAATCATGCAGCTCGGGATCCTACCGCTGATCTGCGGAGCCCCAAACACCGATCGATTAAAATCGGGCTGAACTAGAACTTGCCCGTGCGATTGACGTAATTTAAGCAGGTTGCGACGTGGCGGTGTGGCGGCGGCAGCTGTGCGCTATGCAGTTGCCCTCGACTGCTTTGAATTTCGAAAAGGGGGTCACGCTGTGCTTTTAAGGTTTTGACTTCGCAGGAAGAACAATCGTAAAAAAGTGGCGTACCGCCGTAATCTGAAGCCCGCCACCCCACCGTTGCCAACACACCGATCGATGTAAACAGTGGAGAAAGCCAGCGACGTCGACGCGCGGCGGCCCTTCAATCTATGCAGTTACTGCTACGCGCATAAATTAAGCCGCGTTCCCATTCAACTGTCTGCGGTGGCCACTCGGCTCGAAAGGCTTTATTTCGAGTTTCCCCAATTGCTGGCAGCTGCTGCCGGTGCCTGTAAAATTTCTTTAAGCAGCTATTTCACTTTCTTCAGATACGATCGAGACGAGATTCTTACCCTAAAAAGCTGTTAACTGCTCATTTATTTGGAAGCAATTTCAAAGTTATATCCGTCGTTATCTTTCGTGTAAACATCAAATTCGAAATAGTTACATTCGGTATCGTTATATGTATATGAAAGCACCAAAAGTAAATAAAACACTAGAATTTTTCATTTTGATAAAATTCCATAAAATTTTCGTTTAGAGATCAAACAAAAAAATTTAGTTCACCTTAATTTTTTGAGCGTGTCAGTTCCCACACTAAATCACTAAAACGCTGAAAAAGTGTGGCTTTTAGATTTTACTATTTTGTATTAATTTTTTATATTATATTTAACATTTATGCTATTTTGAGCGCCTTGGATATTCATCATACAAAACAATTAGCATATTTAGTAATTTTCTTCCTTTTGTTTAAAATTATTAAATTAATATTTTTAAAAATCATACGTTGAACAATTTAAATTTTTTATGAGACTTAATTTAAAGAAAATTTATAGTTTTATTACGAAACTTGTTTTATTATTGTGTTAGAAGCAAGTAAAAAGCTCGATTAGTACAAAAAGATAGCACGATCTCAAATATTATATTTGAGTTTTCGAAATTTTTAATTAGCAACTTCTTCAACGTATAATATATTTTGAGATATTTCAGCTATTCATTTGGTATGCATATCATTATTTTATTTTTATCTTTTGATTTGCTTAATGCAGTGACATCTAACTCACACCAAAAATCGACTATCTTAATGGTCTTTCCAAAAATGTGAACAATGTTGTCAACCTACCACTAAATTTTTTGCACTTTCGGAAGTAAGTGGACCTGCAGTAGCTGGTGTTAAAACACCCTTTATACATGATATTCATTTATTTATTTTTAAAGATTATTTTATGATACGGTTCTTAATCACGATAATGACTCGGAATGAAAAATACATTCAATGTAATGATTTTTTCAATAATTTTTACAAATCATGTGATTTTCTGCGGAGTTAGTCTTATAGAAGTAAAAGTAAATGACTATTAACATATAGCTTAACTTAAAACTAGTTTAATGAATATTTCGAGTATTGAAGTCATCCATATATGCATATCCACTTCGAAGCTCTATAGCAAATCCAAAAATTCTTCGAATTAAACACCACTTATGGCGTGGGATGGTTTTGTACTCGCAAAAGCACATTTTATGGCTAAGTAGCTCTTCTACAAGTTTCAAGGTAGTGCCATTCTCAGCGCGGGAAACTGCCCACCTGAAGCATCATATATTGCCCGTAATTGAGAATAGTTACCTTACTTCCCTTTAAAGTTCTTAAAACAATCAAAATTAGTGACAACTTTTACATGCATACGACGATTCCCACGCTTCTCTCCGAGTCCATCGAGTATGGTTATTAGGTTTAATTCTATGTCTAGCGATCTAGCTCAATATGGCAAGAAACTAGTTCACATCTCGCACTTTGGGTGGCCTCTCGAATTAATCCCGCGGTCTATCATACTCTAGACTAGTGTTTAGTTACCAAAAAGAAAACAAAAATAGGGAAGCGCCCTGAATTAATGCATAAAATTTATTAATAGCGCGACGATGACTGGCCCCGCAGCTTTAAATTAAGTAGTAGCGCCAACGCACCGTTCGACGAGCTGGTGGGAAAGCCTCGACGAGTCCAGCGACATTTTGTATGACGTGTAGAAGTTTACATTGAATGACCTCGAGATAGATTTATCTCGAGATAATTCATCGCTACTCGCGAGAATATTACAGAAGTAGGCGCAGATTGTTTTCCTTGCAGAGCCGCTAAAAACAAATTTTATGAATATTTTTCAAGATTTCGCCGCGCACCAAATTGATCGTTGTTCTGATGATTTTGCCCGAAACGACGATGGATTCGATGAAATCAATAGTAATCGAGTAATTTATCTGAATGGGATAGAGAGGACGGGGTAAAGTCCTTCAAGCGTGATTTATCGGATTACATGACTTTCACTTGGTACCGCAGCCGCAAAGATCTAGTCTTGCGGCACTTCGGTGCCATGAGATCGCCATATCGATTACTAGAATTACTGGTCCAGTTTGCTGTGCTTCTATAGATCTAGCAAGTTGCGCCTTACTATATAAGCCAAATTCATTTTATTTCCGCAATCTTATCGTTAATTATGCTCAGGTTCAAGAAATTCTAAGATTATAATATTTTTGCGGCAAAAAGGTTTATACAAGGTGGCGCAAAATTAATCATTCAATTTTGTTTTTGTATAACTTTTTTGCTAAATAAAATCCATTGTGGCTCATGCTGTGTGTGCTGTTGCACCGTCTTGTTGAAACCAAGCCAACATGTGTAAGTCTTTCACTAAAATACGCTGTAGGGTCCGTCTGGTGATGCCCAATTGCGTGGCTCGTCGTCTGGTTGATGTTTCTTCGTTCTCAGCGACATCGGCAGCCACAGCCGCGATATTCTCAGCAGAACGATCAGTCCGGTGGCGGCCACGCCCTGCAAGGTCTTTTGTGGTTCCAGTCTGTTCGAGTCGAGCAGCTAAGCGGCGGAATGTTTATCCTGTTGGCGCGACCCGATTAGGAAATCGACATCGAAATGCACGCTGCGCTATCACGGACCGATAATTAGTCAAAAAAATTGACACAATTATTTCACGCTCTTGCGGTGTGTAGCGTTCCATTGCTTGTCTGTTTATATTCTGCAGCTATGTAGTTCACAAATGTCAAATATGATTGACGTACGACGCCATTTGCAATAATTCTAACATATTCTGATAGAGTGATTAATTTTGCGCCACCTTGTATTATTCGTAGCATGATTATTATTATGGGTGTTTGAGTAATTTAATTTTGAAAAGTACAATACGAGTATATCTTTTTCTTGAAATGATTTATTTGCTTTAATCAGCTGGTCATCTGCAGCACACAATATAAATATATATACACACACATACAGGGCTTCCGCCGTTTGGTAAGGTGTGTCCAAAAATAAAAAAATTAAAATTTATCAATATTTATATGAATGTAGTATCTTTATGAGTAGTATTTACTGTCCTTTTTACATTTTAAAACAAATGATGGCGGTTTTAAAAATTCACTTTTAACACTTTTACTCAAAGGGTTTTAAAAACTAGTAATTATTAACATTTTCAAAATCATAGTCATTTCGATTATAAAATGTTAAAAATCGGCATCTCCAGTCTTGGGTTTTTCTAATTTTTTTCCATTTCACTGAATATTGACTAAATTTTAAAGATATTGTAAAACGAAATGTAAGGGCCACAACAGGTCGCGCTAACTAGTCTCAGTAAATTGACTGTAATTCTATCAATTTTCGGAATTTTGATTTAGAATATTTCTCTTATACATATTCTCATACATTCTTACATTTGAATCTTTTCCAATAGTGCACAACATCTTACAAGTTTTCGGGTTATTGGGTCTCAGAAACTTAATGAAATTTTCACATATATTTGATATCTTAGTCTTTTTGTGAAAATAACTATTTATATGTTAATACCAAAATAGACATAAAACTATCCATTTTTTGTACGAGCTGAAAAATACAGTATTTGCAAACTAATAGGTTATTTAATTATGGGGCAGCTTCCTTCAGTCCTTTAATACTTAAATCCATTGAAATTAATTGAGTTCAGTTTGTATATTATTACCTTACCATAATTACAAGTACTAGGTTAGATTAGGTTGCTGTGGCTGCCTAGAAAGGCACACTTAGGCCAATTTTGGCCCATTGTGTTACCACGTAGCGCAGGAGATCATGGTTATTCGTGGGATTCGAACCCACAGCCTCTGGGACGGTAGGACAGCGCGCTAACAACTGAAATATCAGAGGCCCCATTAGAAGTACTAAGTTATATAAAATTTCTACTTTGTTAAAAAGTTTATAAACTTAGCAGTGAATTAATTAATTTGCATAATGTGTGTTTATGGCAAACAACCTTAATTTATGGTATTTAAAGTTTAAATGCATTTATATAACAAAATATAAAGTTTAAATGCGTTTATATAACAATTAACAACCTATTGAATCATGGATTATAATAAAAATTTACTTGATATAACTACCGAAACGTTCTTATCTTTACATAAAATGTGGAAAATAATCTTTGATCTTATATACGTACCTTCAAAAAGAGATTTCCGAACGTTTTTGATTGTGTGTAAAATCTAAGATCTTATTTTCTTTGCAAAATTGAAAAAGTAATGTTTTATTTCTACTTGAATACTTCAGGGTACAAGGCCGATGTCAAGGGAAGGCAACAGAAGTTATAGTCACATGAGATTCTCTCTCGCCCACAAAATTTTTATATTTTTGTATATTTTACCTTTAATCAATTTCCATATAATTTCTTTGATTCATACGATTTTGTTCATGCCTATGTGATGACAATTAATAACGCAATCAAAATAAATAAATCAATAAATTTCTGTCTCATTTAAATATTAAAATTAGTATGATTAGCATGAAAAAGTGAATATCCAATTGTGTTAATCTTCATTGAGATGAATAAGTATCTATTATATATCTTTGTAGCAGAGCTATAAGATTATTTAAAGTTAATTTTTCCCTCCAGTTATCTTCAATACTTAACTCGCCAAGCTGCTGCCATATGATCACTTTCCTCGGCGTCGCCTAGTTAGCGTTTTGCCATAATATCAGCCCACCAGTCCGTCGATCGCTGGGCACGGATTTCTCACGATCACGATCAGTACAGCGGTGCCGAGGTGGACAAATAAGGTGAATTCAGAACGACAGGTATTTGGCGCATTTGCAGTAGGAATGCGCCGCGTCTTATGTCTGACTGATTTCAAACTGCTAATTATTAGCGGAACCGGTTTGGTGCGCCACCACCGCACAAGGGGAAAAATTCAGTAAATTACGCGATATCACAGATGCAGTTCGCGGTTTGTTATTGGAATTAGCCAATCATCGACTCTAACGAGGTATGCTGACCCGATGGATAATTCTGGTTAGAGTGTAGGGGAAAAAATTTCGCTACTTTCTTGTAAACATGAGTGGACCGCTAGCTTACAATTCTGAAATCTTCCCGTATTTTTAGAAGCATGGAACTAAAATTATGTCATTGAGTTGAGCTAAAGTTACGAGAATATTGGGATAGTCGAAGAGTGCATACAAAAGTTGGCCGCGTACCAATTGCGTTGTGCTCCGTATAATGTTGCGACTTCGGTGAAACTTGTTTCTAAGTTTCTGCATTTTTTGAATATTTTCGAATGAGCTAGCATGTGCCGCAGGCTTTTGTTCTGTTTCTACGGGAACAGCTTCATTGATACTTGTTGGCCTCAACTGTCGTCCGGTATTGGCAGTACCTACTGAGTGCACTTTTTCTTAGATTATACCCGTCCACAATTAATGCATGATTTTGCTCCTGAACGTTTGCTTAATATGCACCAAATAACTGCAAGAGAGCAAATTTTATTCCCCAACCATTCGGATTTCATTGCCAATTTTAGAAAATTCCAAGAAATATGGAATCTTAATTTTAACAACACGATAGGCTACATCCTGCAGGTAAACAAATTGGTAGAAGAAAAACCTGTTATAATAAACCTCTGTAAAACTCGTTTTCATTTTCCTTTCTAAGTAATTTTGTATACATATAAATAAAATAAAAATTTATCAATATTCATTAACAGAATTACTTTATTATTGGCGTTATGTGGTTGTATGTATTTCATTCTTTTTGTTTTTATTCTAATCATATTTTTTAAAAAAATACTGGTTAAACTTAATTAGTAAGCAATTAATTAGAAGTTAAAAGGGTTATTTGCACACATATCTATACCTTACATTTTCATTTTAAATTAAATGGGGTTGTTATGTAAATATAAGGTAACCAGAGGCTGAAAGTGCGTTTTTCAAATAAACCCTTACTATTCAATATGTTGTAGATTGGTAAAGTAGATTACTTGTATTTGAACCTTATCAAACTCAAACTAAAAATAATATAACACCATACGATTTTATTACTGATTATTCTTTTTAACCGTATTTTCATAAAAAGAGACTTTGTGTTTTCCCTGTATGTATGTACGAGTAAGTGGCGATTTTCTCAAAAACTCGTAGATCCGATTTTATGATTCTTTCACGGATACTTCTGGGAATGTTTTAGTGTATAATGTATCAAATAAAATAAATCAATAGAATTCTTATATAAAAAGATATTATGTATGCTATCTAACATCTCTGCCATTTGTAAACCAATTTATATTATTTCGTTTATATTTCAAAGGGCACATCTCCAGTTAAGATCTAATAATTTAAAATGGCGGATTTAAAATTGTATCTTTCATATTATTGAAATCTCGTAAAAATATGGAAGCTTTTAAGTTCATCTTTGGAAGGCTAAAATGAAATTTGGTGCCCTATTTTGAAAATGCAAAATGAAAGAGCTAAAAATTTCAAACGTTTTAAAACCGTGTACATGGAATTTTAAAAATAGTACGGAAAATTTGAAATTATTGTATATTTATGCTAAATTTTATTAGAATATCATAGAAATTAGAGAAGTTATCGAAAAGCTTGAAATATAAACTTAAAAAGAAACCGCCTTCAACAAATCTGAAGTAATAAAATGTATTAAATAATTTGTGAAAAAATCCTCTGGCCCTACTTTTGACTTTCCTTTGAATCCTAAGATTTTACTAGATGTTTGTAGTAGTTCGTGAAGGCATTCAATCTAATTCAATACTAAATAATCAAGATAAACTGAATGTATTAATTATTGAGTATTGGAATAAATTCAATCAACTTTTCACGCCAATTTTATTATTAATTATAGCCCTTGTATCTTATTTCAAAAGTAGAACTATAAGACTTCGAAAAATATAGAATACTAGGTATAGTATTAAATCTAAAAATTACTCCTTTCCCCCAAAATTAATGTAAAAACAAAATTATTGTGTATCATTCGTTACAAAATGTTTCTTAAAAATCGTTTAAGATTACTTTTTTTTTTTAATTTGAAGGTATCTGAGGTATTGTTGGAGAGGTGCTTTTATCTTCTTTTGACAAGGGCTCGTTCGATAACTTACGATGTCCTTACAAGGATTTATAAGTATCTAAGTGTGCGTACGTCCTAAACAAATTTCATATAGATTTTTTAGAACGAACAAAAGTTTGCTCAGGACACCCTAAGGAATCGATTGGTAAAGCGCTTCCTACGAAGTCGAATACCCTCTATACATATAGTATATTGCAGATAGATATATTTTTCGTTAATAATTTTATGTCCTATGGGCTTTTAGCCTTCTCCTTATTGAATATTTATAGTATAAAGTTGACCCTTTACCTTAAAAGAGGTCTTAGTCAGCTAGAATTTAACCTCGAGACGTTTTGTAATTTTAAAGATTGTTTATCCGTACGGTATCTCTCACAATCACTAAATTTTTTTTAATTTGGACGCATTAGACATCGTCTCCGTCTTACATATGGAGGTAAACTAGATCAAAACTTCCGCTTTGTTTTGAATTTGGCCAGTCGTCAAATCAGTAAACAGAAGAGCGCGTTCTAGAATTTCCAGTTGAGCTGTTCGAGCACACTAGCGCCCGGGGGCAGTCGTCCGGGAACACGGAGGAATTCCATGTGAAAGCCCAAGGAAACTAATTAGAGAATGTAGCTTGTTGGAGACGTAGCTTGTGGCAGGCTGATTGTGCCGAACCTGGAAAATTACGATGCGCACAAATGCGCGCTTTGCTGCGCCTGGGTGGCTCCATTTGGTGCGCGGCCTTTGTACAGGCCGTTTCTGGGACTGCGCTACTCCGCTTTACCGAAAATTTGAGCCCATGAAAATGGGTCAGTAGGACATACAGAGGAACCGTCTCATCTCAGGTGGCCAAGAATATTTAGCGGCACGGAGCTTTCGGAGGCTCCCCTCGAATGGAGCAAACAGCTGAATGCATTCGTAAATGAACGCCACCGAACAGAGCGCTCTTCCGCATAACTAGCACCATTTACAGGCAAAACGGCGGCGTTCGGCTTGGGAGCCACTTCCTGCAGAATTCTCAGTTATTTATTGTATACGCCGCATAATTCGATTCGCTTCTCAGAGGCCATTGTTTTCTGGTGCGGATTTCTCATTCGCGGGTTCTCCTCTGGTGGATATCTTCCGTTTACGGCCTCAACGGCGATGGCTAAGTTTTTTGAACTTATCTGCTGCTGTTGGATCTTCTAAGCACGTAATGTTTTTGTTTTGCTGCCAATTAAGGACAATTCCACGCCACAGAACTCGTTTATTTTGCCGTCTTCTGGCAGAAAAGAGGAAGTTGTGCTTATAGTTTTCGCTGCAATGGGAACCCTATTTGAACCCCAATAAATATGTATTCCTGATAAGAAATATGCGAAGCAAAAATACCAGCCGTCTCCTACTAGATGGTCAGTTTAGATTTAGATCAGTACTTAGCATTTGTTATATTTAATGGACTTGTCCTTCTTGATATCCAAGCTGGGTTTGACTCAATATGGCACGATGTCTTACACAGTCTCTGCAGTTTGGTATTAATAATTTTCATAGAAATTCTTCCTCTTCCCTCTTCCCTCTTCCCTCTTCCCTCTCCGCCTATCGGACTCTTGCAAATTGAATTTGCTATCATCCATACAAAGAGCCTGTAACATTAAAATTTGAAAGATGTTCTCTACCGTAGTTTATTAATCTGTTCCTAAATTTGGGAGACTGTCTTAAGTGATCCTGGGTATTTTTTATACCTTTCGGAAATGTATGGTTTATGTGTTATTGCTCGACCATTAAAGCCGAAACTTCTTACGCATCTTCTAACTGTTTCTGCAAAAATACACTTTCCCCTATTCTTTTTAATTTCGATCTCTATTTTATCTGCAGAAATAAATGGGTTTTTCTTAACTATCCTTTTAATGCATTTCTAATCATTTGCCTTCAGTTTCTTTCCTTGCCCTTTTCTGCTTTTATTGCTGATTCGTTTTTCTGTTTTAAACTTCTTTATAATATCGAAGTGCTTCTATGTACAATATTCGAAATTTCTTCGATTATTTTTCGTCCGTCCGAAGTTTCCGAATTAGACTTCTTATCTCCATGAACTTACCACTTTGAAGAATGCACCAAAATTTATAATTTCTACTCAAATAAATAACAAGAAGTACGGCAATCATCCTCATGAGTCCAAAAGTGCCGAAATACCATTAAATACGTTATTCGGTCGTGTGAATGTAAATTATGAGTTTCGTTCACTATTATTATTGAATTGGCGCTTTAACTTTTCCAATAAATAATGAAACTAGATAAAATTTCTTTTCAATTAATATATAATATTATTTTCCTATGAAAACTATTAATACCAAACCGCAGAGCTAAAACTTGTTGTCGCTCGGTTAGACGTGTGCGTCACTGTAAGTAGGTCTTGATAGTTTTGCTGATTGTTTTTACAAGTGAAAAAAAAAAAATTAGTGCAAATATAGTAAAACCCAAGATGCAGATTTTGCCCTCGTTTTCGACCCGACACTAATTTGGTATTAAATGCTCACGGGATCACTTGTAATGATGAACCTGTATATGATTGTATGATTCCTATACTGGACAAGAAGCAGACTTTTGTTAACCATACATATATCATCAACTGTATGTAAAAATGCTATACTATTTATTATGATTATTATGCTTAACACGTTCAACCAGGCGCACATTTTCGACTTCTATTTGATTGGAGGGAATGATATGATAAGTTGTTTATGCGTCTAGCGCTGCTTGGTTGATTCGCTCCTTGTTTACGTTATCATGGATTGCTGGTACTTCACGCCGTCATATGATAACAATGTCTATAAACCACCCATGGTACATGCCGGGTTGAATGTGTTAAAGTTATATTTCGAGTTATAATGTTCCATGGTACTACACATATTATATTCATCTAAAGAAAATGTAAACTGTCTGAAACAAAATTATGAAAATGATTCTTAACCAACCTTGGGATTTGTCCATTTTCTATATGTGAGTTAATAAAATTTTTAAAGTGTGAGAAGTTAAGTACTTATAAAAATCAAATGAACATTAAGAGCTTTAAAAGATTGTCAAGTAAAAATACCTAACAAAATAGTTATTAGCGATGCTACTGAACATGAGAGCCGCTACAATCTTCTCTTTGGTTCGATCGTCTCAAGGCACAATTTGAACTTTCCAGAAATTTTTACTAAAGATGTACTCACTTTCCAGAAATTTTTACTAAAGATATTTAGATATATTTGAGTGAGTACACTCACTTAAAGATGAGTGACTACACCCACTTAAAGATCATTCCAAGATGACCGCGGCGAATAAAATATAAACTGACTGAAATCACTTAACTTTAAGGCTTAAAGAATTATTTAAGGTCCCACATATACGAATATTAAAAAATAATATTGTTCATTCGTATTTCATTCATTCATTCGTATTTCGCTCCAATTTATTTTAACAAAACGTTCTGATTTTGATGCTAGCGAATTTTATTATTTTGTGGTTACCTTTAAAAAAGCGATTATTTCACGTTTAACAGCTAGTGAATCTTCGTTCAACTAACATAAGTTACATAAGTTTGAGGGATCTTCGCCCTTCACAACTCTTTCGATAGATGGGGGGAATTGGGAAGTAGCAATGTAAATGACGAATTACTACGAATTATTGTTGCAAAGAATTCCCAAAAGCATGCAAGCCATTTTAGTTCGCAACCCTGGAAATTTAAACGGCAAATTGTGTAGGAAAAACTTCAGAAATTTATATAAACCTTCAATTCAAAGCAAACTGGAAAAATAGCAATTTTAACCAAAACAACTTTGCTTCACAAATTTAACAATTATTACAAAAGTCTTTCAAAACTCTTATTGTTAAAGTAGAAAACATATAGAATAATTATTACGATTAGGCAATCATATTAACTCTCTAACTCTCTATTCCGACTATGATGGCTGTAATTTCAAGTAATGAAACAGATACATTTTATACCAGGGCAGACATTGATTTAATTACAGCTAGTAAATCTATATATTTTTTTATTATTCACGAATTGTTATGCTTCGCAAATTTTAGTTCAACAAATTTTAATAAATTTTTATAATTATCAATTTAAGTTTGTTTTTTTTATATTTGTTTCACATTTATCGTAAGCAATCATAATTTTATTCTTCTATCTTAAAGGTCCAGAATTGTTTCAATTGCAAAATTCTTGGTTTTGTGAAACAATGATATGTTTAAATTTTGCAATACTAAACTTCAGTTAAAAATGTGGAATTAGTAAATTAGTTGAATAAATTTTAGCAAATTCAAATAATGTGTGTCATCATTTTTCTCTACACTCCCAGCTAACAATTAATCAATACATAGTGAATTACAAGCATGCATTTGTTCTTTAAATTAATAAATACATACAATAAATAAATACAATTAAGTAAATAAAATTAGTGCAAAACGAGTGCACTAGAAAATTGTATACTAAAATTGGGTTCGGCCAGTATATTGTATATATTCATAATACGCTTATTATTTACCTGAATCTTTCGAGTTTTGGACAGGAAATGTATAGGTTACTATATTTATTATAGAAAATTAGAAGGAGAGGGGTAAATAGACACTCTACATAAATTTGTATATCAACGCCATGGTTTTCGTTGTAACTGATCAGTGAAAATGATAGAGATTCTAATTTTAAAAATACTATAGCTCCCAATCAATCTATTCTTATTCTTCAATTTACAAATATTTATATTATTAGTCTCGGTTGCTCATCGAATAAGCCATCATAAATTTGAGCTGTCGTCCAAAAGACCAGGACGATCTACTTGAATGAATCTGAAAAGCCACTAGTCGTGAACGAGTTTTTCTTTCCACCTCAACGAAAGGAGGCAACGGGACTCTATTTCGAATACTATCGCGAGCAAAAAACGGCCAATTCTTGGTCTTTTTATAGTCATTGGTTCTGGTTTGATCTTTGGAGCAATTGCGGTTAGTTTCGTGCCCCATATCCGCAAATATTGATTGAATTACGAAGGTACGACGACTTTGACGGTTCATTGAAAGCGACCAGAGTAGTGGATGTGTGCACAGAACGCCTCAAATGGGTGTAAATTTCCTGCTAGCTTCTCGATAGTGCGCAGCCTCGAATCACGACACCGTCACGTCGAACCGAAAGTATGTCGCAGCGAAAGAAACCGCAAGGTGGGTTCTCACCTGAGCCCCTGCAACTACCAAAACGAGTCTGCGTTGGGACACTGCGTGGTAGCTGTTTTTGTGAATGCATTTTTAAAACAAATCAATCAGCGCTGGCGCATCTTAGTAACCTCACAGGTGTGGATGAGTATTTCGTTCCAAGTGGGAGTAAATCTAAACGAAGGTTGGAAGTAGTTTTCTCGAACTAACTTAAAGAATTGCGTCATAGATTGCGCAATCTTGGCCGAACGTCGTCCCACTCAGAAGAGACCGCCTATTTGTTCTAGAGCTTTGAAACGCTGTGCGGTACGACACGATGCTTTTAACTCTATATTTATTTTTTTTTGGATCGATTATAAGATAGCTCATTAATGTCTTCGTTTTCTTTCAGGTGCTAGGCATAATTTGCATGGCTTGCGCGTCACCCGCGTTCTACTCAGCGTCACACTATTTCCTCTTCGTGGCAGTAACATCGTTTATTGCTTCGTTGCTGTGGTCTTTCGCCTATCTTTTGGGCGTCCGCGAAGTCCTCACTTTACCTATCAACTGGATTTTAACGGTAAGTAAGTCACTTCGCCAAGATCTTTACGTAGCTCAGGAAATTGAATTTTAAGGCTGTACCCGAACAAAAAGCGAAACCCATAAATTCGATATAGGTACATGAAGAAGCAAAGAAAAAATAGCACAAGTTATATACATTTTTTTTAGAAATCGAGATAAGGATAAAATTGGAAAGATGGAATAAAATAATTTAACTACGTACAAGAAGAAAATTTAAAAATTGTATTGAAAAGTACTTAAAAATATTGTAAGTATTAAGAACTACATAGTTAAGCCCAAATTTTTTTATTAAAGGCCAATACAATCCCATAGTCGGCAGAAAATTAAATAAATATTAAAATCTATTGTATCTATATTATCTTCCCGCACTGGTCAATTAACTTCCTTGCTCATTCAAGGGAGAATTTACGTTTCTCATCCAATTCCGCCGCAGGAATGGTGCCAAGATAGCCCAGAATTCTGTAGGTTGTCCGTACCAAAGATCAAGAATTACTAGATGGGACACTCGTGACGTGGATCTTTTTTCGACCTTGGTCCCGTTAGCCTACCGGCCTTGCAGATTTTGCTAAAAGTGGATAGTAATAAAGGGCTCACTCGTGAAAGAAAGACAAAAATTTAGGAGGAAGCGGAACGAAAATTAAAATCACGTTTCACCACCCAGAGCAGCGCATACGTTCGAATATGTTTGACTCGCCTTTAAAAATGCACAGTTAACAAATGTAAGCAGCCCGCATCCGTACACATGCTCTGAGTGTGCTACATGCCTGTTCCCCATTCTCAATTCAGGAATTCCCTATGCTGGAACATTGCCTGGGGACGGCACTAATACCATGCATGCAGAGGCACACAGCGAGCCCGACAGATTGGCCCGCCTTTAAAAATGCGTGATAAAAAAAACGCTGCATTTTATTGCCTACACTGTAAGTGCTGTAAATGAGAATTTTGGACTGCCTATTCTTATCTCTTTCGTTCTTATTGGAATTTAGATAAAACATAGAAAGCAGTAGTTCTTTCCTACTTTCTATAATGGAAAAATTTTCCCGAGTCAGTTTTAGAACTTGCATATGGGTTAGAGCTTTAAGCTTGTATAGAGAGTGTCCCATCTAGTATTTCATGATCTTTGGTCCGTAAGCTCTCCCTGTAAGCCACAGTGGCGAGGTTAACGTCTCTCTTGGAGACTATGGGATTGGATGAGGGTGTCCTGGAGATGCTAGGTGGGGGATGGCTACGCCACATCCGGGTTTGGTAGCCAAAGATGATGCAACGCCCGCCTCGAAACAGGGAGTCTTTAATAATAAAATTCATGTCGAAAACTTAATAATTTGTATAAAATTGAGATGTATGTATCTTAAAGTGTTTGTATTCATTTTAAAGAACTTAAGATGTATAACTTGTTATTTAATAATTTTCGGTGTAATTACTTCATGGGCTAATATCATTAAAATTAAGAAATTCCCAAAATAATGCATATAACAATAACTCAAGATCACAGCTGACTGCAGTCATCTACTATTGCAATAGCTAATTGTAACAGAAATAAATTTGAAGCATCTGGTGGTAGTTATTCTTAAGAAGTGGCGGACTATTTGTAATCATTGTCGTTGCGAGTGATATAGGCCCTATTTACACTTGAATATTAGAATGATTTTTTAGTACATTGTCTGCTTGCGGGTTTTAGGTGAGAAATAGAAATAGAATTCGGTCAGAAAGTTTTTTAAGCGCATGATTTTAAAGAAAATAAAACTTAAATTGCACAGAATTGCTATTCATCATAAACATAAAGAAATATTGAATGAAATATTGAACTGTCTAAGTGTTAGCAATTTAAATTTAGAAGATGTTTTATAAAACGTCTCGTCATGCATAAAAGTAAACTTATATGAATTCCAAAAATGAGGGTTCATATCTCAAATGGTATAGTATAAATCTATTAATTTATAATTGAATGGAATAATAGGGGAAAAGTTCAACTCTCATTGGCCGGTTTTATATTTTTTCCAGTTATTTTGATCTTTATAAAAGTTAGTTTAGTTTTTGAGATAATGATTGGCAATGTTTCTTGAGTCATCAAATTTTTAAGTAAATTAACTTGGAAAAAAAATCGCTGTATCGATTTATTCACAAATATGAGCCACCCTTTTTAATTATTTTTTACGAAGAATCGAATATCTAATGCGCTGAGATTACAGTGTTAAGTTCAAAATTAAAATGTATAAAATGGTTTTTCTTTTTATTTCAGGAACTTCTCAACACGGGTATTGAAAGTTTGCTATACTTCATAGCATTTATAGTGCAGCTGGTTACATGGGCGGGACTTTGGGGCCACTGGTACTATGGCTCCAACATAGCTGCCGGCATTTTTGGGCTTTTCAACACCCTTGCATATGGGGCGGGTGCATATTTTCTATATCTGGAGCACAAAAGCGATTCCACACAATAATAGTCAACCAGGCGGCTGTTGCCTCTAGCTCTCATACATGCTAAGTGCAAAATAAGAAGAATAAACGAATGGTGGGCAAGGTGGCCGGAGCCTTAATTTTAAGTCTTTGATATATATCGCTCGTAACCATGTACGTCATAGGATTTCTTTAAGGACCAAAAAATCACGAAATGTGCAAGGAGTTGCGTAGAGTAAATTCGGGTCACCCACCCCTCGGGTAAATCTGAATAGTAACAAACTGGCACATTTTCGCTGCCAGAACTAACGAAAATCTTCATTCATTATGCAACTCTTCGAAAGATGTGACTACAAATAAATTCTAATTGCTGTAAGACTACTCCTGATGGAGGATCGATCTTCGACTTGCTTGGATCGACGCCCCTCATTTAAGGTCACTTCTTAATTATTTATGATTTTCTGATTAATTTAGATAATTTGAACTTTATTTAATGCAATGTATAAATAATTTGAATAAAGATGATATTTTTAAAACTCTTCTTTTAATAAAAAAGGCCATTAAGAACGGATTTAGGAAAGTTTAATAGGACAATAGGGCTATTGACTCTAAATATTGTATAAAATAAATAGTTAACTGATATTTCAAACAAAAGCTGGAAACTAAATATGAGTTAAAAGGTTTGTTCGATGAAAAACAGTGCGAATCCCCAGGGTGCACTGAAAGCATTTGGTGAGAATTTTGACAACAAACGTGGAACGCCATGTAACGCCCTAAGTGTTCAGACTGGTGTTCCGGGATTGATTGTGGTGAACCGACTTACCCACCGTATGACGAATTAAGTCAAGTATTTAATATAACGGTAGCGGCTTTTGAAAGAAAATTAAGTAAAAATATGAAGGATTTATTAATTTGGCATTACCAGTGTTGAAATAAAATGTACATTTAATTTAAGCATTCACAATTTCTTTTGAACACTTTTATTTTAAAAATGAACTCACTCCTTCGCGTCAAATCACAAACACTTTTGACTTTCATTCTTCTTATAGTCTTTTAACACTAGACCTACCAAAACCAATTTGACTGGTACTGAATTCCCTTCTTCATTAAATTGTATATATTTGTAATTCTCTTCTTATTTATGCCAAAGTTTAATAGAATTGAGAATTACAATGTATTCAAAAACCTTTTTTCATTAATAATTATTTATTCAAATTTGAAAGCGTATTAAATTAAAGGTGCAGAAAGCGTTCGATTAGACACGCAGGGGGGATCCAAATTCTTTCAGAAGAGTCCTAACCTATACTCATTTGGCAATCCATAAGAAAAAAGTGACTACGATTCAATCGGATTCTCGAATTTGACGATTTTAATTAATAAATATTGGGTTAAATGGTAAAGTATCAAATTGTTTTTGTACGATTTTGGACACCTAAATTTCAAAAATAATAAAGATACTAGAAATATTAAAAAATGAATTTTAATGCATTTTCATAAGTAAAAAATCGTTTTTTTAGTCAAAATTGGGAAATTCATCACATAGCACATAGTGGCTGCCACTACCTGAGAGGGAAAAAGAGGGAATAAAAATTGCACAGTCCGATTCTATATATGTACGTGGACTTTGCATTATATGCCATTAGTTTTTTTAACAAATCTCAGTGCGCCACATAGAGCCCTGGCACAGATTTTTTGTAACGACCTTCTTAGCGAACAGACCTATTAAAACACTTGATACGTCCTTAACGTATAATTTTGGAAATAAATTACATAAAAATTTTATCAAAGATGAACCTTTTGGATATACAGGGGTGGGGGTCATACGGGGTGGAAAGTCTATGATGAAGACCCGAGTGCCTAGGGTGCAAATTCAAAGAAATGTCGTTGAAATACAAATTGTTTTTTTTTGTAAAATACTAAAAATAAATTACAAAAAGTTTTCTAAATAGTAAAAACTGAAGATAAAATAGTAAGAAAATTTGATTTTTAAGTTCTCCACGTCAAATACGCATGAACAATTTAAAGATTAATATTTTGAAAAAAAGTTATAGTTTTTATTCTCATATATTTGAAATAATTGTATTTGGAAAACTTAGTTTCATTGAAAAGTTTGTGTGCATAGTGGCGCTTACATAATTAGATACGACTTGCTTTTAAAAGGAAAATGATATAACACATTTTTGAAGTGAAAATTAATTATTATTAATTATTTTATTCATATACTTGCTCTCTTATCCAATTAAGGCAAAAACAACAAAAAGGCGGGAGAAAGTTAGCAGAAATTTAAATCAGTACAAATTTCAATAGCTAAACTAATTGGATACATATTCGTAAGAAAAAATTACACGTAATCATAATTTTATTGAAAAACCTTTGCTACAAATTACTGCTTGACAACGCTGAGGCATTGACTTCATCAAATGTCTCAACTTCTTCACTGAAATTTGCAACCACGTTTCCTTTACGTCCCAGTAGAGTTCGTCTAAAGTGGAAGAGGTCCTGGTTGCAAGATGACCAATACAAAACTTACAATATTTTTGTATTGGAACCAGACAGTGATTGATTTGGACGTGTGTTTGGGGTCTCTGTCTTGCTAAAATTTCCAAATAACCGATAAATTTTCATCTGCAAAGGCTTCCGTCACATGCTTCATAATGACCTTGTATTGGTACTGAACTAACAAACCATTTATCTTGTAAATGGGTCCAATACCCAAAGATCATCAAATACAAAATATGACACTCGTGACGTATTTTCTTATCTTTTTTCGACATTCGTCTCGTTAGCCCATCGTCCTTACAGATTTTGCTAAAAGTAGATAGTAATAAAGGGCTCACGTTTAAAAGAAAGAAAAAAATTTAGGGGGAGGTGGAATGAAAATTAAAACCACGTTTCACTATTCAGAGCAGCGCACATGCTCGAACACTTTGTCCTGCCTTTAAAAATGCACAGTGATAATATTTATGATTTATGATTTGATGATTTAGGATTTTCCTATGTCTGAGCCCAAAGATCATGAAATACTAGATGGGACACTTTCTATACAAGCTTAAAGCTCTAACCCATATGCAAGTTCTAAAACTGTCTGGGGAAAATTAGAGAAAGTAGCAAAGAACTACTGCTTCCTATGCCTTATCTAAATGTCAATAAGAATGAAAGAGATAAGAATAGGCAGGCAAAAATTCTCATCTACAGCACTTACATTGTAGGCAATAAAATGCAGCGTTTTTTTTATCACGCATTTTTAAAGGCGGGCCAATCTGTCGGGCTCACTGTGTGCCTCTGCATGTATGGTGTTAGTGCCGTCCCCAGGCAATGTTCCAGTATAGGGAAATCCTGAATTGAGAATGGGGAACAGCCAGGTAGCACACTCAGAGCATGTATACGGATGCGGGCTGCTTACATTTGTTAACTGTACATTTTTAAAGGTGAGCCAAACGTATTCGAACGTATGCGCTGCTCTGGGTGGTGAAACGTGATTTTAATTTTCGTTCCGCCTCCCCTAAATTTTTGTCTTTCTCTCACGAGTGAGCCCTTTATTACTATCCACTTTTAGCAAAATTTGCAAGGCCGGTGGGCTAACGGGACCAAGGTCGAAAAAAGATAAGGGACTACGTCACGAGTGTCACATTTAGTAATTCATGATCTTTGGCCTGAGCCTTGCATGCAGAGGCATACAGCGCAACAGAGACTTTGTGCCGGGTTTAAAAATGCGTGGGCTTGTATAGAGAGTGTCACATTTTGTATTTGATGATCTTTGTCCAATACCGTGCCAGAAGAAGCAGGCATTATGGAGCTTCCTCCGTACTTTATGGAAGACTTGGTATATTTAGGTATATCATATCCCGGAGTTCTTCGAATATACTTTTTTCTATCAATCCGGATCTGTTAATATTCGTTTCATCCGACCAGGCTCCAGCTTAGATGATGCTTATGGATATGTCCTGATAGCATTCACCAAAAATAATTCATTTTATTTTGAGATCAGCTAGGGAAGGACTCTTTTTAGAAATCCGAACAACAACGGCGTCCAATACAAATTTTTTTGCTAATATTTAAAAGCTCCGAAATTCTCCCGAACGAAAATTCATTCTTATTAAGATGAACAAATTTCGTATATTTTTAGATTTTTTAAATAATTAACTTATAGCTTCGTAAAATATATAAAATTATCGATGACATGAACCGAAATTTTTAAAACTAATGGCGACACATCATCCTTCGTTAAAAGAATCGCAGCCACCTTCAGTTGAGTGCTGATTTTGTTTCTCAGTTGGTGTCTGTGAGATTGATGCGAAGAACTTTCGAGTAGTGCTGCCGGTGTAATTAAATTAAACAGCGATAATATCGAGCCGCGACCTAAAAAAACAAGGTACCCGTGCTAATTTAACGAAAGACGCTCCAGAGCGTTCCTTTGTCGTTTCAGCGGCTTGAAAACAATAAAAAAAACTAGTCACCATGAGCTGTCCGATTGGCGCCGAAGAGCTGGGCAAGTTGCGGACGTTCATTGGGATTTGCTCGGCGAAGCCAGAAATTTTAAACATCCCACAGCTTGAGTTCTTTAAGGCTTTCATCGAGAAGCTTGGGGGCAAGATTCCGGCGGGCGAGTTCAAAATGCCATCAGCAGGGTAAGGACGTTTGCGTTGTGTCGGAGACGTTCTAATTGCTGCGTCCTATTTTCAGAGAGTCGCGCCCCGCTGCGGAGGAGAAATCCAGTCCCGAAGAGCCCAAGCCCGATTCTGAGGAGGAGCCCGAATCGGACATCGAACTGGACATGTCGGGTAAATGCGAAATTCACCGTTGTTTGCGAAAGTACCTTTTGACATTTGCTCTTTACAGGTGTGATCGAAGGTGACACTGATGAGCCGCAGCCAATGGGGGACGCCGACAAGATGCCGACTGAGGAGGAGATTGATGAGGCTAGCGGTTTCCGATCGAAGGCAGCCGCGGCCTTCTCAGAGCAAAAGTATCAAGAAGCGATAGAACTTTATACGAAAGCAATCGAACTGAATCCAGGAAGTGCTCTGTTCCATGCGAAGCGTGGCCAAGCGTATCTTAAGCTTGAGAAGCCAAACGCGTGCATCAGAGACTGCGACAAGGCCTTGGAGTTGAACTGTGACTCGGCAGCCGCCTACAAATTTAGGGGACGAGCTCATCGCCTGCTCGGAAATTTCGAAAATGCCGCTAAGGATCTCCGTCAGGCCTGCAAAATCGACTTCGATGAGGAGGCAGATGATTGGCTCCGGGAGGTTACTCCTAACGCCAAGAAAATTGAGCAGCACAGGATTAAGCAGGAGCGCAAACGTGCCGAAAAGGAATTGAGGAGGAGGCAGGAGCAAGCCCAGAATCGAGCCAAGGCAAGGCCCCAGGAGCAACCGCCGTCAGGTGAATTTACTGGGGCTGGTTCCGGGGAGATGCCTAATCTGAAGAATATGTTCGCCGATGAATCAATTCGCGAGGCCTTAAAAGATCCGGAAGTAGCTGCTGCCATGCAAGAGATCATGATGAACCCCGCTAACATTACCAAGCACATGCAGAATCCCAAGCTGATGAACTTCATGAAAAAGGTGGTCGGTGGATCCGGTGGTGAGTCTCCTTTCCCAGGTGGCTTCCCAGGCGCCGAAGGGTTCCCAGGCTTCGGCCAGAGTACAGATGGTGGTAGCACCGATTCAGCATCAGCACCTAAGACAAATACTAAGCCGGATTTTTCGGATGACGGTCTCGACTAAACCCTATGCTTTCACGTCACCAATTCACTTGTTTACTTTTTCCAGGCATTTACGTTAGGAATAGAACGAATAAATAAACTTTATATAGCTCAAGCCCTCTTTCCGTTTTTGGATATTTATGCGGTAATTCTTGGGGTCATGTTATAGTGTTCTGTCTGTTTAAATTTGAAGAAAATGCGCTTAATAAATTAGGAATATTTACCTCTTGTATTTCCTATTGCAACCTGCAGCAACCGATAGTTTTATACATTACAGCGCTTCATCAGCAAACACAGCTAATTTAAAGTTAATTGTTAATTGTAACTTACTTACCTTAATATGACCTTGAGTGAATGTTCCATATTTCTGCCTATTTCAGCTATAATTTTGCCTCTGCCAATACATTTTTAATCTTTCCTTATCAATGCTAATAGGATTTACTTTTTATTTATTTTTGTGTTCTTTAATACGACTCGTATTTAGCTCACAGATTTTCCATGCAAAACTTCAATTTATTCTGGATCCTCATTAAATTTATATCTGCCTTTTATAAAATCATATTTTTTCATAAAACATTCACAAATTCCACTGGAATTTAAGCGCATAAAGAAAAGCTGATCCCGCATGCATTGTGCTAAGCATTTCGATCCTTCTTTGACCCCCCTCTAATTGTGTAATGAAAACTTGCCAAATTTAACTTATGCATTATCATTTCACACAAAATATTTTTCTGTGCTTACCAAAACACTAGGAATTGGGCATTATTTCTACATTTTTTTTTAGTTTTTAAATGTGTTTTTAGATGGAAAGAAAAAATACCAGGGAAAATACAGTTCGCAGTGCTGAAATTTCGTTAAATTTTGAATTTTTTGAAAGAGGTAAACATCAAAGCAATAAAATAAATTTGGGTTGAAGAGCCCCACTATAATTAAATAATCTTGATATTTTTCATTAGGTTTAAAACTAATGTAGGATCTTTTCACTCAAGCAATTAAGGGTCCTCTGTTTAAAGGCTTAAGCGTTAAGTTTTCTACATATATTACAATTATTAAACAAAGTTTCATATGAAATTTCATTAATATAAACGATATGTCCTAACTACCAAAGGTTGATGGAATTCGCATAGCTCGATGGTGATGTGCAACAAAGTAGGGTAGATTTTTGAATTAAAATGATGTTCTTTATTGCATGCACTACGGAAATTAAAATGTCTCGTGTAGTACTTAGTTTACATTAGTTTTAAATCTAATGAATATTTTATATTCTACGTCTACCTTGAATAACTTTGAAAATATTTTCCGTATTGAAAAAATTAAGGTGTGCCTCTATATTTAAGAATATTTTATATTAAAATAAATTTTTTCTTTTTTCAAAATGCTAACTACTGAGCTGTTAAACTTAAACCTTTCAATTTAGGTCAGAATAAATAGCAAATTTTAAATTGAAAAAATTGATTTTTGACTCAAATTCAAAAAATTACGTTATTTTTGAAAGTTATATAACAAGACAAAGTAATTTTTAGTCTTAGTCTTTTCTTTCTATTTTGAATTATTTTTTGTTCTCCGAAATATCGTAAATTGAAATTTATTGATTTGGCGTATTAATTTAGACATGTAACAAATTAGTGTAGACCTGAGTAATATATGTAATAAAGACGTTGAATCTATCTTATCAATTAATAATTGGTGAACGAATAAATGAGCTGGTTTTTTTGAAAGTGGTATAAGTCCATTTTTTCATATATTGAGATATTTAACGGTTTGCGTTTGAATCAATTTAAAAAAAATTAGCCAACTTTAATCAGTTCGAGTGATGTTTTTTACACTATACACCTTTTAAATTTTATTATGAAATAATAATTACTAAAATTATTTGAAAAAATAAACGATTTTTTTAGCTCCACATGGACTTATACCACTTTCAAAAATAACATATTACAAGAAATAAAACAGAAGCAAATATAAGTTCATATTTTTCTAGACATAAACTTTACTGAAATGGAGTTTTATGTAAAAAAGTAATAGTTAAAATGAAGACATTTAAATACGCGAATAACCAAGTTTATTAAGAGTTTATTTCAGTTACAGTAGAACGCCGATTATCCGAATCAATTGGGACCGGGGTCGATTCGGATAATCGGACATAGACTGGTAATAAAGAAAAATGAAATGTCACACATAGAATAAACTTTATTAAGTTTAACAAACATGTAGTGTCTTGCCTTTAGCTTTCAACCATAACATTTGAAATATATCTGGACTCCAGCGAGTTCCAACTTGTTACAACAAAACAAAACAAAAATTACATTACTTACTTACAGTACTTGGTTTTAATTTTTTATATTGCGCTTAGGACGGATTCGGATAATTGGCGATTCGGTTAATCGGCGATCGGAGAATCGGCGTTCTACTGTATATTAAAAATATAAAAATGAAAATTACTTCGTTAAAATCTTTAAATAGAAAAAAAGATATTTTAAACTTAGTTTTCTTTTACAGTTAGCATGTTGAAGTATTTATGGTGAATAAGTGATATATAAGGTAATAAACTTATCATATCGTTATATTTCTCTCTTCTTATGCTCCTTGAAGTTTTATAAAGTGGTAACATATTAGTTTTGCTGAGGTTTTTTGGTCTTCCTTTTTTTTCAAAATAAAAAAATTGTTTTAAATGGAGCATTTGCTTCCATACTAATTTTATAAAAAATTTTGTGAGGTTCATTCCTTTTGAACCTCATCCAACATATTTTAAGCCAGTTTATGTACAATTTCTCCGTTTGTATTTTTTTTTCTGTTTGATATTGCTTCTTCTAGAGATTTGGTTGAGACAAAGTCTTCTATTTTCATTTCATACACTACACTGAAGTACCAATAATCAATAATAATTGCAATAAGAAAGTTGTTTTAATTATAATTATTAGGAATGGATTTTTTCCACTCTCAAAAGAAATATGTATTTGTGCGATAGCATTGTACAGCAAAACTGTTTTTGTTTATTTTATGTCAAAATAGAACTCTATTGAAATTGTGATTGTACCTATAGAGAGAAGGTGTCTATAGCTTATTAAAAATACCGTTAACTTACTCGGAACGAAAATTAAAATCACGTTTCACCACCCAGAGCAGCGCACACGGTCGAATACGTTTGGCTCGCCTTTAAAAATGCACAGTGAAAAAATGTAAGCAGCCCGCATCCGTATACATGCTCTGAGTGTGCTACCTGCCTTTTCTCCATTCTCAATTCAGAAATTTCATATGCTGGAACATTGCCTGGGGACGGCACTAATACCATGCATGCAGAGGCACACAGCGAGCCCAACAGATTGGCCCGCCTTTAAAAATGCGTGATAAAACAAACGCTGCATTTTATTGCCTACACTGTAAGTGCTGTAGATGAGAAATTTTAGCTGCCTATTTTCATCTCTTTCGTTCTTATTGGAATATAGATAAGACATAGGAAGCAGTAGTTCTTTGCTACTTTCTCTAATGGAAAAATTTTCCCCAGTCAGTTTTAGAACTTGCATATGGGTTAGGGCTTTAAGCTTGTATAGAGAGTGTCCCATCTAGTATTTCATGATCTTTGGTAAAAACGTTTGAAAAAAAATTTTCGATATTTTTATTGAAACATTTTTTTTTCTTTTCAATACAATTTGTATACTATTTGACGCGAATCACGGGATGAATGCTATTGGTTGCGTGCCTTTTTCACTGAAGTAGCCGGTGAAACGATGCACATTTCTATTGACCTCTTTGACTTCATGGAAATGTGCCTTGCTTACAACAAAAAAATTATTAGATAAAATTTATCTAATTTGCTTAGAGATAGTTGCGAATTTAAAATTTAAATTATTGGTGAAGCATTCATGCATTTAGAGGCATACGTACATTCGGTTGAGGATTTTTTTAGCAGTGTAGATTTATCGTGCGGGATGATACAATGGCGAATAAGGAATCCTTCGAAGCTTGGGAAAGAACTATGAAAGATCTTCGAGAAAAATTCTGAGCTATTTGGTGGTGCTTTAATTTTGTTAGCAGGTGATCTCAGGCAAATATTGTCCTTTTGATCAAATAAATGACTGTTTAAAACCATCATTTTTGTGCAGATTAGTTAAAATATTGAAACTTTTTACAAACGCAAGGAACTCTTTAGATCAATGCTTCACAAAGTCAAGTGCAGAATCAGTTCTGGTAAGGACGCTGTGATCATGATCAAGTAAGTTAAGCTCACTATGACAAGTGATACCTAGTTCCGAAGAGAGGGGACGCATGGGATACGTTCATCATATAGTAGATAAGCTCTGGGAAAGGAAGAATGGTGTTTACGGGAATTAGTGATTCAAGAGAATTTTGACATAAATATGTCTTATCCTTGGGGTCTATTTGAAAGAATGTGCGGAACAAAAATCGTGGCTGTGACTAATTACTGAGTTTGGGGGCTGGGTCCTAATCTAGGTATGTGCGTAGTGGGGGTAGCATTGGCCTAACAGAGGCCCGCACTAATGAGTCATTAACGATGACATGATATTTTGTGCGCAGTAATTATGCGCAGATTATACATCTACGTGGTTTCAGAAACACGTGCATTGTCGAAAAACGTCTCAAATTATCACCAGTTATCATTCACTGCATTTTTAATAGTTTTATTACGTAGCGGTTTTCACTTTTAAGCACGAATACTGTGTAAGTATCTTAAAAAATAACGATCTTGATGTTTTCACGACGCGCAATTCAACATGTATCGACGTAGTTCTTTCTCGCCATATCGAAAAACTTGAAACAAAAGCGTACATCTCGTATTTCAGTACCCATCGTCCCCTTCTGTCCACAACTTCGCCTTAAACATCACATAACTTTATATATGTATGTATAAGTTTTAATGTATGTATATACGTATGAATCTATGTATCTTTGCATGTATATAGTGTATATAACAGATCGAAAAAATACATAAAACCATTTAAATCTTTCTTTTCATTTATTATATAAGACATATTCATGTCTACTGTGCCATCGAGAAGCCATGGCACTGTGTTTTTTTTGGCACCAGATATTGGAACTTCTAGAATAAAAATCAACGGACTTGAGTGGCTACCTCAGAATTTGCTACGAAATACATAATTGGAGGTCGACGAACAGCAAACGAGATAGTGTTTTTTTCTTTTTACCATAATCTCACAATTTGTGAAAAGGTTCAAATAGATTTGTCCTTTTGAAAAAGATTTATGAACTAAAATCAACGATTTTTTATTATCTGTTAATTAACAAATAAAAAAAATGACGAAAAACTATTAAATTTTATTAATTTTAATGTTCAGAACAATTTTCCAAGTTGTCTAACACTTTGCACCAATTTCAATTTTTTTTACATTTATGATCCTGAAATTCTAATTTGTTTAAAAAAAAGGGTAACAGAAAGGGTGGAAACTTAATTATCTTACTGATTCTGTTATAAACAACTTTGTATTAACGTTTCCACCCATTCAGAATATTTTAACCAGTGTATTTGAAAAAACGTTCGTTTTTTTAAATAAACAATTTTGCAATAAACAAAACCGGTGGAAACTTTAATACAAGATGAATAATCAGTTATTATATCACCCTCTAACGTTTCCACCCAGGCTGCCTTTTTTATTCAAAGTTATAAACAAAAAACCTTTTTAACCCCTTTGCGAACACCCCCGAGGGTGGAAAAAAATTAGAGCTTCATTTCTCACCGTCCCCAACAATATATCAAAAAATGAGATATCCACTCCAATTTTGCGATTCAGAGGTTTTATTGACTGGCCTATAAGTTCTTACTACTTTTGAAGATAACCCATGCGATGCCACCACGCCTGCCGTTTTGTGGCAATACGAGAGTATATTGGAAAATGTACTTACAATTTGCGGTCAAAACGGTGACCCCCATAGGAGCGTTAACGTTTAGTCGTACAATGTTTAATGAACTGCTACTTTACTTATAATAAAAGTCTTTAAATATCCGCTTTAATCCCTATTACTTCTAATACAAATTAAGGTTAAATCTTTTTTTTTTCATAAAATTAGGCATGTTAACAAAATAATTATATTGCTTTTGTGAAATAAAGTATAATATGAAAATGGATTTATTTTATGTAGATG
The DNA here is from genome assembly GCA_963969385.1 of Philonicus albiceps. Lineage (NCBI taxonomy): Eukaryota > Metazoa > Arthropoda > Insecta > Diptera > Asilidae > Philonicus > Philonicus albiceps. The sequence goes on along the minus strand of OZ017774.1, from coordinate 14,804,141 downwards.
TTAGTCTTAGTCTTTTAATTACTAACACTACACTTTCTGAGCAATCCAGTCCAAAAACGAATTTACGCAATATCCTGCGTTGGACTAGCAACGAACTAAAGAGCAAGCCACATTTATGTGATTTATGCGGTCACTTAATTAGGTTAAAATAAAATCGCTCCAGTTTTATGACCTCACTGATAACCGTCTTTAACAGCCGCGATAAAATAAATTCTTTTCTCCGAAGCAATGTGGGGTTTCACAATTCTAACACCTATAGGGCTATTCGAGTTCAACCACCCTACAAATTTCCTTTCGCGGTCTTTTTATGTCCTTTCGTCTACTCTACCTTTTTGAGCGCAAAAAATAAAAAGCTCTTAGCGGTTTGGAAGTTCGCCCTGCCCACCAGCTGGTGACCTAATTTTAGTTGGGGGGGCTACCTTTCAGATGGTAAATAAATTTGCCATTTTGCACTGAGTCATTCACACGGCGGAAGGAATAAGGATAGGGGGGACGGATGGGTAGGGCTATTCTAAAAGCGTGAAAAGCTTTCCAGAAAATCTTCCACAACTGAAACTATGTAGTAGGTGTGAGTTTTTCTTTAAGATTTTTTTCTTTCGCTGTATCTCGTAGCAGATGCAATGAGATACGAGAGTACGTAAGTCATATTTCCCTGTGTTAAGAGAATTTTGTTTCAGAATCTCTAGATTGAATTGATAACATTTTGAGGAACATGTCTACACTTTTAATCCTCATCCGGTTGACTCTTTCAAAATAAAACTTTGCCCTCCGGCATCTTTGATTAATCGATTCCGACTTGAGTTTCTCTCGGAATTAGTCATCGGCGTCATCGCCGTCTTAAGAATGTGGGTGTCATTCATGCCCATGATATCTATCGTGAAAGCTTTTGCGACTTGTGGCTATGGTTGCACTCGTTCACAATGTTCTTGGTTGATTTAAAGCAGTCAACTTTCGATCGCCACAGCTTTGAGTCGCGGATCATTTCCATTGAGGAATTTCCTTAAAAAGTTTTGTTTTTCGCAAAGGAATATTTTGAGGAAATACCTTTAGCCAGGTTTTTGATTGGGAAGAGGTGGGTGAGATTTTGTGAAAGTGATGTGATCTGGGTCCAGATGACTCTTTTTATAGAAGTGCATTCAAGTAAAGAGGCAATGACATCAGCTACCACTTGGAACTTGATGCTGCGGAGCATCATTTAACAGACCCATGACCCACTAAGGCCCGCACGATCAGGGCCTGCATTCACATGTGTGTCGTCACGCCTTGAGCCCATAATCTCTGTTTACATTCAAAAGTTCCCACTGGAAGGCTATTTTTTGTGTAGTGATGTCATGCCTCAAAGTTTTGAATCTTTTGCCATTGAGGCTAAATTTGTAGTCGCGATCTCTGTTTTGGACGCGCTCCCCTCCACCCTCAGACTGTTTGGTCGTTTTGCATGCAACATGGATTCATCTATGGATTTTTGGCCGTTCTGTCTCTGTACATGATTCTGGCTGTGTGAAATGAAATAAAACGAATAAATAAAATCTCCGCGAAATGGTTTTTGTGCCAGAAATAGATTGTAATTGTTCATTTAATTTGGGTACACAATATGCAATAAGTGGGCTAGAGAGGAGTTTAATCCGCCCAAACAGGCGGTCTTAGTTTAAAGTTGGACGACTTCCTCCCGCGCAATAGCTACGAACAGTTGGATTAATGTAACCACGGTTGTTCCATCAAACACACGTAATTAGCATTGGTTTGATACGTTTATTGAATGATTGATTTAAATTTACCCCAGAAAAATTTAGAACTAGAAGATTTTTGTTAAAAATGCATTTCAGAAGTATTTGTTTGCTGGATTTTACGTTATAACCATAAACTGTTTTGATGTTGTGGTAAAGATCTCTGGATCAATCTTTTCTAAAGCAATTCGTTTCGTTTTAGCTGCTGAACTGAAGATATATGATCAACATGTCGCATTCTGTGACTATTAGAACAACCACTACAACAAATACGTCTAGTGTGGTGGTGAATTCGGGATACCTTAAAACAGTGCCAGGATTGCTGAAATTATTTCAGCTGGTGAGTATAATCTTTTAAAAACTAAAATATACAAAGATAGGATAAATGTACCAATTTGCGAACATTTAAGGAAATGTCATCATTATAAAATGTTCCTGAATAAAATTCATTTAGAATCAATGAATAAATTTGTCTAATGTATAATAAAATCGAAAGTTCGTTTGTTTGTTGCTCAATCATGACTAAACGTTTGATGAGATCATTTTCATTTGTTGAGTGGACTAAATAAATATCAAGGGATTATCATGAAAACTGGTATTTGGGGTTTTTGGATTGCGAATCTATATTCAAAATTTAGGAATTTAAGATGGCGGATCTAACATGGCAACCACAAAATTTTTGAACTTCAACGAATTTAAGTGAAAATTAGTACTATATGTATTTTGAGGTTACTAACTACGAATCTACTATTAAAATTTGGAAATTCAAAATAGCGGACCCAATATGGTAACCAAAATTTTTGGAATTTCATAAATTTAATTAATTGATTTCGAATATGCATATAACCCGAATCTACCTGAACATTTTTAATAAAGGTGATGTAAAAACATTATACACTACCGCTCAAAAGTATTTGCCCACCCCATATTTTACAGATATATTTATATTAATTGTAATTAACATTTTATTATAATAATTATAATTATAATTGTAATTAACATTTATTTCAAATAACTATTACAAAAAATTCTACGAATAATACTTAAATCTTCGATTAATCAATGATGACTGCTAAGCAAAGTTTGGGCATTCTCTCTATCAGCTTTGAAATATAATCTCTGTTAATTTTACACCAGTCACTTCTTAAGATATCCCACATATGTTTAGTTCAAGTTGGGCACTGTTTCCTTACTTCTATGTCTAATTTACCCCACAACAACTTAATAGGGTTAAGGTTCGGAGACTGAGGTGGCCAAATCATTGTTTTGAGCACACTTTTCCATTCAATATTTCCTAAATATGTTTTGCATAGCTTTGACGTGTGTTTGGGGTCGTTGTCCTGTTGAAAAATTAAATTTCTCCCATCAGACGGCGACCAGATGCAATAAGATTCTTCTTCAGAATTTTTTTGTAGCCTCCTTTGTTAAGGATTCTATCAATTTTTACGAGGTCTCTGGTCATTCCTCCTCCAAAACAACCCCAAACCATCACAGAGCCTCCACCGTGCTTAACTGTAGGCACAACACATTAATTTAACAACATCCGCTCTTGAATTGACCGTCGAACAAACACTCTTCGTTTTGTACCAAAAACTTCAAATTTTGATTCGTCGGTCCACAAAATGTTTTTACATTGCTCGCTGCTCCAATTTTTATGTTCTTGAGCCCATTTTAAAATATTAACCTCATTTTGGTAACGAAGAGATGGTTTTACTACTAAGCGGCCAAAGAGTCCTGCTTCTTTAAGTCGCCTTTTAACGGTAGAGGTACTTACGTGGATTTCCCTGGATTCATTCACCTGAGCTGTGATTTCTGGAGCAGTAAGCCGTCTATTGCGTCGACTTGGCAATGCAATATACCATAATTATCTTCACCAACAGTAGTTTTCTGTGGACGTACTGAGCGTTTGGCAAACTGTTGGCAAAACGATTATTGATGAATATTTTTTCACATTATAATCCACTGTTCTTCGGGATAGTTTCAACTAGGTAGTTGTTTCCCGGTTACTTTTGTTTAATTTATGAAGACTAATGATCGTGTTTCGATAGTTAATTCTTTAGTTTTAGCCATCGTTTGATTTTAAACTACTTAATATTGGAAAATTGCTTGGTGTCAGATGTGTTACTAATTTAAACCTGAATAACTAGGTATACTTGAATGAATTTGTTAATTATTTACTTCCTAGAAGCGTCGTGTGTTGCTCTCTCAGAATATATAAAAAATGTATCGTTGTGGGAAAATGCGATGGAACAGAATGGTCTCAATGTACACGACGTCTTCCACTCCTATTTCGATTCTGCTAAATGGACGAAATGTAAATAGCGTGATATTATACAGAAACAAAATATCAAAATGTTGGTTTATTATCTTAAATAAAGTATTATTAGGATTCTGTATTGTGATAACAACAAATAAGCTGGGTAGTTTTTTATTTAATAATATTTTATAACATTATTTAAGGTGGACAAATACTTATGAGCGGTAGTGTATTTTTATTAAATTAACCTTTATTATATATTTCCTTCACAAGAACTAAAAACTTAATATTCTTCACTGATAAGTATAATATTTCTTGATTTATATGTATAGACTTATAAAATAGTTGGCCAAAGTAGTAGTAGTTTTATAACAATAAAATAAATTATGAAAAAAAGGGGGAAAAAAAAGATTTTCAATATCATTATTTCATAATACGTCAGTATTTGGTTCCGTAACTGTTATTTTGAAAAAGAACACTGTGCATCTATAAGGAATGGATTCAACTAATTCATGACATCTGTTTACTGGTATAGGCTTCCAAGTTGACTGAATTATTTCCCTTAATTGCTGAGTTTTCCTATAAACTGCATTTTTTTAACATCCACAGATGTTCAATAGGGGTAGTGTCTGATGATTGTGAAGTCCAGACCATAACATTAATTTTGTTCCTCCTCAAACCCCTTTTTTTTAGCCTATTTAGAAGAATGTTTGGGGTTGTTATCTTGCGTATAAGTCCACCGTAGAGGCATTCCTCAGCAAATTGATACAGTACATTTTGCAATATGTCAACATAAAAATCTGTGTTCATTTTTCCTTTATGCAATGAATCGGACTAATTTCAAAACCACAAAAAAAAAAAACATTCCCAAATCATGACTGCAACTGTCATGCTTTATTGTTTTTCTTGTTTACTGTGGACTAAATTCTTTGTAGGCCGGTTCCCGAACACACTTTCGGCATTCACTAGAATCAAAAAGAACTACTTTTGACTCATTACCCCATAGAATATTACGCCATTTACAAGAGGGCCACATTTCGTGTTCTCTAACTTAGAAAAGATATAGATCCTGTTTAATTTGTATAATTTTTCCTTTTCTACCCCGCTTTTCAGACACATTTTCCCATTATTTCGTATTACTAATTATTTTTTCCGAATATTTTAAAACTTTTTGTACGTTTTGCCATCTGTAGCTGCTTGATAAGTGACCTTTCTTCAGGCGTGTAATGTTTTGCTCGACCCAGTTTTTTTTTAAAGATAAAATACTTTAATACTGCACATTACATTTCAGAATAATCCTTACAGTGTATGTAAGTATCATTGAAAATAATGAAGCATCACTTCTGAATTTTGTAACCAAGTTTTACTGCTATTTTAAATAATGTACCTGAAAACATAACACTTTCATCCTTTTGTTTAGATTTCGGCCTTTTTAGTTTAATGAAAAACATGAAAAAAATTCAAAAATGAATTACATTACTATCCCTATCCCTATACTTAAACATTTGGATTATTTGCATAAAATATAGGATTTTAAAATAGCAGATTCAAGAGAGTGACCTCAAGGGAATCTCAAGAAAATTGGTATTTGAGAATTTTTGAGCATTCTGATGATGAGATACTAGACCCACACTTTTCAAAATTTAACAAAGTTAGGAAAATTTAGATTTTGGCCCTTATCGCAAGAGTCAACATCAATCGATTTGACATTTTTCGACTTTATTGGGAAAAGTCATAGTATTGGGTAAAGCGATGGACTATTTTTATTTGAAAATATAAAATTTACGTGGAAATTTAGTTTAGATATATGTAGAATAGAAGTTTATTTAAAAGTAAGTTTTGTTGGCTTCCTTATTATGAATGTTTAAAACTACAATTTTTATGCAAATAGTTAATTTATTTTTTTATTCTTAATTTTGAAAACAACAAATAAATAAAAAATTATTATGTAGGAAAAAAAATAGTCAATGCTTCGTATTTTATTTGTCATTTACCACACAGAGTAGTATGTTGTAAGTTAGTAATTTTTTTTTTTTTTTTTTTATGGGAGCGGGGAAATGCTTTTTCGCACGATGTGCCGGACCGGACTCCCCAGCAAAAGCTGGGCCTACCGGCTAAAACCCCGCCCCATTCTCCCAGAAACTCCACCCCGGAACCGTCTGTGAAACATTACTTCGGGGTGGAGTCCTATATACCCCCCACAACAGGGCCCCCTACCCCAACAGGCGCTCCGTGCTCGCGTCCTGTTTTTTCTGGTGAAGGATCCCCTTCACGAAAAGGCGATTCTTCGCCAGAAGTCCCTTCCCTGCAGCATAACCCCGACTACGTTATCAGAGGTTATGCTGCCAGTCACTCTTTTCACGTCGTCTCGCTCCGCCCTCCAGCGAGCACATTCAAAGAATGTGTGGAGAGCGGTCGCAAGTAAATTAGTACTAGTTAGTTTCTCCGAATGGGTAATATAAAACATATATCATACATATATATATATTTTTTTATTTTAAATTAGCGAACTGTATCATTTCTGTGGTTAACTATAGATTTATAAGTTTATAAATTTAAATTTTATTTTTCATAGAAATCATAATTTTAAAGCATTTGACCACTTTTGGTGACAATGTTCCGTATATTTTTTGGTTTTAATCTCGCTGAAAGGATTAAGTTGCTTTAGATATTCGTTTTTTTTATAGAATATCAATCTGAAAATGGAAATATTTTATTACATCACGTAATGTAATCCCATGTAAACATGGGACTGAAAAGTGAAAAAAAACGTGTTTTGATCATTTTTCAGAAATTATTTATACTATAATACATATAATTAGAGGATGTCAAAGATGTTGAAAACATATGGCAAAATAAAGCTAAAATATTAACCGCAGTTATATAATATCAGTTATTTGTGAGGTCTATTAAAATTTGTTTAGAAGACAAGTTTTTAATTTTTAGTTCTCTTATATCTTATTTCTAATCAAAACATTTTTCAGCTTATAGGAGCAGCATGTGTCGGAGTTGTAGCCTATTACTACAAAAGGTATCATATTATGAATGGATCTCCTGACCTTTTTTTCTTGCTGATGGCAGTAACCTTCCTGATTGGCACATTCTGTCTGCTTGTTTCGTGTCTGGTGTCTCTCAGTACTGGTGGAATAATTTCAAAAACAATATATGTGAGTATAACAAGCGTGTCTAGCCATGAAAAATAGATGATAATGCTATTAACCTTCTTAGGAATTGATCTACCACTCAGTCGCTACCCTGCTCCTTTTGGCGGCGTCACTAACTCTTCTGATCGAAGTTTCGAACTCGAGTCTGAAGTACAGCAGTTACTCTGCACTTTATGACGCTTACATGGCTGCCTCTGTGATGGGTCTGGTGAACACAGTGCTCTACTGCCTAAGTGCGATATATGCGCAACGTTCCTACAGGGGAATTTAAGTAGCTTTAACCACATGCTTTTGCGTCTTTTGTATTTTATTTATATGTTTGTACTATCGATTACATTTTGTAAGTCTTCATTTTCATTATTAACGAAACAATACAAACCGTTTGTGTTCATATTTACTAACTTTCTTTTACTTTTAGTTTCTTATTAAAGTTTTAAAATTTCATAACCATAAATATTTGAAATCGCGACTTTGAAAACTCCCATATACCAATATTCGTTTCAAAATGAGAATTAAAGAAAAAAAATCGATTCGTTCATAATTTTACAGAATTATGATTTCAAACATGTTACTGGGGTTTAAGGAAAAACCTGTGACTGCACGAATTTATTACATAATAACACTATCAATAAAGTCACATAGGTTTTCAATTGAAAGTGAAATTACACCTGAAAAATATCCATGACTGAGATTTCTGCGACCCCCTCTCTCTGCAGTTGATTGTGAAATGCAGTTCTTACTCGTATTTTTTATATCTTGTTTTTAAAAATAGATTTCAGCTGTATTTTGGAAAACATTTTAAAATATCACTGATAAAATAAAAGAAAAAATTAACTCAGTCCAGTCCGGCACCTTCTTTCTCAAGCTATTTTTTAAAGGTTAAACTGACTAAAAGTTCATTATAATTTACTAAAATTCAAATGAATGAAATTTTTAACAGGTATTAACCAGTGTTTATTTTCGATAATGCTGACGTGATTTTTTACAATTTTTGTAAGTGCACTTTTTTTCAAAGACAACAAATTTTCAAGGATATTTGGCCAATCATCCCTTAATGCCATCACAACTGATTCTCAGTTTTTTGAAGTCGTGGAGTGCATGGACTATACCATTCCCTATAATTCTCGTCGAGACCATACGTCATCCTCCCGTGGTATAATAAGAAACTCAGATTTCCACAAAAGATGAAAATAAACTGTGGCCATTTTATTTTCGCAACCGCTTAGACTATCTCAGTCGTAGGCAACCCACCCTTATCTCTAATCCTAAACGCTTTTATGGATTTATCAACCTCCAAAGAAATTCCAGTCGCTATACGTTAACACTCAAACTTGCTGACACTTGCTTTATCCGAACCTTAAGTATTAGCTTATCTTTTAGTTCACTACTTCAGCCAATCTTTCAGTGAGCATTCTCTCGAGCCCAATCGTAACTATTTTCATATCACGCGTTCCTGCCCTCAGACCGTCTTTTTGTTTCCATCAATATTGACTACCTCCACCAATGCTCTTGCTGATGATCATAATGCAGCTCCTGACGGAATTTCTACTATAGTTTTCAAAAAGCGTTCATAACACTTGATCGAATTGCTTTCATCTCTTTTTCGACTTTTAATCAATCAAGCAATCTTCCCAGCTAAGTGAAAAGACTCGTTAATTATCTCCATACATAAAAGGGCATGCATAAGTGCTATATCTAACTACTAACCTATAACAAAACTGTCTTGTATATTCAAACTCTTTGAAAATATCATTTACGATTGTATCTTCTTTTATTGTAAACCCATAATTTTCTCTTCCTATCACTGATTCCTTGAAAGCAACTCAACTACCACCGCACCGTCTTTGTCTGTAGAACACTTTGCGCTTTGGAAAACGGTTATGATGTTGACGATAAAATGTTACATCAAATAATTCTGATCAAACTCCGTTGGCTTTAATCAGCATTTTCAGGTCTATTGATTTTTATTGTGGTTATTAATTAATGATGTCGTGTGTACAATTAAACACTCGGATTTTTCTACCTACATCGATAATATGAAAATCTTCAAACATACATATATCCTTCACGTCGGGGTTTCGACTGTTACAGCATAATCTTGAAAGTTTAAGTATCTGGTGCAAAAAAATTGTCTTAAGCTTAATGTCTCCAAATGCCAATCCTTTACTTAGTCTCGTAAACTCCCTTCTTCATCTAGTGCATGATGAACATATCCCGTGTCTCCTCTCTTCGTGATCTTAACTTTCGTTATCACATTAACAGCGTAGTTGCCAGAGTAAACTCTGCACTTGGCTTTTGGACGCGTTGATCTAAAGAGTTCCTTCACTACATTGCTAAATCCCTAAATACCTCGTTCGTCAGGACACTCCTCAAATTCGTTAGTCAAGTTTGGTATCTCTTTCAATTCACCTAGATCAATGGAATTAAAATAGTCCAGCGCAGGCTCTTTCGTTTTGTTTTACGCGATTTTCCCTAATCTGATCGTCTGAATCTTTGTTTTTACGAAAATCGCCTGATCCTGATCGATATGCAGCTCTTTTGGAAACGACGAGACTGTGCTGATCTTACCGGTATCCAACAGTTGGTGTTAGGAGACATTGATTGTCCTACATTGCTGCAGTGGATTTCTCTTTACATCAACCACCAATCCTCGTAACCTCAGATTGGTTCCGCTTTTTCACTGTTTATCACCGCGCCAATTATGGGATTTCTGAACCTTTCATCCGTATGTTTTATCAAGCCAAATCTCTTCCCTGAGTAAATTATTCCTCAGGAATAACATAAACCGACTGACCCTGTAAGGGGTTCGCCGCAATACATTTTCTTTTATAAAAACATAAAATAAATTGTAATCATTTCTAATTATTATCGATCAAGTTCTAACAACTAATAAAATTTGGCAACTTCATTATAACAAGAAAATTGCAATAAATAAATTAAGTTCAATATTTAGTAGCGAATTTTGTCTGATCACAGATTAACATCGTTTTGGCATTGATAATACAAAGTTCTCAACGATTTTTCTTGGAGTATTAAATTTTGGTTGATATAACTCTTTCCTTTTAGTCGACTTTTGACAATTTCTTAAAGATTTGTGCACTTTAATATGCCCTTTTCTGATCCAACGAAGTGGCGAAGGTAAAAAATTCTGGTAATTTATTACAATTTAACGTTCTTCATTTATATTTGATGAATGGCTTTCTTGTTATGCCTTCAATTATTTGTTAAAAGAAATTCTAATCATATCTTCAGATCTGCTAGTGTTCATCGCAATTTTTCGATTACAGCTTACCATTCCAATTCAACAAATCTCTAAATCATTTATTTCCACAACTGTAAAAATTAATAAGGCTATATCACTAATTTCTTAAATCATTTAAAAGATTTACTGTAATACAAAACCAAATATTCTTTTTAAATAAGCAAAATTTTAAACTATTATTTGGAAATTTTATTGGTTTATGGTATATTAGAGATATTACACTATTTAGTGCTAAATATGTACAGTGTTGAATTTAATTGTCCTGAAGATTGAATTTTACTCCCTTAGTATTTTTAGCAAATTTAGTACAATTATGGACATTTTACTCTTCTTGATGTATTTTTCGCCTCAAGAACAATTATGAAATGCAACCAAATGCTTTCAAGGCGAGAATACAGTGAGTAAGTATTTAGTATATCTATCAGCATGGTTTTTGTGGAAGTAAATCTTGATTTTTATTTAAGTAATAATAATAATAATAAATAAATAAATAAATTTCATTATAAAGTGTTATAGATAGTGAAATGTGTGACAGAAATTTCGAAATTATAATTTAATATAATTAGCATCCATATGTTCATTTGCTTCAGAATATTTGTGCACTTCGATGAAAGTTTCCAAAGTGTAAAGTTCTTTCGAATTACAATTAATTTCACTCTCATTGTAGTCGGTTTCATCTATATAAAACTTAACTACAATTGTTCGCAATTTATTCCAAGTTATCATAAAGGATTTACAATATTATTCAGCAATAAATATTTATTCTAATTTTTATAAAGCTCAATTTAAATAACACCTATAAATCTCAGATATCGTACGAAAAATTAATTTTCGTCGGCTAACATTAATCTTCTAGCTCTAGATATTTTAAATATCAATTTTAATTATCTGTTTACACATAGTACAAAATCGTACAAAAACACAGTTTTTGTCGGGTTACTTGTACTCGTTTAATTATTGCAATTAAAACTGTTTAACGATAAAAAACAACATTTTAAAAAACGAATATAAATTTACTATTGGTGTAAAATAACTTCGATAGCGAGGTAACATTTACATTTCATATTTAAAAATATACTTCGACTTAGTTGTGCTGCATTAAATAACGCAAAAATTCTTTTCAGTAGTGATAATCCTCAGTGTAGCATAAAAGTGATTTTTTAATATAGTAATTTTATATATTTTATGTTGTAGGAAAGAAAATGAAGCTATTAGCTATAGCTGCTGATTTCAAGATCAGTGTTATTCTGATCTCACATAAAGACGGTCAGAGAATATGTTTATGTTAGCAATAATTTTTGCATATACCTAGTTTGTGTTTTATTCCACGAAATATATTACTAAGTTTTACAGCCGACGCATTTGATCCTTTTGGGATATTAGGTTAGTAGGTTTTTCTTTATATTCGTTGGCTGATAAACTCGATAACAATTTTCGTAAAATAAAAAATAAGACTTTTATTGAAAAATTAATAAACTTATTCGTTTTTAGTATACAATTGCACTGACTTATGAGCATTATTATTATTATTATTCATAATTTAGTATAAACTTTACTTGGATGCTTGTGTAAAATTACATTTTTGGAGAAACATTGTACGATTTTTTACTATTTGTCGGCAAAGCAGCTTCTAAAAATCAATTAAAGTATTTATTCAATGCTAAAAAAACTGCCGTAGTGGTAATATTTACGAAATTTTTACTTATTGATTTTTAGTATAGTTATTTACTTAGTACGACTAAGTAAACAGTAGAAAAACCTTACAAAAATGCCATATTTTCGCCATTAAAAAAAAGATAACCCTGGAAGCAAAATTTACGAATTTCGTATATTTGGAAATTAATTATACTGAACTAAATAATTATCATCCCAGTAGGTGTTGGTTTCGGAATTGACAACAAGTGGACATTCCTGTTCTACACAAATGAAGAGGCCGCTTTAATAATTTGCTTGCAGTGCAGTCAAAGCAATAGTTACTTTCCCTTTCTATCGCTTTCAATTTAAATTTTTGGCTCCCCAAATTACTAAGTTCCATTTTCCCAATTCCTGGAATTACGGAACGCGTGAGAAAGCTACCTAGAGGTGAGTTAATCCCCTTCCGGGAATGCCCATTTCGAGTGGTAACGAGTCTCCTGGTGTCATCACTGTAATTCAATTAGTTTTGCGTGCTGACCTCGAATAAAACCGACTTCCAGTTTCATTATGGGGTCCTTCTACAGCCGTGCGGGCGACAGTAATCGTTCGTTCGAAAATGCCCACAATTCGTCTTCTTTCAGAGCCGCTGTAAAGGAGCAGATGGGAAGCATTTACGACATGGATCCCCTTAGCCAGGAGGTGGTGTAAGTTGGATCAGTCTTCTCTGGCTTTTGCAGGATATATGGCACTTACTAGAATTTTCTATACATAGGCGATACGAGACCGAATTCAAAAAGACCTGTAGGAGGTTATCTAATGTCCTGGAGTCGATGGAAGACATCCCTTGCCGGGAAGCATCCTACGAAATTGTTTCGTGTCTCCGGGAGACCCCCAACCAAATGGGGAAATGTATGTCCTGCATGAGCGCCTATCAAATGTGCGTGCGCGAAGCGGCGAAGGACAAATTGAATCAATTTGTTTACGAGATAAAAACTTGATGCGTTTCCAAATAAATAAGTGTTCCATTCCAGATTCCGTTTTGTGAGTTTCAGGTGGTGCCAATTGAGAGGGTTATTGATTGCTTTTCGCGACCCTGACGAATTCCTTTGATACCATCCTTTCTGGAGCACGCTAACCGCATGCTAATGACTTTTGTAGGCCTCGAGAAATGTGATTTTATTGGTTTATTGCCTGGTTATGAGTGACATCCACTCAGGTGCTGCAGCCCTTTATTGAGTTAGCTAATCAATTTGAGAACTTGGTTCCGTGCGAACGTTTTAATCGACAATTAGAAAGCGGAAAATGGGGGAAACTTTCTGGGACACTTTAGGGCCACTAATTATTGCTGGATCCAACCTTTCTTTGGTTGCTTCGCGACCGGAGCTTGGAGAACCTTAATTGGTCTTATTTTCAGCTCTTTATAATTACGAACAATTCCGATTCCTACAGCGTTTCCTTACCATAAATATAAAACAATCTATAGATGAACCCATGAAATTATGGGAAGGAACCTAGGTGGGTGGTACTTTTGAGGGCATTGTTTTCGGTGGGGGTTAAAATATCGATTATATTGTTTGTTATTTTTTCAATATGTGCGTTGTTTTCAATCAATATGTTGTATAATGTAGAACAATAATATACTAATGAAAGAATGAAAAAATTCTATACTATACCAGATCTAAAAGCTCGAGACAATTCCTCAATAAAATGATTGGGTATAGAATATACGGGGACACCCTTTGCTTCTCAATGATTATAGTATATATAACATATATATAATTAATTAATTATTATAAAGAAAACAAAAGTATAATAGAAAAACCATAAGGCTATGCAATTATACATTTAAAACACTATAAATCTCATTGTCTCGACAATGTTAATCAATCGTCAAAATAAACCACTTTAAGCGTTTTGAAATAATACACTCAGATGTACAGTAAATGTTATGTTATTAATGTGCCCGATGAAAAAGATAAAATATACCTACTCTACATATATAAATAATAAATATAAAAATTACTAAATTGCTAATGAAATACGGCATCAAATAAAGTTATTAAATAGCCATAAAAAAATATTTCTAGTCATACTACGAAGAATTGTTGAATTAATTAATATTTCAACTCTTTTGGAACAAAATAATTATAGTAAACTAGCCAAAGCTCAGTATGCTCTACTGCACCGAAAAAACTGTGGTTTCTTAAAATTTGAATTTTGTGTGATATATTTTAATAACGATGAATTTCAAATCCATCATTTTTTTCCTCTATTGTACGATCTGGAAACAGAGTACTGGTTAGCAGGAATCTCAATAGATTTTGGTTCAATATATCATGAAAATGCTGAAAATTTTTAAAGTTTAAGGAATCTTTATGAAAGGGCACACTTGGGGGTTGTTGGAATTGTTGATCTTAAATTTCCGTAGTAGTTTCAGAGTCTATGCAATTCAGTCAAACAACAATTGCTTTTTTTTTATATAAGAGATCTGTTCAAAAAGTATCGCGAATTTTGAATTTCCGCGAGTTACGTATATTCGATTTTCGATTTTTTTGTGCTGTTTTATTGGTACTGATCTTCCTCAGTTATGCAGACAAGCTCGGCTATTTTGAATGTTTTGGCTCGTCTTCGATTTTTGCATATTCCAAAAAATGGATTAAAGAATCTGTATCAATCAGTTTCCACGTCATAACCATAAATCCATTATTAGTCACCAGTTATAATCCTCTAGAGCAAATTTGGGTCGTCACGGACAGAGTCCAACAGCTCCTTAACAATGTTAATGCGAAGCTGTTTTTGGTCGAAATTGAACAATTTTGGCACGAATTTCGCGGTGTCCCGTCAAATGTCCAAATCATTGGTAAGAATCGAATGGCACGAGCCAATTGATATGCTTAGGTCCTCAGCAATTTTTCGAACGGTGATTCGACTATTGTCCAATACTATTTTCTTCACTTCTTCGAGTTTTCCTCCGTTGTTGACGTGCTCGGGCGTCCAGCACGCTCTTCGTCGTTCACATCTTCTCGGCCCTCAGAACATTTTGTACCGTCGATAAACGTTGCTTTGGTCCAAGGTAGCTTCACCATATGCCACAGTCAACATTAGAAATGCGTCCGCGCACATAATTTTGTTTTTCAGACAAAATTTTGATACAGATACTTTGATCAATTTTTTGGAATAGGCAAACATCGAAGACGAGCTAAAACACGTCCAAGCAAAATAGCTCTCATAAATACCAACATACTTTTAGAACAGACCTCGTATATATAAATAATTTACAGTTATAGATACTAAAAAACGTTATACAAGATAGCTACATTTTATTGTTGATGAAAATAATATGTCAACAATTGTTGACTATTTTCAAAACATATTTTGGGATATTTACTTTCCTAAAAATCTGGAGAGGAAGGGCGGGCAGTTGCCTCCCTCTCTTCCTTTTCTGAAAAGATGTAGGAGTCATCAGTAAACCATGATTCCAATAACGTATAGGTTGGGGGTGAAGCTGTCCATGCCTTTTCCACATTCAGCTTTGCGCATTTCAATACGGGTCATAGATGTTTTTAACTTAAGTAACAAATGTTTTTATTTTGTAGTACAATAATGCACTAGTTACAGCAAATTTTAGTCTATCGTTTGCAAAATATGTGCTCAGCTAGTGAAATTTTTTCTTTAACCCTTTTAGTAATTACAACTAATCTCTATTTGTTTCCAATGAATTCATTTATATTTAGTATCGTGGATTATAAAAAGTAGTTATAGCAGCTTTTATACGCTGACGATCTCAAGAATTTTCGATTAACAAATTGTGAATATAAATGTGATATTCTTCAATGCTTCTTAATCGCTTTTCAAGATTGGTGAAGGCTTAAAAAAATATTTGTCGTCATGGCGGCCCAAAGTTACCCAATATGACTGTTTTTAATTTTTAATTATTATTAAGTCACATCCATTTTATCCTGCGGTATTGCAGGAATTTCAACACATTTTGCAAATATTAGGTCTACCGGAAAGTTCTGTCTGATAATTTCGTTTCAAATTTGAATATATTTGGATATATTCGTTTGAGTTATATGTGGCTGTATATCTTTATAATTGCATTTATTATGTGCCCTTCGAAATTAACTACAAAAAAGATAACTCATGTCATTGTCAGCGTGTCGAAATTTGTTAAAAGTTTTTGGTGAAGATGCTGTTGCGGACAGAACGTGTAGGAGATGGTCCGAAAAATTTAAAGCAAGTGATTTCGGCCTTAGTGATAAGCCACGCTCTGGGCGGCAATTTGTGGTTGATGACGATATGATAGATCAAATGATGAAAAATGGATTACATATGAAAACATCGTAAGGAAAACAGCGTGAACCCAGAAAACATGCCTTCTTCACCTCTACACCGAGCTTGATCCTTAAAAAGAGAATACTATGTATATGGTGGGACATGCAAGGTCCAATCCATTATGAGCTTTTGGAACCCAAGAAAAAGCTAAATTCGGAGAAATACAGTCAACAAAATGACGAGTTAACAAAGTACTCCAAGAAAAAAGCCAGACATTATTCAATACAATAGGAAGGAAATCATACTGCAACACTATAATGCTAGACCACATGCTGCTTCTTTCGCATCGACCAGACTCCCCAGATCTTAACCATCAGATTTTCACCTATTCCTTTCTTTACAAAATTATTTGATGAGAAAATTAAAAAATTAAGAAAACGTTTACGTTTACATTAGTGCTGCTGTAGTTTTTCGCATCCAAAGATTTGATGAGATGATTGTATCATTTTCATCCTCTTCAAAAATGGACAGAACTTTCCGATAGACCTAATATATACAGTAAATATTGCTATTAATGGACCGCTTGTAATTATTGCGATTATTTTCTGAATTATTAATTACTACAAATTCTATTGAATAATTCGAAAATTTTCTTGAATTTACTTAACGCAGCAATTATATTGTGCAAAACGTTTTTGTGATACCGGAAAAACGAGTTCTTAGTGCATTATCCTCCATACTTCAAATAACAAAAAAAAAAAAGCCGCACTTTAAAAGGCTTGGATCGATCCTTGTTCGTGTATTTATTGCAAAATACCAACCGTGCGAGACATTACCTTGTTTTCTTTAATGATTAATTTACGTTTAGGTTCGTCCCTAAAACGTGATCATATGCCCTTAGCCTCACATGGGTAGATCCCAAGGGAAATGCACGAATTTGAACATGTAGTGAAGCCGTACAAGTCTTAGCAAGTCGCAAAGGTACATTTCTAATAATTCAGTCGCTAACGGGCTATAATCGCCCGAAAAACGGGGTATTCATTGCATAATACATTTAAGGAAAAAATTGAAAGTACAAAAGCGATTCGAGAGGATGGCGTCGGCAGTGCCATTTTTCCAGTTGGATAGGTTCATTAAGTCAAAGATAGGCCGCCACCACTCTTAGACGGTGTTAATTTATTGCACGGATATTCCGGGGCAACAGGACCGTTAAAGAAGTCATATAAATGCAAAATTCACCGATCCATTCATCTGTGAATTCATTTTACACGGCCGACGCTGAGTTCCGGGGACATTTAGAGGAATTTCATTTCGTTTCCTGATGGGCACGAGCTTTTGTTCAGCGAGAGGAAAAATGGATTTCCTGGAAGCCTGCTGATTCTATCCCGAGAACACAGTTCCCTGCGAAGATGCTCCGGGATGGAAAATGCGGAATGAATGAGGAGCGCAATTAGATTAGCGATGAGTATGAAACAATACCCGAAACCATGGGTAATTGTTGAAAGCTTCACGTGGAAATGGAATATGAACGGCCGGTGGGTACTGGGCCAATATCAGGATTCGGCATTGGCGTAACAAGAATTTCCATCTCAGGGGCAGAGTTTTCTAGCTGTTACTCTCATTCCTATACCTATTTTTCAAAGAAACTTGATTGCAATTAAGTATATAAATAAGTTTTGACGGATGTCCCTTAGGTGTCTTAACTAGTATGATTTGCATGTATTTCAATCCGGCAGCATTGTATTTTTGTAGTACTAAATGCCAATTATAATATATACGAGAGTATGTATTACATTAAGCCCGATTGATATTTCATCAAGTACTCTTTTAGTCGAAAATGAATAGTTATGCATTTGTGGGAAGTGTTGCTGTATTACTTCATTTAAAAAAAGTACTGCTGAAAGCTGTGGTTAATTTTATAACATTTTGGGATGCATCTGTAAAATGTTGGGAGTATTGGTTTAGACGATTTCGATGTATGTGTGTGAACGCTCTGGAACACCCAAACAAAATTCTGATGCAGAATTGGAAGCTTTACTGGAGGAGCATCCGTGACAGACTCAAAAATAATTATCAATAGCATTAAATTTTAGCAAATCATATATTTCACAACGTTTACATGCAATGGGAATGGTGTAAAAAGAAGAAAATTGGCTTCCACATCAATTATCTGAAAAAGACTTTGAACATCGAAAAACCATTTGCGAAATACAACTTCAAAGGCAAAAGCGAAAGGGGCTTTTACATCAAATTACTACTGGTGACGAGAAAAGGATTTATTTATTATGATAATCCTAAACGTCCGAAAACTTGGGTGAAGCCAGGTGAACTGGTTTTATCAATGCCAAAACGCAATATTCACGGTTCAAAGGTACTGTTGTGTATCTGGTGGGACCCGAAGGGTGTGATTTACTATGAACTGTTATAATCTTCAAGAACTATTATTGGTCATATTATTGTAGTCAATTAATGCATTACGAACTGGCATTGTTTCTAAAAACTACGCCTAATATCGCGTGAAATTAGATGAAAAAATCAACTGCTATTAGACATGAAATTTTGTAATTTAACCCTTTGCGCTGGAATAGGGCTAGTCTCAGTTACCTTTTTTAATGTGCGCACGGGATAAAATTGGGGAACGGTTTAGTTCATATGATGATATCAAAAATTGGCTGAACAACAGAATCGTTTCCAAGAAATCACACTTCTTCATTCGGGGAATGCGTCTGCTGCCTGAAATATGAGCAATATGTAGTTGGAGATTCAGATGGAGCATACTTTGATTAAAATAAAAATATTGCTTATGTTTTCAATCGACATGTTTTTTTAAACAAAAATCCCTCAATATATCTATATACTCGTACAAAATACAAATTAAATTGTTTACACCGTCATATTTTTTATGATAATACTGCAACTGAAGAAAATTTGGTTGACTTAAAACAGTTGCTGTAACCAGTTTTTATAATCCACGATACTATAGGTATAAATTAAGTCACTGGAAACGAATAGAGAGTATATAGTTGAGATTACTTAAGGGGTGTAAAGAAAAATGTCATTAGCTGGACACATATTTTTACAACTAGTCTCTAGATTGACCTAACTAGCACTATGAAGTGGAAATATTTGTTGATGTAACAAAAAATATTAAGTCAGATCATTTGTTTACAGCACAGAAAATAAGTTTGTGAAATTATCACTCAATATAATAATTAACATGTTAAGTTACAGAGTCAGTATATAAGTAATTTTGTAAATGGGCAACTCTCTGCCAAAGATTTTTAGGCAAGTAAAACATTCCAAACGTACATATGATATAAATCTCTTCACGGGTTTCGATAACATTTCTTGGGAACATTTTTGTTAGCTCAAAAGTGACGAATATGCAACATTTTTTGTCGGTCTTAATTATTGTGTAAAATATTTCCATTTATAAGTTTGAGTATGTCATACTATCGACGTGTTTTGTATATGAATTGTACTCCACTCCAGTGTTGCGTTCAGTATTTTCAAAAGGATGTATTGGGAAGCCAATGAAATAATAAAATATGTTTTCGATTTCTAAAAATAATTTGGTTGTACTATATTTGGATGTATTTAGGTATTAAATAATAAAATTAAATTATTTTTGGTTTGATGAAAGTAAACTTAACCTTTGGTCGACAATTGGTTTGGAGAAAATCGAAGACGGTATTAGATCCAAAATGGTTAAAGTAAGTGATGGGTCAATGATGGTGTGGGATAAAATGGATCACTATTATCACTAAATCTTGAAATTGATAATTATTATTTTCAACATGATAACGTTTCGCAACATACAGCGAATACAAGATCATGGTACCGATTGCAAACATCCCCTCAGTAATTTGATATTAACCCTATAGAGCGTTTGTAGTCAACTTTGAGAAAAAAATTTAGAAAAGAGAACTCGTCTAATATTTTTCAATTTTAAGGAAGAATTCGGGAAGAATGGTGTAACATTGGTTCTTCTGAGGCGGAAAAGTTCGTAGTATCAATTCCAAGAAGACTGGAAAAATTTTATTTCTGGTGTAAAAGTTCCAACGATTTTGTGAGGTTGAATTCGGACACTATAGAAGTTTTCTATTTTTATTTTTATTTGTAAAATATTAATAGAGTATTTGAGTAATAATAGAATAATTCAATTCCTTAGACTTAAGAGTATAAGAATATATAAATAACTTGTGATATACAATAGCATTTCTTGATTTATTGTATATTCTAACTTAGTAGTGTTAAAACTGAAAACTCCATAATCATTAATACAAAATTTCCAAAAATTACTATTTGGATCTCATTATCCTTCGAATTAAAAACTCTGTTTCAAAACTGTAAGTGCACAACAATGTGATAGTGCGATATCTATTCTTGGAAGCTAGTAATGTGATTCCAAAATATATCTTTTATTCATAATAAAATATTACTGCCACTAAAAAAAAAAAATATTTAGGTATATTGGTGCTTGTGAAGTAATTCGATAATGTCATGGCAACCAACAAAATCAGTGTTTCATTGCATATTACATAGACGTGCATTGCACAAATGAACAAAAATCGATAACCCTATTTAATAGTTTAATCAAGAATGCGTATTTTGATGAAAATTTGTAGGAAAATTTTTATAGGTTCTAAACGAATATGCAAATTATTTTATTTTTAAATAGTAGAATTAACTGCTTTTATCATATACAAATAGCGCTGACAATCAGTTATTAGATAAAAGCTTCTTCGTAGTATCATGAAGATAATTCAGGTTTTCAACAGGACAACGCCATGATAAAATCTACACATTTGTTGATGGCAAAATGTCAAGAAGATTGAACACCGTCAATGAATTTTAAGTCATCCTTGAAGCAGTCTGGGGGGTTTTGTCCCAGAAATATTGAAACTATATGTTGAATCTATGCCAAAAACTTTTCTTGATATTGTGGTGAATAATGATGAAGCTATTAATTATTACTAATAAATATCCGAGTCATAGAATATTGTGAAAATCAGCCAAAAATTATATTTAATATATAAAAGGCCGACAAGAAACCGAAAAGACGTCGTTGCTTAAATATATCAATAACGAAAATATAGGCTGATAATGTACCCACAAAATGAATAGTAGCCAAAATTTTCTATATTTACTAACCGTGAATTGATTGGTCTCCTGCATATGTGTGTCAGAAAGTTCGCAAAATTTATTTCGAATCATATGACCGCTTAATGAAATTTCTAGAGGAATAACCACGTTTTTAAGAATTAAAAGTCCAGGGACGTTTAGTTCACAAAAGTCAAAAATATGAATTATTTTTTAGAGAAAATGCAATAAAAATTGTGGTATAAACGCAGAATTTCTCTCGAAAGTTACCGCTAATTAGTTTACATGGTTAAGTTGTTACCCATAAGACTGGGCGAAGCAAACCACTTTTCCCTACAGATGTTTGCGTGTGTAGGATCACATTTATAATTAAGTTTAATTTAAGTCTGATACACATACATTACTTTTGCACTACCTATCTACATCAAAAATTCTGTGTAGAATAATGTGGAGTTAAATGGAAAAACTATAGGATTTATCCAATTTACATTTTCCATATTTCAAAGCAACCTTTTATTTTGTAAAATCGACGGAAATTGCTAAAATTGGTGGATGAAAGGAACTATATTTTCTACGGTGGCATTACTATATATACTTATATGTTATACATATATTAAAGTATTATAGTAATTTCATATTTAATAATAAAAGGTTAGAATTTGATTATTTATTTCTGAAATTCATAACTTTTAATATAAACAAATCTTGTTTCCCATTCTTCATAATTTCTGTTGAGTTGAGTAAATACTAAGATCTGTATGTCAACAACCCTTAATAGTGGCTAAAATGACGTATATGAATATCTTACTTCAACACGATAACTAATCGCACAATGGGTCAAGTAGTTCCTCTCCGAATTTTTACATGTAAAAAGCTATATCTATAAAATACATATTTAAAAGGTATACGGCCTTATGAAATATAATACATATGTTAGTTAAAGTCTACAATATTTGCAATGAGTTTTCTAAATGGGCGCTTTTAGCCGCGATTTTCCCTGTTTTAGTTATCATTTATTAAGACTCATTATTCTGAATTACTGATGTCAATTTAAATTGACCATATGTATTGGATTCGCCAATTCGAATTTTAAAAATTTAACTCAACGTGTGGCTTGTCAGGGCAAGTATGATAACCTAATTTTAGCAATATGAGGTTTTTGTACTTAGGTTAGAGTATGGATAAAAATAAGATATCTGGACCGTTAAAAATACTAAGTAGCATCAGGCTGTCTTGAATAGAACTGCGTTGGGATCAAGTTTTTCTGTTTAGCACTATATGCGTATTAGGACCGAAGTAATATATTTCAAATGATGAAAGAACTAAGCAGCAATTATCACCAGCTTTGCTTGATTAGCACTATATTAGGATTAAAGTAAATACGTTCAGACCCTTAAAAATAACTAGTATCAAATGCTCCTGATTATAATTGGATCAAGACTGTATCAGAGTAACCATAAATTTAAATATATATTTTAAATATATATTTTATATTTAGATAGCTTTGAGCAGTAGTGATCCAAGTGACATGGCAAAATGAAGATAAAGTATTTTCTGAAGCTAATTATATAAAATTTAATAATAAAAATAAGGTATTTCCTATCAGTAAAACCTTATCCGCATTAGTTAGTCCGACCTGGTTCTGAGACCAACTTTCCTAGTCTGGTCTGTTAATTAGAAATTTTTTGTTTTTATGATTTGACAAAGATAGTCTGTTGTTACACATATATATGTATGGTTTAACCAAGATTTTTAGACACACCTGTGTTAGCAGCACGAATTAAACATTTAATTTTGATTTCAACCTGTTACCATGAAACCCACAAACTTAAAGCCGTATAAGATCGTATGAAATTCATATTGCTTCTTCTGTACCAGTATGAGATCAGATCGAAAAATAATGAAATCAGAATAAACAGAATTTGATCAGTATTTAATAGGTATGAAATAAAGCGTAACAGTACGAAATTAGAACCCAACAAAAAAGTTTCCCGAATTATTTGGCAGTAATTTTTTATTTGTGGACAAATATATTCCGAACATACATTACATTATGTGTCGAATTGAGGAACACCTTATTCTAAATCCGCTTAAATTAAAACTTTTTATCTAATTAATCACTTGCATAAGTAAGATGTTACGGCATGGTCAATTTACTCCTACCTTAGATGTTATTTTGCTAATATGGAATAGGAAAGTTTGGGTCATGTTGTGGTGGGGGTAGATTTAGACCTAACTTGGCCCCGACTAAAGTTACGCCAATGGACGAAGGCCCACTTTTGCGTGGGCAATGTGACAAAATGAGCTGAATTGCGTCCCGAAGCTTTCGGGGAGTATTTGCTCCTCATCTGTCCTGTTAGTGTGAAAAGGGATAACTGGGGGAGTCCTCCATCCAGGCGCTTTTATGGCAGCGAGGATATTCGCTTGCTCTCGCAACGAGAGATGGAAGGCTGCGCGAAACGTGCGTGAGACTGTCTGGTGTCCTCAGGTTTGCATTTTCGTGCTGCGGGCCGCTCCAGCATCACTAGCAAAGTTCTAGAAGAAGCTTTGGATGTTGCTGGAGAGCGAGGACCAGTCTGTATCAGGTAATTGGGGCGTCTGGTCGTAACCAATAGTCTAGGTGGTTCGCGCTTTTGTCGGTTCTGAACTGAAAATCCTAGAATTTGTTTGTAGTGACGACTTATTGGAAAAAATGCCATTTGCTGACCTCAGGTTGGCCCTTGGCACGACAATCGACTGCTTGAATTGAGTGCACGCGCATTTTGCATTGTCACTGGCCGGGATAGACGCCGGATGTCCTGTGCAGGGTCGCCTTTTTAGCCGCTATCCAGTGATGATCACGTCTCCTGCGGGGCGCTTTAGTAATTAAAAGTGCGAAGACAATTCCGTGACAAATGCGTTGTACTGTTATTTTACGTGATTTATATATTTTGTGGGTGTAAGGATTGCTTTAGGAAAGTGCCCCATTTTTGTGTGGCGGACATTGTTGCTCCTGCACTGGGCTTATTTGTGCGGTGCGCGAGAGTAAGCGAGACGGTCGATTTGAGTGAGGATAAAAAAGAAAACCCTACCGCCCCAACTGTTTTGTTAAAATTAGTTTGTATGTAAGTTTCAAGGCCCAAGGAGATCGGGATACCGTTCGAAGGACATCCCACGCAGAACAAGTCCAGGGTCAGGGTAATTTACAATACAATGCATCGCTGGAATGCACTCCCCCGGGCCAAGGCCTAGTTCCGAGCAGTGACCTCGACAGCATCCGCCGTCGCACCACCACTAGAGCACCCATAAGAAGGACATTCTTGAAGGCAGGTACCTCCGACAATTTCGTAATTTGCTTACATAGTCCTTAATGGCATAAGAAGGAAATTTCCTGGAAACGTCCTTTTAATGGTTGCTCCCCAAACAAGGCCAGCTCACCACCATCTCATCTTCGTTCTGCTCTCTCCCTCCCAATTCGACAAAAATTTCATTTCGGTTTGTGTTGATGTAACTCAGCTCGACGGTCGACGGCAGCCGGGGAAGACGCTTTCGCCGGCCGCTCAAATAAATAGGACGATTTCCGCATGGTTGCGCCTCAAAAGTTCCGGCCGCTTTTTGATGGTGTTCCTCTGTCTATTTAAATTTTAGCCAATTTCCTGCTCAGGGGATGATTTACAAAAATTCCGCCTATTCTATGCCGTTTGGGGAAGTAACGTGCCATGACGACATCGCCTGTTTACCTTCCTAGGGACGAGATGGCCCAAAGATTTCGGAGATATAATAACCGCTTTTGAGAGGTAGACCGTTTTCTTGAAAGAGGAACATATTCTGCGTTGTTACCTTCCAACCCTACCTTGGTCATAGGATGATTTGTTGTTCAAAAATATGAAAAATGGGTTAGGCATGATGCAAAGCCCCAGCCCAAGCCAAAGTTTGCGTAATGTGTCCTAGGTTGACGCCAGTTGCTAGGTATTGCATTCGGCCGTTTTAATCACGCGAACTCATCATTTACATCATCATCGACGAAGACAACTGTTGGAGCCACACTGTCTGTAGTAGACTATTTCCGAGTATTAGCTGAAATTGTTTTCACAGTAATTGCACGGGGAATTCTAGTAGGGCTCCCAGGGATGGGTGCGAGCGGGCCACTTTTTGGGGGTCATAAATTAAGCTTTATCAGAATGCGCTTAGTTCCCAGAATTTTTTGGTTTACTTAGGAAAATCGATGCCTTACGCGCAGCAGCTGCACCAAAACTGGGGGATGATTGGGCTGTAAACGGGTGAATGGGTAATGATTTCGGTTCTTATCGAATTAGCCTGTTTAATGAGTGGCAATTGATAGTGAGCTGCTGATAAGATAGCATGACGTCACTGGCAGGGTAATTATATTCATAGAACTTATGATTTTTTATGTGAAAAGATTTTTCCGAGATCACGTAAGAAACTCCATACATATTATAAAAACAAATTATTTAATTTAGAATCGGCTCTGGAATTATATTCTATTTTGAAAACTGATGAACTAAAATCATGGACCTACGACGTAAGTAAATTTCATGAATTATGAAATTGATTCTGATTGTTTCCATCAAAGTTTCTAAAATCCCCTTCATTTCCGCTCAGGGCACATATTAAGCAGCTTCAGAAACTGTTTAACTTCTAACTACATCGTCCCCTGCGTTTCGTTTCTTCGTCCGTTCGTATTTATTAACATCAAATAATGAAAATCAACACAAAAATCACAAACTAATATTCGAACCGTTGCGATTCTATTTTCTTTCTCATTAATTTTAATTCAAACGATAGCCATTAATATATATTTTCAAAATCTCATTCAGTTTGCTGTTTCAGATTAACAGAATATTGCATAAAAAAAAAACTCAAAAATCAGTATATTAATAATTTGTCGAGCCGTTGAACTTTGCATAAGCTCTGTCTGTGGGATTCAGTTGAATCACTGATCATCATCAAATACTAATTATTACGTATAACACTCTGTATGTTATTTAATTTGCTTTTATTGTAAATTATACATTTTTCCTTATATAACCGAATAGAATATTTCTTCCTAAGTACTTTGGAAACAAAAAAATATCGTGTATTGGGAAAAACATAATAATTTTGTATTTTACTTTTCCTTACAAAGAATTAAAATTGAAAAAATGTACTGGATTACATATGCATATACCGAGTCCTTAAAATATCCGCTCATCGTGATTTATATATTTTCTATATCGGAAAATAACCGCATTGATAATATATTGATTTCAGGTTTGGGCATAAATGAAACTTATGTGAAATATTAATGAGATTTGAGATTTTTAATAGGTACAAGTGGAAGTTTTTAAAATATATAACCTTTATAAAGCGCAAAAATAAAACATGTTTGTTGGCAAAAATAAAAGTAAATTTTACTACAACATACATATAAACGTAACAGTTTTATTACTAAGTCATGACATATTTAAGGGTCTTTGATATATCAGTTGTTAGTGCATTGGACTACCGTCCCATAGTAGGCTGTCGGTTCGAATCCCATGGTTTTCTGCGGTACGCAACACAAATGGGGCAATGAGTGCAATGGACAAAGTTTGAGCGAGGCTGTATGTTTCACACACTTACATATTATATTGGGTTGGCGGAAAAGTTCTGTCGTATTTTACTACTTCCAGGTAATTTTACCTACCAGAAATAAGCAGGTAGAATGCGTCCTTGTGGGGTCTTAGTAATTAATTAGTGTAACTCTCGTGGTATATAAGAAGACTACTTTCAATATCCTTCATTAGTTGCGAAGTATACGATAGAGTGAATAACATAGCAGTGGATATAGTGCGTTTAAGACATTGCATTTGATATGAGTTCTAGAAAGGAAGCGACGCATCGTTTGTAAAAACTTATTTGACACGTTGGAAAATGAAGTTGTAAATGTTGGGATTTGCCAAATTTCGTTCAGGAGATCTCAGTCTGAAGGGAGATCATCAATCTGGACGGCCATCCAAGGTCGATGATGACCTTTTGTGGTCCATGTTGGAGAGTAACTCATATCTAACCCTCTAGACTAATTGGAAAGGAATATGGCATCCACTATTTCACTGTTGAGGAACACATCCTAAAACTGATTCAAATGTTTTCTTTAAAATACGACAGAACTTTCCTGCCAATCCAATATTTTGTTAGGATACCTAGCTGCTATATTTATAGAAATAAAAAATTAATGTTATTTTTCGTTCCACAAGTGTCTCTAATTAATGTTACTTTCTTTCGATCTTTGACGGAGATTTTAAAATCAACACATTAGGAATTGAATCAGAATTGATTTAAGATTTAGAAATGAGTGTATTTATAGAGAATGATTAGGATATTGATATATTTTCTGATTTTATGCTAGCATTTATTGTTTAATTAACAAGAAAAATTGAATTCAGTACCTTATATTCCTAAGAAACCACCATTTTATAATCTTAAGATTTTGAAAGGCGTGTATTGAAACATCTTTTATTTTCGTTTGCTTCTTTTATTTCACTATATATTTACTTTGAATTAGTTTGAATAGTAACAATATATTTACTTAAGTCTGTTTTTGGACCTACGTATTTATATTTATTGTACAACAAAAGATTGTAAAATCTTACGTACATTAACCAAAATTCATGGACGTATCCTGGAACAGCTGCTGCCCCCTTCCTCTGAAACTTTGAATTAGACTTAAAATTTAATGAAATTTATTTTGGTGCCTGAAAATTCCCCAAATAGCATTGAGAAACAATCGATTATCGAATTACAATATGTTATGTATTGCTCTCATTATATTTGATAAAGTCTCCCCTCTCTGCTCCCCATAAAAATTTTTTTCATTTTCTGTTCTTTTACCTATTTATGTATCTTATTTATATGCTGAGGGGGAGAATTATGAGAGAAAGTTATTGAATTCGGAGGCAATTTTGTGCTCTTAAAATTGATTGATAGCTAGTTGTTGTGGGTGGGTTGATATAAATATTAGAAACGATTTATTTGGGCCAAAAGCAAAATTTTCTTAACATGCTATTACTAGGAAAGGGGTACAGAATAAACCAAATACTACTAAGTTATTGACTTGTTTTCACCTTCCCTTTAACCCCATTTTAGGTGGTTCATTGGTAGATATTAAAATACCCAGTATAAATTTCAAATGAAAAATTCATAGTTTTTTTATGAATAATTGCCTCATTTTCTCTAATTAACATGGGATTTAGCGTTTGCTTGATTCAATGAAGACAATTAAAGTTGTTTTCGATTATTCAAAAATCATTAAGAAGCAAGTCTTTTAAATTTTAACTGGGTAGTAAGA
Source organism: Philonicus albiceps (assembly GCA_963969385.1). Classification (NCBI taxonomy): domain Eukaryota; kingdom Metazoa; phylum Arthropoda; class Insecta; order Diptera; family Asilidae; genus Philonicus; species Philonicus albiceps. The sequence continues at coordinate 14,775,415 of OZ017774.1, read as the reverse complement.
TGAGGAAATGGCCTAAAATATTTTTGGTTTAATTTTTGTTTGAAAAGTATTTTCCAGTTGTGCAGCAAAAAAGCATTATATGGGAGAATCCGTCATTTGAAGGTTGTATCACTCCCGGAGGGAAAAAGATGAAATTTTATATCGTGTCGAGATCAAACAATTAAAGATACACCCCATCCGTTTTCAAAGATTCCGGAAACCTGCTGCCACCTTTATTCTAGGTATAACCAACCCTGCACCCCATTATTCTTGAGTGGACGGGAAGCCTTCCCATTGTTAGCAAATTGAGAGAGTTGAAGGATGGTCCCGCCTACAATCCCTCAGGAAGGGGGACAGTTTAGTATCCTTTTTATGGTTGTATTAATGGTATCGACCTCTTGGGAAAGCTCAACTGGAAGAAATCAAAACAGATAAATTCTAAACGCTTGAAGAGCACTTAGAAATTGGAAACAATTTGTGTGTCCCCGAAAAAGCAAAAAGTATCGAGCAGAAAATTTCCTACTCCTCTCCGGAGGTGGTCATATTTATCAAGACCTTCGGATGTTATCTGCCCTTGGAAACTGTATATGCTGGACCTGCCGAGGCAAATAATGATCCATCCGCGTGTCTTTTACGATTCTTTTTCAGGTTTTTAAGGAAAATTTCGAGAAGAAAAATTTGGGGCGAGAAAATGTATTGGACCCGTAGACTGTAGAAAACAGTCCTGGTGTAGTTGGTGGCATGAATTCAACTTTTAATTAGCTTTGAATCGGGATCCGGCGCTCCAAATGTAGGCCATAGAACAATTGCCAGAATGACGAACTATACTACCTAGTCGTAGCGTCCTGAATTTGTTAGGGTTCAATTGCCCTCCGCGTGTGATTTGTTGGGGCTTCTGTGGCACAGCTAAAGCAGGCGCAATTAAAAACCTGGATCAACGGGCGTACCACTAGCAAATAAATTGTATGAATTCTGGGGAATGCAGTGCCAAAGAGCTTTAACCCAGTTTCGCCTGCAGCAAAGTGGAGCCGGGAAGCTCGGTAAAAATCTACGTCGCTGTGCAGCCAGCACCTATCACAGCGGAGCTCTGTCAGGACTTACTGACAGACTCAATCACCTTTTATAGCAACGTGCACAGCGTCATTTAATTTTTAATGCACTCGCCTGCATATGAATGGATTGTATGGATGCAGTCCCGGATCCAGGACTCATGCTGCCGCCGTTGCTATGGGTCATTACGCGGGCTCTCAAGTTAAATTAAGCGTCGTAAATCCTGGCGTCGAGATGGATGCTATGGCTAAACTTAGAAGCCCCTCCCGCCAACTATCCATGCCCCAGTTCGACGGGGGTCAATTATCTAAAAATTTCATGGTAACTCCTCAAAAACAGGCAAAGGGTCATTTGTCCTTTGCCCAGCAAGGACTGCAATATTTTTCCTGTGAGACATATTACCAAAGCGCTGTCAGTTATCCGGAAAACTAGAGCAGCACTAAATTAGGGGAAATTAGGTAGCCTTAGGAGGAGGAAGAACGAAGGGCCACGGGTTTATAGGACAGCTTACCTTGCCCACGTGGCTGAGGAGTTTGTCGTTCTGTTTAGAGACATTGAGGCATCCGGTAGCAGATAAAAGCGAACTAAATTTGTGCTAATCGGGTGTTGTTGAGGTAAGTCCACCTTCGGGGCACTGGGATAGGAGATGCGATGTTTTTCTAAGTGATAAGTAATTCCCCGAGGATTAGTGAAAGCCACACAGCAACCGAACGGATCAAATTGACCTCGCTCATCTGATTTAGGGACCGTTCCCATAAGGCTTTCGAGGATCCATAAAGTTCGAATAGATGCTACAATCTTCCTACACCCTTTAATCTGCGATAAGCTCTTGGGGCGGGGCTCGCAATCCACATAAATCCCAAGAAAAATTCGTCAAATAACTTTCCTGGCAGCCTCCACGGCTCCATACCTTTGAAGAGGCTTATCTTTGGCGCATTTGGCGAACATAAGACGAGAAAGGCAATTTGCCCTGTTTAGCATGGTATGAGGCCACGGAGGCACGGGCACGGGTGTGATTCTAGCCAATGGTGGTACATTAAAAGTATCTTGGAAAACGGGTCAGGGAGAGATCGATGCAATTTATGTGCTTATTTGAAATTTATGACGTTATTTGCGGCGGGGGGTTGTCATTAGATTACGGACGAAGGCGACGCACGGCTCCGGGGCCGGGTCGACGATGCCTCCTGCTGGAACCACTTTCACATGATTATTCCAGCACAGGTTTTGCCATGCAAATAAATCATTAGAGCAACACCAGAAGCAGGAGCAGACACCAGCTCAAGGATGGCAGTGGATTAAAAGGTGAAGCGGGTGAAGGACATTCGCAAATGGGGTACACTTGTTGTGCGTCGATAAGATGCAAGTTCTAAGCGCGCGTTACTGCAAGACGCAGTCTTTACAAACGAAGCAAACGAAGAAGTATCTTCTGAAAAGGACTACGCTTGGATGCCCTCGAACGCGTTTGTGTAGGCTTGATACGCATGAAGCGAATAGAGGGCCTCGGGCAGGGGTAGATGGAAAAGAAGTACAATCATGATATGTGCCGATATTTGCTATACGTAAAATTACTAAGGCAAGACAAAGAGCTATAAAACTAATCTTTCAGTTTAAAACCCAGACATGTTCAAAATTGATTTTAATTTTCTCATAACAAATTTATACCCAATATGTGGGGCGTAAGGAAGTTTTCTCAACTGTAAATGGGAATTTCCTAAAACCAAATATGCTATTGAAATTTCGATACCAAAATCGGATTGTAAATATTTTTTAAATTGTTTGAATCTAAAAATAAAATTAATATCGTTATTATTTTCGATTTTGTAAAAGCATATACATATACAACTCATGTTTTAGACCGTTTTTCTTTTATCAAATTTCTGAAATAAAAGTCCATTATAAATAATCTTTTTTTGCAAGAGTTATTGTATGTATTTGTATATACAAAAGTAAATTCAATTGGAAGAATACCCCAATTTTATTATATCAGGACTCTTAATTCTTCTTAACCGGCTTGTCGCTGAAACTTATTCCTTTTGTCATTTTAAGCAGTAGCAATTACAATACGTAGACGATAGTTTAAAAGCCACATTCCAAAATCCGGTGGAATCCAAGTGCCTTTTAAGCCTAATTTTATACCCTCAGGTCAAGTATACGACAACGTTGAATTTGATGTTTTATTAAACATATCTAACAATAAGTTGGGAAAAGTGTTCTAGCTATAATGTTTTTATGCTTTTTTTATTCATTTAACACGGTTTTTTAAAGCTCGCGAATTGATCTTTGTTTTTTCACGGCTTTTTAAAAGAACATATAACTTTTTTAAATCGTTTTACATGGTTTTTTAAAGTTGTGGAATACATCCCCAATGTTAAAATGTGCAGTATGTATTTTTTTATACGGTTGAGTTAATTATAAGTATATGTATTTAAATTTTCAAAAGACAATTCCCAACTTCAACTGGGCAGGTTCTTAACTGATATTGTATGCTTTTATAATGCCATCACAACTTTTTATTCATTTTATTCTGGTTGCAGACAATTAGGCAAACAGGTACTTGCTCGATACTACTGTTGTTCGACTCCGTGCCTTGAAATATTATAAGTTTTACGCAGCTATTATTAAAAACAAGGTACTGCTAAAAATTAAGAAGAATCGAAGAACAAGATACTAAACATTGAGCATAAAGTATTAAAATAAAATTAATCGGTCCATTGCGTCAAAATTCAAATCTCTAACAGGGGTCATTTTAATTCACTCACGAGTTGAACTTGGTTTAAGACTCAATGTAGGGATTTGAAATTTTTACAACCATTGGTTTTCTCAGAGAGAATAGGTTAGCGAGGTAAAAGTAAATCATTTGGTTTAATTTAATGTTTCAAATTTAGAACACATTATACATATATGTTTTGGAACATGGAAAATACAGAACATTTGATATTATTCTTGTCCCATAAAAGTTCTATGATAAATTTTAGTAAGTTTTAATTCAGAAAAGTTTTTTCCATCTGTTTGCGGTTGTAATCGGAATGGTAAAATATAATAAGCATACTGTTATTAATACATAATTATAAAGCAACTAGATTTACGGTAATATATTGGTACAGAAAATGGTTCAAAGATCATTTTTACTGAAATTTGTCTGTTTTTTTTTCTTTTATATATGAATTTTAACATTTTCTAATGTTTTGCTTACGCATGTTGGGCTGCTGCCACAACGCTAAAAAGCAACTGACCCACAGTGCCTCAACAAAATTTGCTCTTAACCAATTTCCAAATTCTTCTCGTCAGACTTTCTTTTCTCCGCCTGACACAATTTCTCGCCAAACTGGGTCTATTTGTATTATCAAAATGTCAGAGAACTGCGCTCCAAAACCAGCCACATTCTTCTGAAGTCGCAGTCTCTTCCTTACGATATCTTCCCACTCACTGAAACTAACTTAAGGCCCGATATTAACAATAACGAATTATTTTCATTCGATTTCGGACCGACGGTAGCTTAAATAATTCTGGTCTTCCCGGCCGCAGCGTTCTTCTCGAGGCTTATAATCACTTTAGTATGTCCCAAATCTATCCTTTCGATTTATCTTTGTTTTAATCGGTTACTATGAAAATCACCGTCAATCGTGGTTCTCGGTTAATTCTATGCAGCTACATTCGTTCATCTCAGCCTCTCGATGCCTATAAGCTTGCTCTTGTAAGTCCCCTCGATGATATTGTACTCCTAGGCGACTTCAATCGCCCCCGACTAATTTCGACCCCCGCCAACGATAACTCTTCTTATTATTATTATTAGTGTAACTTCATTAATAGAATTCCTATTTATGGATCATCTTTCTGATTCTGGTTTTTACAAAATCAGCGGTGTCAAAAATAACCTTGGGCTGATATTTTCTTCTAATCCTTAATTCTATTGTTATTGACCTTCATCACCCTACTCTCTTCCTCATTTTTTTCACAATGCTCCTATTAAACCTCACAATATAAGGTCCTTTCTACTTTATTGCCTAAACACCCATCGTACCAACTATAGTTACTTTGAAACCTTTACAAGATTACTACGCAAAGTTAACATTACACTCCTTTTGATTTCCACTTTGATAAAGGTACCCTCAAACAATTATTTTTTTACCATCCAGTCCCACCATATTAATTAGCTCCTTCCGTCTACTCCACTTCATGCCTGTATTCCTCTCCCTGTGTTCTATGTAGTTATAATCTTAGTTTTAGTTGCTTTTGTTATTTTTAAATTGATTACTTTTTTGTTCATTCTTTGTATCTTACACTAAGCGAAATAAATAAATTCTTAAAAATTTTTAAAACGTATTATGCCTATTTTTGTGTCGTGATTGTTGTGTAAAGATGCAATTCCCAGTGTCAAGAAAAAGGTGATAGTCATATAAATTACCGTACGCCTCTTGATATATTGGAGATGAATCTGCTCCCCATGGATTGAGCCACTGGCAGGAAATGATTTACATACATGTATCTTCCGTATTGTCCGATACAAAGCCGGCACCGAAGTGAAAGCTCTCCATGCTTCAGGTACGTCTAATTTCGAGACCGTTTCATCAATGGCAGGTAAAAATGACCGTAAACGTTGCATTGAATGGCGCAGAGAAGCATAAAGGTGGGAACGGAGCTCCTGCAGGCGAGTGGGCGTTATTGGTCCAGCTAACCGTACTGCCTAGGGCAATCCACCAAATAGATATTCCAATAACGATTCTATTTGCGAAAAATGCTATCCGTTCAGCCGGACGTATGTGTTATTATGGTCTGCTTTTTAGCCAATATTTCTGTCTGACAGGGGGTGCTCTATTTTCTAATGGACTCGCCCGGTGAGCCTGCTAGGAAGGAGCGTAATAAGAAATTCCATGCGGTAAGATGGACTCGAGCAGATTGTCTGATTCTCTGTAAAGTGAATCAGAAAGTCCTGAAAATTTTCTATTTCGCAAGTTTCCTCCCGGAGGAGGATTGGTGGTGCCGGTTTTATGGGACAAGCGCACCTCCACCCCCATAAACAACACGAATGGCATAGTGCTCTGGAGCCGAAAGCTGGAATAAGACGCGGCCGCACCGTGTTGTGGTGTACGGAGCCATCTGATTTGAATGGAACTCCCCTGTGCTCCATATCCTGTTCGGATCTCGAAAAATATGGTGATTGCCTGCCAAGCTGATAGAGTTGTTGTTGGTTCCTTAGCTCAGTGTACATTTTTCGAGTTTCTTTCGTGTCTGTTGACAAATAGAAGAACTCTTGGGGTTATGGGAAAAAAGAGGACCGACATCCTTAATAGCGTCGTCAATGGTTTCTTCAGCTTGAAGCAGCTTCTTGTTGGCAAAGAGTTTTCCTGGCGGCGCTTAAATTTCCAATGCAATTTTGCAGCTATATACAAACGTATATATATGTATGTTAATCTTCTAGGACACACCTTTGGACATGGGGTAGAAGTGAACTGCCGCCGGTGCACTTAAACTTTGAAATTGGGAGCTCACATCGATAAAAAAAGGGCCAAGGGGTGCTTCGATGCTCCTCCCCAATCCAAGCGCCCGTTGTTTTTCAAGTGATTGAATGCTCACTTAGGAGTGTAACAAGTGCTTGGGAGCCACCTTGTCTTGAATGGCACTGACTCTGGTTCCATCTGCGTTTGATGGATTAGGATTGTCGTTCTCCGTGGTCGTGACTGTGAATTTAAAGGGCACAGCCGCCTACAATTTTAAAAAGGCACAAAATTTGCAAAATCGACATGTGCCCTACAATAGGTGAAGGACGCACAGGAGATTTATGAAAAATGCGTGCACTAAGGCAAAATGGGAATCGATATATAGTAGGATTTGCGAAATTTGAATGAATAGCTTACATTTTGTATTTTATCATTTTATAAAATCTATACTGTACGCAGGTATAAAATAACGTAGAATATCTAAAATATTACATCTTAAATTTTTAGGATTTACACATGTAAGATTAAGTATGGCAATGAAATTCGTCGAATTGCTTTCTCTGTTTGAGAGAAGGAAAGCCCGAGCATATAAATTATCCGTAGTACTGACCTTTAGATATATTTTATATTTTAGATATATGATATAGTTATTACAGAATGGTTGACGACCCTCTCTAAACGTAGGGTAGTGACAGGTGTTATATTTGCTATATCTCGTGGGCTTTCGTTTTTTGCAGAATTTATTGTCGGACATCTTTAGAAAGGACATTGGTATAGTAATTGGCGTGAGTTGGATGTCGCTGCGTTGAGTAGATCAAAAGATAAAAACAAAATAGTTAAGTGCATACCATGGAAAATTGAAATTTACGAATCACCCTGTAACTCCCAAATGGTTGATTGCCCCTCTCTTTTGCCATTCAATTTTTTGTTTGTCTAGGACGTTAAAACGTCAGTCATGTTTATCATTTTCAACATGTAGATAATTGATTAATTGATTGACGAACGAGAACTGTTTAGAAAACATTAGAAATGAATACCGCAATTCTGAGTTGTCGGCCGTAAAGTTAAGAGTGCTTATTCCAATTTTCGGTCGTAATAATCGTCCCACCCTATAGGATAAACGAGATATAGTGGATAAATTTGAGTCGAAATATTCGCTATTGGATATATCTGTGCCAGAGTGATAATGCACTGGTCCTAGTATCAAAAATATTGCAACAGTGCTTCAGGTTGAAAAGAGCCAAATCAGTTCATTCCACGCTGTTTATAGGCTTGTATACATTTCAACACAACAATTCACAACAATTTTGAACTGAACATTAACAAATCAATCAATCATAAACAAATCTGAAGTATGTATTGCATATCTTTCTCTTTCTCGGCTCTACAGACCGCTTTGTATAGAAATAATTAGAGCTTCTTTCAATCTATTAACACCATGAGATCTATTGTACATAAAAGTGCTGATTTGTTCGATGCCCGTATGGCAATTGGTATGTAATTTTTGTTGGTTGTGTGGTTACTAATAACAGACCAAATTATGAACAGCTTTGTCCGACAGATTAATTCTAGTGCTTAAAACGAAGACGAAGACGAAGCTGATGATTCGCACCGATTAATAAAAGGTATTAGGTTTGGTTTTGTTTCGAGCTTTGACTACAAATTATAGCTAGAAATAAGATTTCCTTGTAGATTTACGTAAACATATGATCCGAAAGAGAAATGAAAGAGAATAAGCAAGTAAAATAATAAATATGTATAGTAAACAATTAAATTTACTTTTCTGCATAGTTTCCTAACAAAATTTGATATCTGGAATTTCAATGCCTCTACCGTGACCTCGGTATTGTCTTAAAATATCTTGTACTTATGATCGTCTGTTCGAGGGCTAAATCTAGGAATAATGTACTAGTTTCAGCATTCTGGGATCGGCTTGGTATTTTTCGAGCCCTTGAATGTTGATTTGGGATTCTTTTGGTCACTCAACCAACATTGTCGGTACGCAACCATTTTGTCACGTTAAGTAGGCTACTCAGTTCAGTTCTTATTTTTTAAGGTTGAAGCTTTTGATAACAGCTCTGATTTCATTTTCTTTTTTTCGTATCAACTACTTGTGTACAAATGAATGTAGTACAAGTAAATGATGTCATATTTGCATTAAATTTATACCTGTAATTACTAGTTATACCTATTAGTATTTACTTACTTACTACTCACAGCTAGTAATGAAAGTTATCATTTATTTTGGAGCATTTCTCGACACTTAGTCCGATTGAGGCTGATTCTGTTCTCTGTTGAAAATTAAAATATCATTAAGAAATAATTCCTAAGCCAAGGTACTTATTTGCAAATGCACTTCAACTCCTCCCATGATAAATGTCTCAAAAATGTGTCAGAATAAGAAGCTGTTTCCCCTGAAAATGCTTGGGAGAGTAATGCGTGTCTCACTATATCCTATATAAAAGATTTCCCTAAATATCTGCATCAAAAAGACTCAATATGCTGCCCTAACCCTCTCAGAAGGATCTTTTTTTAGGAGTAAACTTTAATTTGGACCTTTCTATAAAGTTTACTGCCTTATGTGTGTATTAGCAATCACTGCGCACTTTTGTCTCCTCGAAAAAAAAAGTGAAATAAGGGCTTCTTGAGCTCCTTTGCTAGGGCTGAAAAATGTTACCCGAATGGAATCTTCGCAAATTAAGTAAACTCGCCTATTTTATTAGCGAGAGCTCCTTTCGCTAAGTAACGACCCTCAAAGGAGCACTCCGTTTCCTTGGTGCTCCTCCACCCAGTTCGAAATCTTTACTACGAAAAATGCTCCCAGGAGCGCCCCGTCCAAAAGGTATTATTATTTTTTGCCTTTGTGCGCACTTGGGACGTAGCTACCCTGTGAAAATAAAATTTGTTGCCGTCCTGTAGCACTTTCATAAATTTCTTTTAAAATTCCGGGGTGGTGCGGCGAACATGAGAAGCATTCCCGTCCGCCCGCACAAGTTCCAACGCCCGGTTAGTCCCGAAATGTGGATGAATAGCTCACTCTCCCCACCGGGCACACTATCCGTAATTTTTATTTTTTTTTTTGCTAATGTTAGTCCTGCCGGGATGCGATGCCTGTTAATGTCGTGGTTGCGGACTAGGGAATAGGGCCGGGGCTCGGCTATTCCACACGGGCTATCCAGATATTATTAAGGATGTTGTGACGAGCAGATAAATGGGTGTTCTGGCCGTTTTGTCCCAGATGATGGCGCGATAGCTTCTCTGCTATTCCGCCATTTGCCGGGAGTAATTTTTTGACTCTTTTGGCATTTTCTCGTATTATCCCGTTTAAAGTTTACCGGGAGTAACTCTTCTGTGGGCGTATCTCACCCATACGGCGGCGGCGTCGACGTCGACACCGAGCTCCGTTTGCTAATGAAATTTTATATTTCTTTGACAGGGCGATGTGTTGCAGGACCACCTTTTAATATTCCCGCGGTGACGTTGATAAATGAGTTTTAACGGAGTGCGCGCTCCGGCACCGGCAGCTAATCGCTCCAGGCACAGGGTGCACTACAAGGATGCGATGATGACGGTGTCACAACGTAATTAAATCATGATTAATAGTTGCCGGATAACGAGAGGATTTATAAAGTCTGTCGCATGTCGAAACTCCTTTTCTGCAGGAGCAAGTCGTGACAATAACCCAAATACTTTGATCCGCAGCAGTTGACCTCAGTTTTGTTACACTACGGCGCATGATATTTGGAATTTTTTTTATTTTATCTTCCTTCAGCCTATCCATGTATCACAGTCTACCGTAGAATGATAGTCCAATAATTTCGGTTAATGTTACAAAGATCTAATCTTCAGTAAATACCATTTGTTCTATATTTCTAAATTTAGATTGTTTTTTTAATGATTTACAGACATTCTGAAGATACATAGTATTTTAAAAAGCCAAATTTTTTTATATTAAATAAAAATTCAATTTTATTTCATTTGTTTTAGTATATATTACTAGTATATTTATATGCTATTTCAAACAAACTACTTGTACTTGTGTTTTTAGTCTATTCATACATAAATCAAATAAATTAAACTTGGAATGGCGAAGTGTTCACTGAATGTTTGGGATCTTTACAAAATAACTGTTCCCTAAATGACAGTTTTGAAATATCATAATAAAGGGTCTTTCATTAAGTACTTCCTATCTTTAAATTTAAATAAAACAAAGTGTGTGTGAGATATCATCGATATTTTTTATTTGTTTGAAAGGCCTATAGATGCCATTAGGTACAGAATATTACAGCGTTCAAATGTCCACCGTGGCTGGGTGGCGCGAATCCGAAATGTCCAATTTTCCATGACTCTGACGCATGAATCAGGCTGAATTGGACCGATGGCACGGGTTATGTTGGCTTTGAGGGCTCTGGTTTCTGGCTTATCCGCATAGTCCTGCTTAGACTTTAGAAAGCCCCACAAGAAAAAGTCTTACGGGGTCAAATCGCACCATCTCGGTGGCCAGTTCACATCACCTCCACGTGAGATGATTATGCCCTCAAATCGCTAGTGCAGAATGTCCAATGTGGCATCCTGTGTGTGGCGCCGTCCTGTTAAAACCACATGTTGTTTGTGTCAATATCATCCAATTTAGGCCAAAAGAAGTTGATAATTATTGACCTATAGCGCTCGCAGTTGACGATTATGGCGACCGTAAAATGGGTGAAGCACGCGGAACGTTTCCCGAATAGAACACCCATTTTGATAAAACAATTTTATCATTTGCACTTGTTGTTGAACGCTATATCCATCCATGGTGATTTGGTAACACAGACTGAATAAATGACAGCCAAATTAACAGATATAGCTTCAACAATATGGCCGCTATTAACTGTCAAAGTTCGGAAGTCCCTATTGGAAAAGCCTTTAAAATCAAAAACTTGCTAGTCATTAGGAATTTTGTTTTATTTTTTCAGGCCTTAATAGAAACTAATACAAATAAAAGGATTTTTCGAGTTTGAATTTATTTTAGTTACAAATAAAATTTATACAATATACGGGGATGGTATAAAAAGTAAGTTTTCCCATTTTATTATAATAAACCACAAGTCTTATTAAAAAAGATCTTTTATTTTCGAATTTCTCGATTCAAAAACTATTTTTCTATATAATCACCATTTTTTTCTACGTATTTTTGTACCCGTGGCAATAAAATTTTTAATCCGGCCTCATAGTCTGCCGCTGCCACCTCCTGCAAAACTCGGTGCACTTCCGCGTTAAGTACATCGTCATTGCTGAAGTGCTGTCCGACATCAACAACGTTTTGACGGTCCTTGCCCACACGCACCATTTTTACACCATTGATACACTCATTGCATTTGTGCTGTATATAGAAACAAAATCTCGGTGGATTTCAGTCAGATTTTCGCCTTTGATATGGAGAAGGATTATAATAGTTATAAATAAAGAAATAAATAAATATTACAGGAGATAGGACATTGTATGCATATAGTATCAATATGATGTATTATAGCACGATTTCTGGTAGAAATATTGTTTTCGGGGGTATATTACGATTATTTATATAGCACTGAGTGCCAAACTGTAGACCTTTTATGGAAGGCTGTATTTATTGCGAAAGTTACCATATTTGATAGTAGCGAAGAGGTGCCATAAAAGGGATAATTCAAATTACGGGCTAATTACAAATCCTCTCGAAACAAAAGTGTTTTTGTTATATGACAACTCCAATGCATTACAATTCGGTTCTTACTTTAACCTTTTGTCATTTCAAATATGGCAGTGTGTTGCTTTTGAGTTTATTTGTGCTCCAAAGTAACTTCTCATAATGCTTTCCAAACGTTTTATGAAATATTGTATATGGTTCATTGAACTATTTGACATTGCATCAAAACAGTAATTTATTCAATTACAGGAGAACAACGGATATCTTTTAAATAAATTGTAGCTTTGGGAGTTGTGTTTTTATATCTTATATTTATGAAGGGGATGTAATAAACCGTTATGAGAAGGAAATCTTGTTACTGTATGCTACCCATAATAGATTAAAAGTAAGACTGCTAATTTTCAAGTGAATTATTTTTAAGAAAAGAAATGTAAGACTATTGATTTCCTATTAATTTATCTTAAGTACGTGTTATTATTCAATTATTATAATTATCTTTAAGAAAAGATGTATTAACTTACTTATTGATATGCAGTATAGTGTAGAAGTTAATTTTTCTTATTATTACGCACTATCCCTTTCATATAGTTGTGTTACATTTAATATAGTCTATTAATGAAAAGGACAAAATACACTCTTTTTAAAGATGAAAAACTAAGAGATTTTATTACAGGTTTCTAAATCTGTTCGTAACAAAAATGTCCTTAACAACTACGATTTCGAATGCGCATATTTTTAAAATGAGACGCATATAAACTAATGTAGATCCTGGTGTTTATTATTTTTTCCGTACTAAAATGAATTAAAAAATATAGGGAAACTTCGGTTATGCATAAACAAACTATACTGCTCTCGCGTCATCTGTATTTTAACACGTAATCGTTCTCAACAAATAAATAAAACAATTTGTAACGAATGCATCTCTTTCAAAAGGTCGTCTAGGGCTTTGTACAGCCCAAAGTCTATGGTAATAACCCACAAATAATTTCAGACCTGAAAACAGAAAACCAATGCGTTATTGCTGAAATTGAATCAACTGGCTTGGAAAAAGTCTTCGACAATTTTATTAAAAAGGTCGGCAAGATATGTCAGCACAGCCACGGTGGTCATTATATTTCACATTTATTTTAAACATGTATTCTTTATAATTCAATAAAAATTGCCCAATTAAATAATAATTTACTGTGCTTGAGTTTTAAAATTAAATCTGGTTTTTTCCGGTGGGCCACTTTATATTATTGAAATTTATATTATAACTTCACACCAAAATATGTATTAAAAAATTATAATTTCATTTCTTCTGCATTCCGAGAAAAATTGATTTTAATTTTAAAATTTTTGCGTTTTTACTTTTATACATACGTTAGAAAAAATTTTAGTTCGAAGTTGAATAATTTGAAAACTATATATAAAATATTCAGAATAAATTGTGTCATTTTGCTTTCCCTAAGAGCATTTTATTTTGACATAATAACTTTAAATCGTAAAATATTTAATTATATAATTAAAACATTTTATTCGATTTTATATATGTAGCAACAATGTTTTTTATTTAAAAACAATTAGGAAAATTATCAAACATAAATCCGAGCATGTTTAACCATGCTAAGGTTTTATATTTGTTTTCCTCATTTACTTATGGCAAGTTCGAAAGTGTAGTTCATGGTAGAAATTGGTTTTAATAAATGAATGAGGTATTAATGAACTCTTGCAAAGAAGAGTAAGTACAATGCATATATTGTAATATGTATATAAATTATGGAAAATCTTGTTGAAGAAAATTGTGTTAGTTCTAATACCCCTTCCTTTCTTGATGATAATGCCGCATATTTTTCCAAACCTGATCGTTTTATTCGTTTTCATTATTTAAACAATGAGATCATAATTGTGATGCCTTTTTCTGGTGTCATTGAATAACTGAAATGATTCGAATGGATTATTTGATTTTTAAATCTCGGCTCTTGTTTTTATAAAAACCAAAACTCCATGGGAACTCACCCTTTACAATAGTTGAGCCCATTAAAAGATATTTTAAGTTCATTTGTTACGTAATTTAGTATTCAAAGAATTCAAGAGTACCATTTTCAATTTTTAAATAAAAGATTCAAATTCTACAAATTATAAGATTCCAATATAGCTGTAGTCCATTATCAATAAAGACGAAAGTCTGAAATTGTAATCTTAAACAATATTGTTAAATTTTTACTTCGAATATTATGAATCTTTCGTTTTACATCTTCTCACAATACAAAAAAAAAAAAATAATAATATCGAGAAAATGGTCACTGTGTAACTTACAAAATTCGCCTTGAAATTATATTTTTCATTACTTTTAAATATGCAATAAAACTGTGAAAATATGCGTTGGTTATTCTAAGGCAAACACTGCTGAAACAATTACGAGGTCCGCAAAGCTCTATTATGTGGGCTTTTCTTCCTCTTTGCCACACTTATCAGGCATTCAAGAAAGTTCGGCAATGTCGTCGAGAATGCTCTTACAAAATATTCGCAAACATAAACATTTTATACACACTGGACGTAATCTCTAAAAAGAATGTTCTTTTGTATCTTGAATGATTTGTTTGGGGTCTTCAATTGCGTTGTCTAACGTCAACAACAGGCCTTTTGAAAACCATTATTCAGATGTGTTGGGAATATTGCGGTAGGCTTAACAACTTAGAGTCTCTTAGAACATTTTAAAATCAATTAAGATGCTCAATTAACATTTGAAGATTATTTGTTCCATAATCACGGTAGGACAAGGATAAAAAAGTATACAAGTTATACATATTTACTTTATAAGTAGTTATCGAAAAATGGTATAATAATATATTAAAAAATATACGTCAAACAAACGATTGCTTTTCAAACATTTAAGTTTTAATCAACTTTAATTTATAGATAGCAGATAACGTACTTAGATCTGATTATACATGTTTGTATATCTCAACAATATAATTCAAATAATAATATTGTTCAGAAAACTTAATATAGTTCACATAAAATAATTCTCTTTATATGCCTACAAATATTGTATTTTTTATTTTATTTTATGTTATTTCTTCCAAAAATGGTACGAAAAAATAGCTTGCTATTATATAATTAGAAAAGTTATAGCTGAGGGTACTGAGGGTATTTTGCGGAACTGTTTATATATTTATATACTACATAATTCAAAGTGGAAGATATTTTCCTCTAATGCAACGATAAAATAAGAACTGCAAAATAAAAAACATGAATTTCTCTATATATTTATTTAAGAAGACACAAAAGCTCTTTCAGATCCTAAGTTTTTAGTAGTGAAATATCAAACTTGTGCGCTTAATTTAATTAAATAGCATTTATGAAATATAATTTATCACATCAAAAGAAACCTAAGCTCGATATTATCAACGTAGGGGATATTTTTCTTTAAGTAGACGTTTTCAAACTACCCAAGATTGTTAAGATAATTTTACAACAGATTTTTCTTCCGGTATACATACGACTATTGGTTAACATAATTTGGATTTTTCCTTCTTTTTTTCGATAAGAAGGGCAAACTTTAGGTAAATTCCTGCTTGTTTCCATGATTTTTTGCTAATTTTAGTTTTAACCGAAAAACCTAATTGAGCATACACCATATGTAGCATTAGCAATTTTCGCGTAATATGAAAATCCGGTCTAATGTTCACTAGGCGTGAACCTGCGAATTTGTGCTTTGATGCTCTAACAAACTGAACTACTACTATAGCCACTTGCCTATTTTTCCGAGGAGAAGTACGTTCTATCTAATATAAAGTTTTTTTTTTGGAATGTTCATTTATTTAGCTTTAATGTAATACTTTACACGATGTATTTGAGAGTGAAGTTAAAAAACCTAGGTGACCTGTTTTGCTTCTAAAAGTAATTTGCATTGTGAACTAAGATTTAGCTTTTTCACGCCTTGAGACTTTGGGTTTGAGGTTTTCTACTTCTTTGATGCAGATCTGTAGATCTTAATTCTATATTACTGAAAAACGCACAGTAATCAACAGATTCTATTTTTTTTTCAACCAGCAACAGCTAAAATATAAAATAGTATTTAGTAAATCGTTAATTCTAACCACAGGTTCTTCTGTTAGCAGACAACGCAATTACCACTGGCATTCAATGGTTCTCTGTCTTCCGCCATTAAAATGATAATTTTATGAATTTATTGCAGTTCTTGCCATTAATTCTAATAAACGCAAGTTGCTTTTGTGGCTGTAAACTGTCTCTAGCGCGCGGACTTCTGGTTACCGCGAATGTAATTTACATTTTCAAAAGGGACTCACGCAAAATTTCGCTAATGGAATTATGAGGCTGCGAAACATTTTGTTGTTATATCACTATACCGTGAAGTGGGATGGAAAAAGCCTATCCCTTATTAAGTGGGATAGAGCAATAAATTGCTGTAACAGTTAGTAAACCTCTCCATGATTATTATTTATTTATTTTTTTTATTTAAGACTACTAATTTTAACTTATAAAATAAAATAAATTTACAAGCATGTCAGCAAAAATTGGAGGAGTTTCAATTTGAGAGCATGAGTAAAAACGTTAAATTTTGAAGTGATAAATAAAACCTTTAATATATCTGGAATTATTGGAGATTATTCAGTTAACACAAAGAAATATGAAATGTCTGAAATAGCTTGTTAATATAATCTTCCGAGTGGGTACTTCTAAATACAATTTACATGGGCATATGGAGAGTCAGAATTGTCTACACTGAGAGAAAAGTCATGGTAAATTTGGTAAAAGTGTATATCAATTTGTTATAATATATACAAAATGGAGTCATAGAGATTTTCCGCAATTCAACAGTGACTAGCAGCATTTTACAAAATGCAAATCTGTTCAAAAATAAATTTACTAACAAAATACTATAAAAATATTAAAAGGAAATGGGGAAACAAAGGTAGGTCTAAAGGATCGTCATAGGTGTATGATTTTATATGGCAACATTTAACAAGGAAACTTCTACATTTAAACATTTTCAATAATACATAGATTCTAGCAGGTATCATAAATACATATTTTCAGTAGAAAATTCAATTTTTGAAGCAACAAAGGTGATAGAATTTTGTAATGCGTGCTATATATACAGGGTGTTGCGCTGAGGTCTGAACGGCTATATATCAATCGATTCCACTTGGTCTACTAATCAAAGTTAGTTCGGAGACTTTTGTAAAATTGGCTGAATTTGTACAATCAATTACCTATATAAGTAGAAAAATTACAGACTTTAGTGATAAATTAGTTAAATTGACGAATACTCCAATAGCTTAATAGATTGAAAAGAAAATATATATAATATCAAATGTTTTGTATTATTTTAATATTAATAATTATTTGATGTTAACTTTTATTGTGAAATTTTAAAATGGAAATTAAATATTTGCTTCTTCCATCCTATTTTAATAGGATAGAACGAATTCATTTACAAATTGTGTCAAATAATTTCTCTTTATTCGCAATTAATAATAAAATTCTAATTATAAATGCAGAAACCCAATAGACGTAGAAATAATTACTGTAGATGAAGAAATTTTAGTCTTTTTAAAGAATGTATCGGTAATTTCCACAACTTTTTTGCTGATTTCAAAACTATTCGGCTTTGTCAAATGCATCTGCTATTGACCAGAAATTATAAAAGATAAAACCGTTTGTTGAACAAGATTGTTCCTTTAGTTAAAATGATTTTTATTTTATATTCTATTTATTACATATTTTATCTTTCTCAGTATTTTGTAATATGTAAATATACGCGAAGTTTGCCCTAAAAGTGTTTATGGGTTAGTCGAAGTCGAATGCACAAGTATCACACCCCAGATATGTGTCATTTCCACTTCGATTCCATCTTCAATCAGGCAAAATGTGAGATCTTCATTTTTATAAAGTAGAAAAAGAACGGAAGTTGTTCGGGCGCTAAAATGCATGAAAATTTTGAAATTTAAAGAGGACATTTCTGTTCGGCCTGATATGCTGCTATATAGCACTTTAGTAAATTGATTCTCGAAATAAAGCTGAGGAAAAAACCTTTCATTTTACTCCCACTTGGAGTGGTGTGGCGAACGCGCGCCTTATTCGACACCCATTCTGCTTGCATACGTTAAGCAGATTGCATAGGTGGAAACAGTTCCATTTAGGGAATCTTACACAAATTGAAACGAGCTTTCGCCGTTCACCTGGAGCCGAAGAGAAATCGCCTTCAAGGTAACCGGCAGAGGAAAATCTCCATTTCACTCCATCCTGACTTTCAGATGTTTTACCTGTAAAACATTCAATGGTTCACGGAGTGTATATGAAAATAACGATCCTGGCACAACCCCTTGAGGTATTAGTCCAGCAAGTTGAATGAACTGCTAATTGCAATTACTCGCAAGTGCCGCTGTGGGTGCTCGTTGAATTCGTTGCAGCGCACCCGAAAATTAGACCCATCTCATCATTTTAAAGCAGCGAATGCTGTGGTCAATACCAGTCAGTCACACTTTGTATTGCTCCGTCGGGAGTTCTACGATATTTATGACTATCAGCCAAGATGTTGCGAGTGGAGATCAAAGGTGCTAAAGTGGGAATTATGAACTGCGAAGTCGAAATGGGCACAGTGTCCAGGATCAATGCTTCTCTACACTACACCGCTATTTGCGCTAATACTACTCGTTTTCCTATTTCAATCCCCTATTGCCTAAATAGAAATTATCACGCTTTACTGAAGGTAATCTGGCCATAATGTTCAAAGAAAGGTGCCATGCAAAACAGTTCCTCCATTGTTTGACTCAGACAAGCTGCAACGATCAGACTATGTGAAGCTATTAGATTGGCTGCAAAAATCTAGATACCAACCGCATCCAGTGTATATTCTGTTTATGCCTGCCCTAAGGTAATTAAATTGGTTAATTAAAATGAAAAGCTCTTTCGGAATTAGATTTAATAATTGATCCCGCTTATATGAGTACGTTGGGTTCCTGTTGTCCTACAAAGGAACCATGCTCATCGGCAAATAGTAGGAAGTTACTGGCTGAATTCTAACAGGAGTACTGCCGCGGGCCCATCAAAGGTGTTCAAAACGGTGGAACGAGGTCATGATTGGGTAAAGGTAAATGACATCATTCGACTTAGCGAACAGTCTTGTTTTTGTCTCAAAGGGATTTCTTTTCCTCTACATGAAAGCATAGTGTTATTATGTTTGTTATATCAAAAACAACACGGTTGCTATACCATAAATATATGTAAATTTTTTATGAAGTAAATACGGGCCATATGCGTTTTACTCGTATGGATGAATTGTTTTCAATTCGAGAGTGAATTTTCATTGATGCAGAAATACGTGGAAATAATTCAATTTTCATAAGTTTGAATCCTCTTCATTGTTTTACAGATTTATAAATCAATTAAAATGTATAAATTATTTATTTTGCATCTCATACCCATGCAAAGTTGGTATTGTGTATAGGCTGAGTGTTTTAGGCACTTAACCTAATTTATCTTTATTCTTTATCATGAAGAGTACATTTGAAATACAACACAAATATTCTTGTGTACTACAGTTTAACAACGTAAGCATTTGAAATGGTGTTGTTAAATCGCAGTTGACAGTATAAAGTTGTTTGTTCATTGATACTTGGTAGAGAATGTGATGCGAGCCTTCGAATTAAAAACAAACAAGGCACATGAACTGTTTGATGTTTTGTACTTCTCTAGTTTATTCCTTTATATATCCACCACCGGTAGTTTTTTATTAACCCTTTTCATCTGTACTGATGATTTATATCAAAATGTAATATATAAGGAAATTTATTGGACCAACAAAAATATTTGGTTGATTTTGATTGAGTAGAATTTTCGAAATCAAAATATACACTGCCGTCAGAAAGATTAAGATCAGTTCATTTCAATGCTTTAAAAATTACTAATCGTCTACAACTCCTGGAAAGTCCTTATTTATTTTTCTATCAACATCAAAATATGGAATTCTTTTTATTTGTTTATACCTTTAGCGCTTTTATAGAATGCCTTGGAGGGTATTAAAAGTATCCTAAATTTTGTATGGGTGCTTCTATGATGTAATTTTAAGCGATAGTTCTTTATGTAGTAGTAAAGTGTTCCTATTAAAATTCCTCAAATTATTCATTAGTATTTCTTCAGTTCTGACCTTCAAAATAATTTAACTTTATGAAATTGTTATTGTTTAGTTATCTCTTTATGTTCTAATTTAAAATATTCTTTGTTAATTGTAATCTTCATTCATTTCTGTTGCTAATAAAACTTATCATTTATTATAATATTTGTCTTACTTCATATTACAAATACCAAGCATCGAATACCAATTTATTTGTTGATTGTTCGCTATAATTCAATAATACAAATAATCAAAACAAGAAATATTTCGTATAAAATCGTAAATTCTGCGAAATATTGAAACATTCAATTTTTGTGTAAATCACCTCAATTCATTTGTTTTTAATCTAAAGCAACATTATCTTTGAATTTGTGTATTAATTTATTTATCCTACAAAATATTTAACTTGTATTAAAAAGAAATTTCAATATTTTTCTTCATTGAAACAACATTGTTATTTCATAAATTTAAGATTTCTTTAAAATAACCAAAACCTTTGTTGAATTAGTGAACATTGACTAAAATATATAAAGATTTATATTATTTGTAGGACATATTCATTAAAATAAGGAATTAACATGCTTTTCGTTTAATAACTGCATCTTCATCGCTGCATTTTATTGTTTTATTACTTAAAATACATAAAGACTACGATATAATGCGTTTATAATGAATTTTAACGCTCTACGGAAACTATAACTCGTTGATTCCGTGACGTCATAATTAGTAGTAGTCCATTAAAAATTGTCATTATTTAATTAAATCAAATATCCGAAATATTGCTTAAAATAATAAAAAAATAAAATAAAATGTTAATATTTTGTGCTCGGTGTATTTTGTTCAGGACCGTCTTTTGTCAAGTGGGTGCCGAGGCAGCCAACACAGACAAGCTCAAAATAGGTGAAAAAATACTAGGTGTTTCGATCCGGACAACTAACTGAGCTAGATCAGAGTAACTACTACATACCATAGACGTTACAATCGTTCATATCGGACATCAGTACCTATATCCACTTGGTTCAAAGACCAAGTGTGAATTATGTACAAGCAAGTAAAATTTGTAACAGTATTTTGAGGTTAGAAGAACCATTTTTCGAAATTGATTGTGATTGAATTTAAATGAGTTTATTTTATGGGAAATATTCACTAATTCCTCGTTTTCTAATTGAAAAGATTTCCATACGATAAATTACATGAAGCGTTTTATATGATATACAATTATGAAAACGAAAATTGGCAAATTTAATATTCGCTATACTAAATTTGCCAACTTTCGTTATATTTTTAATGATTCAAAGTGACTATGAGAGAATATATTGCAATAAGATTGTTGAATTAATACTCAATAGCTGAATATAGAGCGTTTAGATATACGGAAAAATAAATACGTAAATAATATTCTATTAGGAATCGATAATTAAGCTTCAAGTCCTTTAATAGCACATGCAAAACAAAAAAACCTGAATACTCTTATATTATATAGTATTTAACACAAGTAGTAAGGTTGTCTACACTTTAGATGTGGGCAGTGGTAAAAAAAATTAGTTTGAAGTATTATTCTATATCATATCCACAGATTTTAGTAACACTCCTAAACTGGGTGAAGCATCCCATCTTTTCGGATAAGGAGAAACATCGAGAACTCTATGGATTAACCTTCGAAGGTCTTCGGAGCTGAAAAAGCCTGGTTTGTCCGGTGCTCTTTTAATAGATGGCTTTCTTTTTCTGTTGGTCATTAATTTTTGATAAATTATGGTTAGCAAAGAGCTCGGTCTGGGGGCCCTAGGCACTAACTAAGTGAGCTCATGTGTAAAGATAATATTTATTTTATCTATGAACGGTAACTTATTTAAAATGTCAACATATATATATACTATTTATATACATTTTAAAAAATAAGTTGATATTTGCATTGAAATACATTTGATGCCACTTAAATTTCATTTGCGGCAATTGACTTCAATTAATATTTTAGATGACTATTATAAAGCAAACATTTTATTTAAATTGGAACAATATTCTGTTGAAAATTCAGAAATTACTTAATTTGTTTGAATATACATTTCTGACGAAATTTCAATTATATTTTGTTGCATTTCTACATCAAATTTATTGAGAATCAATCGTATTGAAATTCATACAAATATTTCTTAATATTTGTGATCAAAAATAGCCAAAACAAAAATTGCTCCAGAAGGCATCGGTGGGTCTTTCCTGGGTACCTCAGTTGGTTAGAGAATCGAAAAGCCAATTCGAAAGCCACAAGTTCAAATTTGCTTCTTAAATTAATGAGTATGGAAATTCATGTTGAATATTAATCTTTTAGGTAAGTTTAGATTTACAATGAAGTTTAATTTTACTTGCCTGTTGAAATGTACCACAATTATTGTACGTATTCAGTTATCTTCAATTATTGAAGTAATATTCAATAAAAGATTATTAGAGTGTATTCGAAAATTAAGATGTTAATATATCTTAAAGAATTAATCAAAACACTCATTAAAATGTATTTCCTTTGATAAATATTTCATTAGAACTTTTTATCCTATCAATTGAAAATACAAAGAATTGTATAATCTGCCGATATCGAATGGCTTAAAAGTACGAATTCAATGAATAATGAAAAATAATTAATGTTTAGTAATTTATTCCAGGAAAAGTTTAAATAACTTTTCTAAATTCTGAGTTGCGAAAATTTCTGAATTGCTTCAAAAAAAATATTTTTTTAATTTATAATTTGTATATATTGGATTCTGGTTATTAAACATTTTTTATTAAAAGTACACCGTTTAATTTTGTTCAAAGCTTTTTACTTTATACAGGGCGTACAGCTTCAGATTATTTATAGAAAATAATTTATTTCAAATGAATGGTGATTTTGTTCTGTGAGTTGGCCCTTGAAAGTGAATAATCTCAGATCTTTATGTAAAATTTTCTTAAAAGAATTGCGACTATATTCAGTTATTGTTCTTTAAATTTTCACGAAATATGCCCTATCCAAATACATATTGTTTTCTTCTCTACATTGATGACCATATTTTTGTTTTATGAAATTGTAAATCGATTTAAAGTAAAATTTTTAGTTTTAGTATACATGGTTTTTCAATTTCACAAACTTTTTTAATGACTTAGTATGAGTCTACGCGTTTCGTCTTATTAAAGCATCTTCAGAGCTTAGACTAACATGGATTCTTAAAGAGATTGATGACTCTCCTTATAGTTTTGACCTGTCTGGACTGATAAAGTAACTAAAAGAAACTTAATGTAATTGGAAAGTAGACAAGATTGAACTTTTACATCGATACAGAGCGGTACATTATACAGGTATAAAATATTCGAAATTAAAAACGCGTATAAAACCGGTTTATATTTTATCTCTCTTTTAACTATAACCATTGGTACAATACAATGCAGAAAATTATTCAGATATGCATATGCAAAAACTACTAATAAGTAGTAGAAGTTCTAAGGTAGATAAAATAATCAATCTCTTTAATCATTAAAAAAATTTGTATAATTAAAAACGTGTTTGACTAAAAGTGAATACCAACATATTCCATTAAGTGATCTCGCAAAAGTTAGTGGATATGGAAGTAAAATTTACTTTAATTTCAGCACTCGTGTAGGATTATTAGAAATATTTTTAGTTAAAGTTTTTTTCCACAATTTTCAGCAAAAATAATGGAAACATAGATAAAATTGCGCAGAAAACAATAATTTTTTAAAAATATATATTCATCACATTTGGCCATAAATAAATGTTTTTTAAAAATTTCATCAAAATCCATATGGTGGCCTAAATTTATTTATGCCTAAATATTAACTTTCGCCGACAATATTAACTTTAATACATTAATATTTAAAAATGGATGGGAATGGATATATATTTAGTTGCACCGTACAAACATATATATATTTGTCAAACCTGTGCTTGTGTAGAGAGTGTTAATATTGCAAACTTCAAAACAATTTAGATATATAAGTGGATATAAATACATCCTGTCTGTATGCAAATGCATTAAATATAATCAACAATATTCAACACCGCAATCCCTCAGAATCTACAGCAACCACTGTAGCTTAGTATCATGCTTAATCATAGGCAGAGCCAGCTATCCATTCTGATCGTTTCCACCACTTAAGAATTCATAAAATTTCTACTCAGATGGGAGGATGTGCCAATAACATACAAAAACCCTCATCTAATACTATCCCGATGACCAGGCTTTCCGAGGATTTAAGCTCCTTGGCAAAAACAACAACCGAATCGATCCCCATAAAGCCCGATAACCGAGTTTGCCTTGCAACCTCACTGCACTCGCATTGATGCTGGACCTATTAGGGATCTATGAATATTAATTCGGGAGTTACCTGACCCGGCTATGAATTGCACTGGTCGCGGGGGAGAGGAAGACGCATGCGGCTCCGTCCCGCTCCCGAGAAAAGTTCCAAATTTGAATTTTCGGAACTCTCAGTCAAATTACCCGCCGCAAACTAACCAGGAAAATTTGGGAAAATAGTTTTCACTCGTTAACGAAATGCACTTTTTGGGTGCACTTACTCTTATATCGCCGCTGCAGGCGAATTGGAGGGAAGGCGAGCTATGTGGGTGGTTTGCCGGTGGCATTCCAAGGTGAATTATTTCGGCAAACAACAAAAAGCATTTTCGCCAGAAAGCTTAATAACCGCTAAAATCTTGAGAAAAGTTCGTCCGGGAAATTTACACTCGGTTTGCTTCCCGTACGGACAAGTTAGATGGTATGAGTTAGGGGAAGCGGAAAGGGGACTGTTGTGTGAGGCAAATAAATGCAAATCTTCCACTAGAAAAATGAATCAAATGTAAATGAGCACGATATAAGTTGGCACTGCCCCCGCTCGGATGTGGAGCAAAAAACTTGGGGAATGCATTTTTATGAGATTAAGACCAGCAAGAATTAGCGGATTCGTTGGATTTGCCACCATATATGAAAATTAAAGTGTACTTTTGAAGAAATTTCCATATACTCGTAGGAAAACAAGGGCTTGAGTTTATGTCGCATGCATAATAACTGAGTGGGTATTTAGAGCGAAAAGCCGAGTAAAAACAATAAAATGCCATTAGAATAGTGCTACCTGATTTAGTATGCAAGACTAAATTTAGCTATTTACTTAAAACTAATTGATTTCAATAATTTTATTTTCTTACTTTGTTTTGAATTAGAAATAATTTCATGTATTGAACGGCTATTAAATGAAAGATAAGTGGGTAAGTGGTAAGAAGCTTGCTTATAAGAATTAAAGAAAAAAGCTTTTATTGCCCGTAAAAGTAAACGTAAAAAGGAACAAATGTTATGATGAAAAGCTGATATTTAAAGTACTCCACTGTTATCACCCAAAAATAGTTATATACGTTATGCTAGGACTCACTCTACCATTTATTTTATTAATGTAAATCCCGGATTTTCTGGAACCTGTCGAAAAACTGTGATTAAAACAGCAATAACAGTGTAACCATTCTTCGAATAACAAAAGTTCTCTTTGGATTACTTCAATGTCTCAAAAATAATTCAGAGTTAATGCAAGTCTTTATTCAAATTCAATACGTGTTCTTAAAGCCTAATTCATTTATGGTAAGGTGTGTAAGGCCATATGTATATTCTCTTCCATCACCGATGCTAATTAGATCTATTATCGATCCTAATGCTTAATTAAACTATATGTACTAAGCAAGTGATGTATATGGATGTCTCAGAATAACACATAATTAATGGGCTATTTATATCCTTCGTATTTATTGGATAAGGTTCCTTGAAAGAATTGTACTATTTTTGATTTTGAAACTATAATTATATACTTAAGAAGTATTATATGTAGTTATAATCAAAATACAAATGCAATTAATTAGCATGTGTTGTGAAATATTTAGTTTTTACTGAGTTCCCAAGAAAATATATACCTACCATATATTGAAAGCAATATGTCATGAAATATTCTGATCAATATTTTCATCTATAGGACAATACTCTTTATTTAGAACTAATACTGTTTTGTTTTTAAGTAAACTTTTACGAAAATAAGCCTTTTTTTGTAAAGTTGGAATTTAATTATTTTTAACCAAACGAAAGTTTGTAACATTAGTTGGGTTCTGATTTGGATTATTTAGTCATTTTGTACTTATATGGAAAATAAAATAGGGTGTTTTTTAAGAGAGTGGGAACTTTAAAAAAAGAGAAGTGATTATCTTTATTAAAAAAATGAGTTTTATTTAAAATTTTATTTAATGCCATTAATGTTTGCATATTATTTCAGCCTACCTCGGCTGTTGAACGTGCTCTAACATGTCCAATTTTTCACAATTTTTTCGAACAAATCTGGTTATCTCTTCCAGTTCGACAATTGTTGTTAGTTTGTTAGCGCATATCAATGACTTAATATATCCCCACAACAAAAAATCAAGCGGTATTAAATCACATGATCTTGGGGGCCAATTAACAGGTCCAAATTGTGAAATTATGTTTTCCTTAAACTTTGTTTTTAACAAATCGAGGGATTCACGAGATGTATGGACAGTAGAGTCGTCCTGTTTTCAATTTTTTCAAGCAAAAATTCGTTTATCATCATGATTCGGTAATGTAGTCTATTGACTGTAACATTTAGCTGCATTTCTGAAGAAGTAAGGGTCGACGATACCGCCAAACAAGTAATTTTTTATATGCAATGGCATTTCCAATATCTGGTCTGGATTAGACTCACTGTAAAACCTACAATTTTGTTTGTTCACGAATACTTTTAACCAAAGATGAGCCTCACCATTAAGGTTAGGTTAGGTTAGGTTGCTGTGGCTGCCTAGAAAGGCACACTTAGGCCAATTTTGGCCCATTGTGTTACCACGTAGCGCAGGAGACCATGGTTATTCGTGGGATTCGAACCCACAACCTCTGGGACGGTAGGACAGCGGGCTAACCATTAAACACAATTATTATTATTTCAATAAAAAAATAAATAAAAACTCTTTCAGAGCTAAATTAGCGAGTGTACGTCGCTTTCCAAGATCACGAGTCTTTAATTCCTGCCCCAGCTGGATTTTATATGGATGTAGGCTAATATCTTTAAATTGTCTTTTAGTGGACGGACAAAATCTGATTGTTGTGAACGACGTCTAATCGATAACTCTGGATCTTAATTTTCATTTTCACTTATAGCGGTTATTGTTTCTTCAGTACAAATATTTCTTTGACGTGTTATTGGCTTAGCATCAAGAAGGGTAAATATGGTTATGTAGAGTTTCCGGGATAACTCAAACACCGATATTTTAATTTTAGTATATATGCTCTATATACCGAAGTCTGCTTTATTTTTTATATTTAAGAATTTGCATGTTTCTTTGAAAGTTTGGCTCGTGAAATTTAAATCTCATCAGCTAAAAGGTATTTATGTGTACCATAGTGAAAAATTATTTCTGTAACCAACTTTTCGTCAATAAGATTTGCATCATGTGATGGGATTGGGATCGCATCAGAGTATTTCTTGAGATCGTCAATGAACATAAGTAGGTATTTATTTCTAGCCTGATTGATTGGGAAGGGGCCTACTATGTCTATTAATATCTTTATTTACAAATATTTTGTGTATGAAAATCAAGCTCTTAAGCTTCCTTTTTTTCTTTGAGCTGCTGCTTGAGAGATTTAAAACTAACAAATTGGTTGTTAATTAATGTGCGTAACTAATTCTGTTTTCAACTATAATTTGCAGTTGTCCATTTCAACTACAACTAATTTAGTTGAAAAATGTTAGTTGTGAGTAACAAACTAACTCACTATATAAGTGATAACTAACTAATTTGTGGTTGTTAGTTGCTTATTGGAATTGTTTTTTTGCGCTACACTGGTGCCATAATTAGCTCAGAGTAAACAAACATTGCCATAAGCATGAGTCGGTCTTTGTTTTTTCTAGGTGAGATCACAGTATATTTAGTATTAACTCTACTGTTTTCTAAAACAGTTTATGTCTTGAATATTATTAAATGATTTTCACCTTTTGTATTAGTGTGATGTAGTGATTGCATTTTTAACACTTTAACAATAATAGATTAGCCCACCTCGAGCAGATTTATATTTCTTTATGAAATTATAACATTACTTTATAAGACATTTCATATTAAAAGGTTTCGATTAGCTGATTGTGGGTTTACAAAATGTGGAAGGTGAAATTAGTTATAATTCTGGTTCAACTTTTTTATAGGCACCTATCTCTTCTTGGCCTACGTCCATCATTTGTGCCCAAGGACAATTTACAATTTGCCTACCCAGCAGAGTATCTACGAAATGTTAAAAAAAAAATGATTGTCAAGAGTCCATTCCAACTTATTTCTCAAAATGTACAACAACACTGTCCATCCATCACTCAACTAGGTTGGGGTTTTAAGTGGATCTCCAGAGACTTTTTTTTTTTTTTTGTAATTCAAAACGGTTCATAGAAAAAGGGACCAGATAGCTACACCACTTCCTGGAAGGGCTTTCTCAATTCTTAGCGTTCTTTACTTTGTGGTCAAATAAATGTCTGTAATTGTTCTCGTTCATCATCTCCTAAAAGTCAATGTTGTGTTACTAAAAAAAAAAAATTGGATAAGAGCGCAACGTCGTGATTTTTCGTGGAGTATCGCCACCCTACAAAATTTCTTTCAGATTCGGCTCCGTGCTTCGGGAGGATATCAACCAGCAGTAAGATGGACCATTTCTGAGCGCAAAGATATCCGCCTTTCGCCAAAAAAAGAAAGAAAACTATAAAATCTGGTTTATGAAGGGTTATGCACTTTGTAGTCACTCTCAAGACAGACACGAAAGTGCTTTTTGTTCCAGACAGGCACTCCACCCACCTCTTTCAACGCGGTCGGTGTAATTCGCGGATTCCCTCTGACCTATTTTCTTTTGCATTAATGACAAAGTTTTGGTTAATTAGCTGAGAAAAAATTGTTGAGTTGAAGGAGCTCTGCACTTGGCAATTAATAGAATGAGTAGCAAAGGAAAGGATGTGGGTGGTCCAGCGTTGCCAGATACCGAGATTTTCCTGACTGGTAATCTCTACATTTTTCATTAGGGCTTTAGTTATAACTAAAACAGACTTTTACGAAAATGACGCTGACGCATTACAGTTTGGAAGAGCGTCTACTAATAGTAAAAACACATTACAAAAACGGAAAACATTTTACTGTGACGATACGTGATTAATTTGGTGTGCAAAATCGTCCACCGTGACCGGTCAAAAAGATACTATTTAACTTGTTTGGATTCCTTCCCCTGGGGGTTTTTAAAAAGTAAGGTATATGCGAACCACCGTGTGACAATTCAAGATCTCAAGCAAGAAATTTAATGTCAAAAATCTAAAATCCAAGGGCCTAGGGTGGGATTAAACCATGAAGAATCTTTTTCTTATTTTTCAAAACAGATATTTCAATCAATTTTATTTACATACGCTATTTTTTACTACACAACCTACCAATTTCCAAATTTAAAAAAAAAACGCTTGGGCACAAATTTAGTTACTGCGAAAGTTTTCGTTCATTAAAAACCAAAATCGTAGTCATTTTTTAACTTAAAAACCTAAAATTTACCTACTTATAATAGTAACTTATACTTGTATGGTTTGTTTTTTGGATTCTACGCATGAAGCGCTACCAATTGATTCCTTGTGAGTATCTTGAGCAAAGTTCTGCTCTTGAGTTCACCTCCCACCCGTTTTAAAATCACTCCGACCCAAAACTCAAAATCAACTTTAGAATTTATAGAAGATGCACTCACATAAATCCTTATAGATCCTGACAAGGACATACAGGACATAAAGCGGATCTTCAAAAGAGGATAAACGTACCTTTCCAACGATATTACACTTCTTACGATGCGTTAATAAATGTAGGAGTTATGGGTGTTCAAATAAAAAAAAACTAATCTTTTCCATGAAGGATTTTTAAGAAAATACCAGCAAGAAGAAAACACCATTTTTTAATGAAAATTTCTATAAAATTTGAATAACTGCTACATTTGCAAACGGATATGTGCATGGTTGGAAAGATACTTTTACACTCGTTTGAATAAGGATAATTTGCCCTGCTTGATATCCTGCAACGTCTTCGTAAGGAACTATAAAGACTTAAGTCAGTGGACATGGGCAAGTTAAAGTCGAATGGAAAAAGGAAGAAGTGATTTAAAGGGAGCGGGGGAAGGGAAGGCGGAAACAAAAGTTTGCTCAGGACACTCCAAAGAATCGATTGGTAAAACGTTTCGTATATGGAATCCGTACACCCTGTATAATAAAAAGTATGTATATATTGTATGTATATATAACTATAAAATTATTGGCATGGTTAATGAGACAACAGAAGTTGCACTTCAATCAATTTTTCTATTTCAATTTCGGACCGAAGTTTTGAAATAAATAACATCGAGTTTAGGTTGATTCGGCTCTGCTCTTGAACTATTTAAAAAGGTGAAATTTTGCTACAGAATAAATTAGAATCAGATAGCATCATTATAGATGGGGAAGAATACGTAAATGAATCGCTAGATATTAACATATAAATTTTGTAGATACTAAAATTATTTTACTGGTAATTCTGAATTGAACTAATTCGGATGTTTTTCTATACTTTTTTAGGAGATTTCCAGCGCACAGGAACGAAGAAGCAGAAGCGAAGTCTCGTTGCATATCGTCTGGAAAGAAGCCTTTACAGTTGAGGATTTCGTGGAAGGTTCGCCCTTCAAAGACAGATAGTCGAGTGTTATTTTTGTGGTGTTAATCTTTTTGTAAATAACAGGGAGATGCACTCCCCATGATGTGAGGAAGCGTTTCGGAAATCTCAAGGGATGTAGTTTTTTGAGCGTGGCGATAGGAGAGCTCTAAAGTGCGATTTATCTGGGGAGTACTAAAGCTTAAAAATGGGTAGATTAAGGAGCAAGTGCGCGAAACTCGGATTCGTTATGATTTTTCTCTTGGGCAACATTCAGCTCACAGAGCTGGCACCAGCTTTTTCGGCTTTGAATTTCACTCGTGAGGAGGAGGCTGCCGTTCGTACCACTGCGAGTAGTCATACGGAAGCTTACAAGATAGCAAAGATTCCTGTGGATAAAATTGGGGCCGTGTCCCCAGCTAGCAGGGCGGGAGAAAGTAATGAATCTTATGGTAATGGCATTGGCGAAGAGGGCAGGGATACCGTCTCAGAGGGACCTGCATATGCTTATGATGTTACCGGGAAGAAAGTGATAAATCAATATGGAGATAATGGTGGCAGTCCTAGCTTGACGGCGGAGTTTTTAGGCACATCACCTCCATTGTTATCAGCACCCTCGTATTCCGGTGGGGATCACGTCGTAAAACCCACAATGGCTGGCGGGGAGTCGACTAAATCAAATCCGATGAAGAAAACTTCTTCGACGCCAGGAAAGAAAGAACGAAATCCCCTAAAGGACGACGATGACGGCGACGGCGACGGCGGAGACGTCTACTTTAGGGTGGACATTGGGGTCGAGAGCTCTTCTACTTCTATCCACCCGCCATTGTCGCCTGCTGGAATGCTAACGACAAGCCCCACCATCTCTTATGACGATACAAATGAAAAAATCATAAAACTCGCCGATGTGGAAAAAATTGATCTGAAATCGATGAAAAAATATCAAAGCCAGATAAACGCCGGGGGAACGAGGTACGGAAACGTTAAAAAGAAGCTGGGGGCAGTCGTTATGGGACATGATGGCGTCAAAGTAACGAAAAAGAAGCAGTTGGTCGAGAAGGGATTTTTGGGGGATGACGTTTTAGTGAATAATTCCGATAATTCCCAGAAAGTAACCGACTCGGCGAGGAAATCTGGTGGAGTTCCTCAACCGGGTCATCTTGGGCCTTTGGTGTTTCGGGAGAGAACATTCAGCGAGCACCCTGCACAGCATAGTGCATTTTCTGTGAAAGTAAATAGGAGTCGAGGCGACGGCGAAGAGAGGTATTTGGGTAGCGTTGTAAAAGTTGACGAGCCGGAACCAGCTAAAGGACTTTTAGCCTTATTTGATAGCACCGTATTTGATAACACCGCAATGCACACAAAGGTAATTATTTGTTAAAATAATAGCTTCCATTTTATTGACTTTTAAATGTTGTTGTTGGGAGAATCTTCCTAAGTAGCGTGAGGAAGTTTTTTTTAAAAGCAACAAGGGTTGTGAAAAATTCAAATTAGGACTCAATTCATTCAGTAAGTCCGCGGACGGAGTCTTAAGCTTGATCTATTTGAGAGAATTCAAGTTTTAAGCGGACTAAAATCAAAAAAATTTTAGAAATGAAATTTATCTTGTTACATTGATTGAATAATAAAAGAAATGTTGATGTAACAAGTAAATTAAATTGAATTAAAATAATATTGGCAGAAAGCAATGTTGGTGATAAAATGATATTGTACAAATGACTTATTTTTGAGTGTTTAGTATTTAATTGTTTCAGTTCAATAATATCAGTTAAAAGCTCATTTTAGTTTACTCAAGATAGCAGCAAGTCCGCTTTAGACTTTAGACAGTGAGTTCACTTAAGCAGTGAGTTTGCTCAACATTTAACGTTGCGTAACCGCTCTTGTGAACCCAATAATTGAGCGGATTGCTGTTTTTGATTGATTGATGTTTTATTCTTATCATAGACCCATCAATCCATAATATTCTGTCCCAAAATTTTGGTTGTTTTGATACATATTCGTGATAGAAATCAATTGTTTTTCTCAAATTTATTTTGCTTAAGCACGGTAATTTAAGTGAAATTCCACGTTGCCTCTCAGCTTCATGAAGGTGTCTTCTGATAGTTTGTATGCATGGGACTTTTCTGCCTTTAGACTGCAATTTCGCTTGTATTTTTGGGGCAGATAAGTGTCAATCTACTTCTGAAAGACGAACTATTCTAGTATCTGTGCTACTATCAGTAATCCTTGGTCGTTCAGAACTTCTTATAGCTGAAATTCGACCCTTTTCTTTATATGCGCGTACTACTTTTAGTATAGCTGCGGGCGTATTCTCAAAAATTGTGCGATCTGCCAATATGTTTGCCTTTCTTCATGGAGCTTTATTATCGTTCGGACGATTAATTATCGTTCTTCAGGTGTTAGTTGCTTATATTTAACCATTAAATGCCGATAATTATATCCTTAATACTAAACAATTGAGTAAAAGTGAACCAAATGGTAAGCATTCTTGCATTTTCAAATGGAACGATATTATATTTACCAGCAAAATGCTAAACACTTATCATATAGTAATAAATTTATATCAATAACAATTTTGCAACAACCTTTTGTTGAGCAAAATAAGTTATCAAAATACACCGTTTACTGATTTTTCGAAAGCATAAAATAGAAGCTGCTTCAAAAGTAATGCCCCTGCAGAAACACAAATCAAATTTGCAAAAAAGTTTTGCTAGCAAATTGTCACAACTTAAGTGTGCTTTTTAAAAGCTCTTTAATATTTATAGGTTTATCATAAAATTATAGACAATATCCCCACAGCCTGTGTTTACTTACTTTTGAGACACACTGTAAATTTGGGGTCATTAGGGACCATGTATTTGTTGTTCTTTACTATAGACATATGGAATTATTACATCATAATGATCTAGGAACACTTCTACAGTAAACAAAAAAAAATATATTTCCAGAATCATACCTAACATATAATAATGCAATAAGGAGGGCTGAACTTGTACATTAAATATTTTTTGAACATTTTTGTGGCGGAACGTTTGGCGTATATATGATAGAAAATTTTGTACCCACATACGATAAAGTGCAGTCAGAGCTGTAGTGATATTTTCTATCAAAGTGTTGTAAATAGTTCCCCTTACTGGCTTGTTATAACTATGTCTTCATATAATTGAAGAAAGGTGGCACTTCTCAAATATTGAGATATTTTTAAATTTTGTTAATAATATTATTCCAAATACATATCTATATACATTAATTTGGCTACAAAGTAAATTAATCAGAATAAAGATAACATTATCCTTCGAAGATTGACACATATTCTAAGAGAACGATTTGAATAAAAACTAAAGTCTTAGTAAGAATGTTTGAGCACACTCCAGAAAAACTTAGTTTAAAATTGTTTATTTCAAAACAATTAATTTAATTTTACTTGGTTTAAATTATATTTGAAAATCAATTTAAAGTATCTACGAGAAAAATATGATTCGAAACGTGATGATTTTGCTATTGCTCATTAAAAAATGAATTATATACTATAATCTACTGAAATGCCTAAAAAATACTATTATTTGTGCATTTTTAAAGGTTAACATTTTTATCAATTTCTGTAAAATTAACAAAAGCAGATATGCTTGCTTTTGATTTCACCTGGAAAGAAGAGATTAAAATATTTTCTGAGGTATATGTTATAATAAAGCATTTTTACATGACGATCAAAGTTTTGGTCATTTAATGCATCCTGTACGTCATGCGTACTATTCAGGGGAAATTGCGCGTCTTTTCGTTGTTCGCTTAATTACTCCTGTTGGAATAGATTTCTTAATATCTGTTGATGTGCTGGACTCCATAATTGGTTGCTATTGTTGTTATATGAAATTTGCCAAGAAATATTTTAAAGAAAAACTTTTTAAGTAGATGTATAATAAGTTTAAAAACGGATTTATTTATAGCATTAGATGTTGTGCTAAAAGCTTGAAAAATGCAATACTCTTGCAATTCGATTAATACATTTGAAGTGTAGCCAACCAGCCCAGTCATATGTATACGGGATGAAGATAAAATAAAAAACCGTTTATTTAAGTACAATCATGTAAAATTGGTATAAATACATATTTATTTTCAAACGGTATTCGCAATAGCTTGAAGTTTATGCTATACGAGTATATGTTAAAAATTTTTTCTTCTTCAGTTAGGATCTAGAGTCGTAGTGCTTATTACCAAGGCTGCCAAAGATGACAATGGCTCAGTGAAGAAATCTTTTACATCATGTCATGTTTTTCAAAATAGAAATTTATTCCACTTCTTATCTTCAAAGAATTTTGTCACCTGAATTGGTGTATATGGTGTTATGCTACAGTAGTTGTTTTGCTACTTTTTGCTCAAAAAAACTGTATTTGAATTATAATTTACGAGTATTATTTCGTTACCACAAATATTAAAACAATTTTCCTTGAAAATATATAAAAAAAAATTTCATATTCCGAAACAGTTCAAAAGTATCCCATCTTTTAAGCTGGAACCATACCTATTTATAAAATTTCATTGAAATCGGGTAGTTTCGGAGATTAGCGTGTACGAACACAGTAACACTTGATTTATATGTGTTAATATTATAGTCGGGTGGAACGTCTAAATTCTGTTTTTTTTAAATTCCTAATATAAAATCTATAGACTTCTTTGTACGCTAATATGTTGTACACAATTTTCTCTGTAAGAGATGGAACAGAATCAATATTGGGAATATTTGAGTAATCATTTATATTATTTATCTTGTTTAAATAATTTTCTATATTTAAATTGATTTCATTTGAATTTTGTTCTATATTTAATTCTAATTCTTCTTCTGAGCCATTCACATATTTTTTACTCTTGTAGTATTTTTTCAGAGTTTTAATATCATATGCAATTTGTCGTTTACATAATCCTTTTCTCGGAAACGTGGACTAATCAAAACAAAAAATTGGGCTTTATTATTATTATTATTATTATTTTTTTTTTTCATTCATTAGACGGGAATACTCCCTATATACATTTCATATAGAATCTCTGACATTATAATTGCGTCGTATTTACATCACATAAGTTCTTTTATGAACAAATTATATACAAATTCATACATCCAGTAATAAATAAATAAAGTGAGGAAAGACAATAAATAATTAAATGAAAAACAATAGCAATAGTTAAACAGAGAAATAACAACGTATGAATTGAGTAAAAGTTGTGAGACTAGCATCAAAAAAATCGACAAGATGAGAAATTTCGTTACCAAGTTTACACATACGAGATATACATTGATTGTTAGCTAGAGCAGTACGAAGATAAGGTGTGGCGAACAATTGTTGAAAACGCGTGTCTCTCGAAGGAATACGAAACCCAATTTGACCCAGCAAGTAGGGGCAGTCAATTGCACCGTGCAAAATTTTGTACAAGAAAATTTGATCCGCGATTTTCCTTCGACTATCTAATGATTTTATGCCGAACTGACTCTTTATCCTAGAGTAATCATGACAATCAAATGGCAGTGGGGTCCAGTTCATGAAAGCCAGCTTACGCATGAACTTAGACTGTATCGATTCAAGTAGCTTCACATAGGCCAAAATGTGAGGAGTCCTGATTGGGGAGGCATACTCAAGAATAGGTCGAACTAATGTATTGAACAGAAGAAGATAAGTTGATGGATACTTATAAATTTGAGAGTTTCTATTAATAAAACCCAAAACTCTCAAAGCCTTGTTTTTTGTTTTTTCAATATGCGATTTGAAAGACCCATTACTCGAAAAAGTAACTCCCAAATCCTTGATTTCTTCCTTCACCGCAAGAACACAATTATTCAAGTTGTAATCGAAAAGAAACGGTTGGTTTTTGTTTATATATCTAACTACTGAACATTTAGAGATGTTAAGAAACATTTGATTTGAATTACACCAAGAGTAAACAGCGTCGAGATCTCCTTGTAAATTGTCTGCATCATTTAAAGAATTGATATCACAATATATTTTCGCGTCGTCCGCATATAATAAAATATCGGAGAATTTCAAAACTGATTTAAGATCATTAATAAAGATTATAAACAACAGAGGTCCTGTAATGAAGTATACATATATTTTTCAGTAAAAAAAAAAAGTTTTTAAAATTACATTATCGGTATATATGTATTTAAGTACACCTCAAAGTTTTTTCTTTTACTATAATTTTTGCAAATTTAGTTTTTTAAATTTATTTGTTGAAATACTACTTAATTCTGTTTTTTAAATTATCAATTTATATATTTTTTAATAATATACTCCGCTCGTCACTGCTTGAAACAATTATACGTTTTACCAATCTAAGAAGCACTTTCAAACTAAGTAAAAAGCTTAAAACTTAATAAAACGTTCAAAATTTTATATAATGTAATCTAGGGATTACAAAAGAAGGACAAAATCAGGTTGTTGCTGTGGCAGCATTTCGTAAGAGTTAAGAGCAAATCTGTTTTTGTTTACATCTACATTACTTAGCATTTTATCTGCATTACTTTGTAATGTATTCGAAATTAATTTACGTGGAATCAGTACACATGTTTTTCGTTGGGCTTCTCTTCTCTCGGACGTCACGATCATGCGTCAGTCCCCATATAGACTCGGTTTAAACTCTCGTGGCGAATTATAAACGGAGGAAAATACTGTAACAATATTTTTAATGTGCCCATCAAAACTTTTATGTTAGTCTTTAAAATGTGTATAAATTGTGTTTTGTCCTCGGACTGGCCAATGGAAACCGTGAAGTTAGGATTTTCCAAAAAAAGGAAAAACAAAAAGAGCACAAATCAAGTTTAGCCCTAATTTATTTTTCAATATAATTTTTGGCGACGTTTCGTTGTCTGCGCGACATCCTTTTCAAGCCTACAACATTTGCTTTAATTACAATCAATAGTATTATCACAGATCTAACTAATAAACCTAGCAACGCATACCTCTGTTTTTGTCACAAAGATCTTACAAAAATCACCTCTTTCCTGCCAAGCGCGTATCCACAATTTGTTAACACACATATTTATTGTCACAATTTGACTAGATCGACGTGTATAAATAAGAATGAATAAAACGTGTACAAAAAAAGGCGGGTGTGCTTAGCGTGGCTTCGTCAATAGAATTAGAAGTAAACACAGAATCGGCATAGATAATACAATCAGGAGAAACACCTATCAGT
Organism: Philonicus albiceps; assembly: GCA_963969385.1. Classification (NCBI taxonomy): domain Eukaryota; kingdom Metazoa; phylum Arthropoda; class Insecta; order Diptera; family Asilidae; genus Philonicus; species Philonicus albiceps. The sequence continues at coordinate 14,737,271 of OZ017774.1, read as the reverse complement.
TCTTGGCGCGTGATTAGATGTTATTTCAAAAGACCCCTGTAAATGACACTGAGTCCGTCTACATCGGATCTTTCATTCATCGTGTTGTTTCTCTTCAAAATACTAGTCATTTCCAAAACCAACCTTTTTTTATAATTCCTAACATTTTTAACAACTTTAATTTTGTCATAACCAATGTTGTGCGACTCATTAATACGATGTTTTCTGAGTGATGTGTGTCGCCTGGGAATTACTTTTAAGTTGTATTTATGATCATAAATTCTCTTTTTGATGTACCTTTTCGTTTGTCCGATGTAGACTTTGTCACAATTATTACAAGGGATCTCATAAACATCGTTAGATTTGACTTGAATGCCATCCCTATCTTTTAGTTTATCAATATGCACTCTGTTTTTATCATTATTATAAAAACATGATCGGATGTTATACTTTTTGAGTGTTTTGCGAATTTTCAAGTCGACATTTTTTATAAAATTATTTCATTTAAAATGTGTGACATGTTTCTGAATTTTAGAAGACAGAAAAGTGCCATAGCTTCACAGTGCAACACAAAACAACTTAAGTTTTACATATATTGTATATGTATATATTTAGAATGTTTTAAGTTCCTCTAGTATTACCTATTTTATATTATATTTATTAATAAATTTGTATATCAATATTTAATTCAATTTTTTCATAATAAAATGTAAAAATAAGCTGCACAAGATAACCGACATCCTAAAGTTGAAGAAAATGCTCTGACGATTTTTTAATATATAATTAAAATATTTAATCAATGGTTTTAAAAGAAAGCTCCCAACAACATATCTGTATATTTTAAAACAAATTAATTACCTATATATATTTTCAGATTGATGTAAAATCTTCTACAGCGGAAAGTTCATCAATACCAGCGGTAGACGAAACTACAAGAGGTCCTCAGGCATTGCAAACCAATTCAGCCATTGAAGGAAGTAATGTTAGAAAGGGTTTAGAATTTTTAGGAAAACTGGAAGAGGAGGCTCCTTCGGCTCCTTCGAATTTAGATTTTTTCAATGTTGAAATTGAACCTTTGGGAATCTTCCAGCTGCACGCCAAAAATAGACAAAAGGAAAATCTTACCACTATAGAAAACGATGATGGGTCTGCTATTAAGGGTACTTATGGAATTGAGAGCACATATGGGACTTTTACAGAAAAAACTACTAAAAGTTTGGTACAAGAAATCCCATCAGTGGTTACTGATAAGGAAGGGGCACCACTTACGACTCTATTCTTTGAACTGGGAATATTTGAGGAAGGGCGAAGAGGTATTAAAGAAAATCTAGGTTATGATCTTTTAAAGGGAACAAATAGCAGGGGTCAAGAAGATACTAATATCACAGCTACTCCCAGCCACATAGGTGGGCATGATACAACAATAACAGAAAATGAAATGAGAAGCACCCAAAAGCCCAATTTGGAGGATATTCCACTTTCTTCTGAAGTATCGGTGAGCCCATTAGCAGTCACAAGTGATTTTCCCACCCCATCAACAGTTCAAGCAACACTAGATATCGTGAGCAGCACAAAATTCTCCCCATCTCCTCAAGATCTGACGGCGGAGTCAGTCACTTTCTTTGAGATATCTTCAACGTCTGTAAGTCCCCAAAATGTTTCTTTGCGTTCCGAGGAAAAAAAGGAGTCTGAATCTAGGCGCCAGCCACATTCAGACGAGATTGCACAACAAACCTCAATAAGCAGAGAGAAATCTTCTCAAATAGAAATTGAAATAAATGTCTCTGAGGGGACCGGGAACACGTCACGTGACCTGATGCAATTTTCGTTTCGAAATAGTGCCGACAGTGAAAAATACGACAGAAAGTCCTTTAATAGCACTAATACTTATACGTTCGAGGGACCAAAGGGCTCGAAACAGGAAAATTCGCCCAATTTTAGCGATTACTCGAACGAAACTGATATCCTGGTAGTTGAAATTACGGACGGTGAGAACAGCACAGACGGATACTTGAGCAACGAAAACCGGGAAGAGTTTTCCAATGAAAATCTTAAGTTTGCAATCCACGGGGAGCGGCCACAGGAGTTTGAGCCCGTGAAATTCAGAAACTTTCATGACTACGACAGCGTGAACCCGAAGTCGACGAGTAGGGAGTCAAACGGCGAGGATGATGACCTGTTCGTGCCAGATTTAAAGCTGGAGCCATACGAGAACTTGGTTCCCATTACAGCCAGCACAGAACTCAATAATCGATTTGATAAGGAAGCTATTGACAGAGATTCGGATACAATTTTCTACATCTCTAACACGGAGGTTAAGGTGGTTGAGTCTGTGCCCACACCGAACACTAGTTCGTTTCGCAACGGTGGCGAGTCGAAATCATCCGGGGAGAACTTCCCCACGCACCATGAACAGCATTACACGAAGCTGGAATCACAGTTCTTTCCGGCCATATACGAGGAGGATGTTATAATCGACTTCCCAAAAAAGAATGCGACCGCCGAGGGCCGGGCGGATCGATACGAGGAGGATATAATTTTGTCGCCGCTCAAAAACAACTTCGATCCACTCAAGATAATTAGGAATCGAAATGAATTACGGCACTTGAGTGGCCCTGGCGGCGGAGGCGGCAGCAGCAGCGAGGAAGCAGCCTCCAGGATGAACTCCTCCCCGGAAGATAATATGAGTGTCAGCTATGTTGCCGAATCCTTCATAGACGCCCACGAGTTCCCGTCCCAGCCACCATCGACGAATCTTAACAACAAAGACGGTGACATCGCGACCGAGGGCCAGTCCTCAGATGTCATCATCCAGCCGGCGATAATACCTGAGATGTCAATTGGTGTCCCCGTCATCGGTGAGCTGCCGCCGCAGATTGAGCTCAAAGAAATTGATTTCATTCCGGACAATGGCAACAATGTTGACATCGGTGGCGGCGGGAGCTCTAAGGACGCGAACAGTGGCGACGACTCAATTCAGTACGGGGGTGATCTTATCGCGAATGGCGCAGGTGAGATAAGTGCAGGTGGAGCCTTCGACATGGGAACAGGATACGTTTTTGGCGGCGATAGAATCAGCGGCAGTGTTGGCGATAATGACGTTACGGTCACATCGCAAATTGTGATGCATGCCGTGGATAACTTGCAGAAAAACGAGCTAGTCGCCGAGCTACCTGGCGAAGGGGCGACTGCTTTTAAGGACACCTCCTCGAAACGTACCGGAAACTCTTCGGCGACGGATACGCTTAGTAATGCGACTGCATACTCCGTCCTGGATGATAGCGATGGAGAATTCAGTAAGTAAACCACCCTTAGGTATCTCTTAACGAATGATGTGTGGTGTGAATGACACGATTTTTAAAGGTGCATCATCATCAGTTGAGTTCCCTGTATGCATTACGTAAAATGCACCTCTATTGTTTGCTTCACTTCAATTTTTAGTACTTAAAATTCTCTGTTATTTAGAAACTATTTAAATTAGGATTAGGACCTATCCACGGTCTAGTAGGTAATGCTTATTTAGCTCCTGTGGCAGTCGCATATTAAACAAACATTTAATTTTGTGAATATTTTATTTAAAAGGCTTCATACGGTAGAACATTAGCAAAATTTAACGCTGCCAAAATAATCATTTCTTTTTAATCAAGGATTTGAGAACTGTGGTTTTATATTTCAAAACTCATTAACGCCGAAGCGACCATTTCCGAGCTATTAAATTTTGTGAACGCTGAAACTATGAATTGTAGAGTATTTTGGGTTGGGGTGCCTGTTCGATTGATGAAGTTACTTTGACTGTACAACCTTTTTGAAAAACAACCAATAGAGGCATCAAAGTCCTCCCCTTTACCCCCACTAACAACTCTTAAAAAAATACTTTTAAATGAGGAAGTGTGAGAACCATCAAAACATAACTAGAAACTGTCCCAGTGAAACTATTATATTTATTTCCTTATTGATGTGTCATTAGTAATTTAAAGACTAGTGTTTGGTGCGGTACCTAAAATTCTGCGAAAACTATCGAATTTATAGTGGAATTTTAGTAATGAACAGAAAATAAAAATATATGGCCGCGCCGTAGCAATTTTTTGAAAATTGTTTATTATGTTAAGTCTGTGGCAGTTCACATTTTACTGACCACAAGAATTTTGTTTTCCTAACTTAGTTGCCTATTTAACAATATAAAAAATGTCATTCCTTTTTAAAAAATATCAGTTGACTTTGTAATTTTGTTTTGTTCAGATGTCCTTTTTAAATTTTTGTATCAGAACCAATTTGATCGTTTAAGACATTTTAATAAATTATTTAAAAACTTTTACTTCAAAGTATTAATTCCAATATAGAGATATTGCTAGATATCTCTATAAGTCTATATCTTTGAGTACTTAATAACAGCGAATAAATATCTTCAGAATGTAAAATAAGAGTAAAAGCAAAAGTGGGGGCGGTGAATTAACTTTAGAAGCATTCGAGCTCAAACTTCAAGTATCTAGCTGAAAAAGATGCCGAACCCCGCATATAGGTTCTAAGGGAACATCTTGGAAATAGCATACCCGATTTCTATCAAACATGTCTAAGAATCATCTCGCAAAAACTAACTTTTCAATAAAGAAAAAAACCGCTCTGAAATAGATCTTGGAGCTACCACATACACAGACAAGGACTTCAAATTTATAACCAAAGACTATATTGTATATACGAGTATATAGTTTTTGTTATAAATTTTCTATCTTTTTGTTAGGGGTTAAAAATTAAAAAATTAATAAAATTTATTAAATTCCGTCGAAGAGTACAAGTGTGTTTTAATTGTTCTTAAATGTAGTTCCCACCAAATGGTGATCTGAAAGTGAAGTAGTCTTTCACCCAACACCAAGCCAACAAGCTAACGGATTATAAAAAATCTAATAACATTACTTTTTTCACCCTATATGGAATAATTTAGACAGATACCATATATGTATGTATGTACAACATTGTATCTAACTTTTATAAATGAATCAATATTACGCCTTTTGTGAAATACTTCCATCAAAATTCACCTGCCAAAAAGGAAATATTTTTTTCAATAATTCATTTACAGTCTGTTCAGGTACAAGGTACATCATTATTTTTACTTACGGAGGTAATATTTATATATGTTATATGTACAAGTATATTGAAAGTATTATGAAATTATTACGACGCGACCGATTAATAAATTGTGTAATCCCCGTCGCTTTCAAGAATGGCCTGGCATCTGGGCAGCCTTTGGACGATTTTTCCGCATATTCAATCGACAGCAAACGTGTTATTTGCTTGAGATTACACAGGCCTTCTAGCGAGTGAGCTCTTCATTATGCCCCCCACACATTCTCAATTAGATTGGCGTTTGGTGATTGGTATGGCTAGTACAACGTTGTTATTTCTGCTTTTCAGATCCTGCACAAATGACTCCGATGTTTGGGATCGCTATTTTTTTTTAAGATCTAATCATCATAGTTGGGTTCAAACATATTTTTTACTAATTTTAGGAGACCACGCTAATAAATTTTCGGTAAAGAGCTCTAAGCAGCCAAAAACCGTGTTCCGAAAAGCATCCCCAAACATTGATTTTTATTGCATGCTTCACAATGCGCTGGATGTAACGGGTCCTGTGAGTGGACCAAGCACGCTTCATGCGAGTCCACGCCCAAAAAGATTCATCATTGAACATATTGTTCGACCAATTGCGATTCAAATTCTCGGTAGCCCATGTCCTTCGTTTTTCTAGATATATGGGGTTCGGAAAGAAGGAGTTTTGATATCGTACCACGGTATTTTACGATCTGATTGTATTGATACTTATGTTTTCCCCTTTTTTGCCATTTGAGCCTTCGCCTCGCGCAGTCTTAAAGCGTGGGTGTGCGACTCTAAATACCGGTTTACCCACTTCATAAAGAACTTCTTAGATTTTTAATTTGCCTTTGCAGTAGCAGCATACGACAACTTTAGTCCTTTTGGATGCATGCAAAGAAACATTGCTTCATACCGTATTTTGAAATAATTTTGAATAAGTTGCGTGCACTGTCACGTTTCAAGCGACACTGAAATAAATTAGTATTGGCGTCAAAGCCCTTCTATGGTACAATCACTCACAGAGAGAGAGAGAAATATCTTTTATCTTCTTTGAAAAAGGGCGGTTACTTTCTTATTGAACAGACTGTAACTGATGTTGTAGTTGTGATTATAATACTTATATTGGGCTTAGGCTTCGTCCTACAAAAATAGGTGTACAAGAAAAAATTATTTAGTTTTATTTCTCATACTCTAGAAGAAAGATAAAATTTCTTATCTAAAAAATGTAGAGGTCCTTAGAAAAAATGAGTTTTACAGCAATAATGTACATATTTCAATTTTTGTAAGGCGATAATGGTTTTTTCTATAAAGTTTAATTTGGGGGAAATATTTCTCGCCAGTAAGCGATTCGTCTTGTTATTGGTATAAAAGTTGCAGTATCCCATTAAAATCATGTTGAATACTTTGCCAGAAAAATCTCAAGTGGGTTTGCTCCGTTGGTAAGTTCACCCTCCAACATTGCTTGAAAATCGTCAGAGCATTCAAGAATGAAGCCAAGAGTTTTCCAGTATTCATGAAAGCTACAAAAGTTGTGAAATTTTAACTCAGTAAAAAAGCACAGGGGTCTTTCAATTCAGTAAAGTGTACAATTTATGCTACGCGAACCAAGCTAATGCATAATTTTCATAATTTCACAAAATTGATTCTCTAGAAATGATATACAATACATATGTATGTAAATTGACACTGCAAAATTATGTTTTCTTAAATTTAGTTTAAATAAGTGACTAATGAGTGATAAAGTGATAGTAAAGAATTTATTAAAATTGATAAAAAGTTAAATACAGTGTATGTAAAATCAGTACTCCAATGTAGCACCATGTATGTAAGGATGTACATAGTTATGTATATAAAGTACTAAGTCAATTTAAATAATTGCAAAATAATACACTTGTGTGCATGCATCTGCACATAATTATCGGACCCATCTCTGTGTTATGATAGTTATAAATCGTGTATCAGCATTTCAGGACATACTTGAGCTGGATACTAAATTGTTCTATTTATTGAAGAGATTCAACTCGTATGTTTCTGAAAATAGAACTCACAGCCAATAAATCAGTTAGGGTGAATATTAACTACATATTTGAAGATTATCTGCGAAGAGATACTCTAGTTTACGCTTTTATAACTAAATTAACAAAGTTACAATAAATTAACAAATTAACAATAAATGGAGAAAAACCAATGAGTCAAGGTTATAACACTATGCATTATGCATACTAGATATATTTCATGACCGCTTTAGGTGAGTATATATGAAATATTCTTATCTAAGTTCAGTATGTATTTACACGTTTTGTGTATTTACACCCTAATACATTTGATAAGTCGAAAAGGATGTTACATACATATCGAATATTAGATAGATTATTATATTTGTGTGCATCTTTTATTTATTAATTATTATCACGTTCGTTATCAAACTGCACTAGTGTATATTTAACAATATTTTTGAATTCATTATTCATTTGCTGCTGTTTTGGGTTTAATGGAAAAATGTGGAGTATCTTAATCGTGCAAGCCTACCTTTAACCTCTAGGTAGGAATATATAATATGAAAAACAAATGTTTTATGTATATTTTAAAATTATGGCGCACACATTTCCTTCGACATCAATACCAGTTATGAAAAATTTTTCCAGTGCTGTAATCATTAAAAAGGAAACATAATTTGAATTTGGACCAAACAAGAGGATGTAATCAAGACCTCTTTTTACAAAAACGGTTAGAGGTATTGAGTTCAAATTGATATCAAATAATAAAGTCTGAAATTTCACAGTCTTGTAAAAAATTTAATTTGGAATAAATAGATACAGCCTTTCAAAGTGTGTTTTCTGACTGATTATGGCATCAAAACCTATGGGGTGTTTCCCGTTGAATTAAATCTCGAAATGTAGCACGTAGGCATATACTCGTATTTATGAATTTCTAATTTATTGCGGAATCGTTTTATTTTATTTTTTTATATAAGTCAAAATTATTGATAAACATAAGTTCTTTTGCAAAAGATAATTATAAAATAATTTATTACTAAGTTTTACATGGTAATAAATGGCACGGAATCCTCAAAGCGCGATTTCTACGCGCCCTTGGCCATTTTTTGTTTCTTAACTCTTTTGTATAATTATTATGCAAATTACTACTGGTTTGAAATTTCCAATAAAATATCAATATTAGGTTTTTCGCTTTTTATTTTAAAAACTTTTATTAATTATAAGAAACCAGTTCGATACACCATACACAGTTTTGTTAATGTAATAAAGTATAACTGTTTAACAAATAATTTAATTTATTAATTTCGGAATAACTACTTTAATTAATTAATTTTTGGATATATTTTTGTAAATTATTTCTATTCGGTCGGGTGGTCTTATTTATTTTCTTTGATAACTCGTTAATCTAAAAGAAAGAGTAAAATTTGAGTAAATATTTCTTTTTTTGCAAAATTTAAAATTATAACCCGTGGTGCATAAGTAATCCATAATTTACATTAATGTTTATGGCAGTTGGGCGAGACGAAATTTCTTATAGGTTAAAGATATGGATTAATTTCTAACGAAATTGCAGTGATTTGTCCTACTGCTTGGAGTCAAATTATATTGCCGATGTCTATAGTGATCTTGAGTTTACGTTTTATTTACACTTTAAATATTGTTTAAAAATGCCTAGGACTTAAGGAATTGAAAAGGGAAAATCATTTTTTGAATGTGCCCTTATTTTGAGATTTAAGATATTTGATATATTTTAATATCAAACCGTTTCTTTATTGGTGTTATTTACGTGTGCAAGATGTTTTCTTGACATGTAATTGCAAAAGATGTTGGTTCAGGCCAATGTAATGGCATTTCGCCAATGCCATTTGAATGATTTGATTTCGTCAAAAATAAAAATGAATAAGTATTATACATATACATGTAAATGAAAAGAAAGACATTTTAATTTAAAATATGGGATAGACTCTAGAAGAATTCAAAGATTTCTGTAGATTGTATGAAATTCTCTGTTAGCCTCCTCTAAGAATTGTCAGGCTTATTCTTAAAATCATATTCAGAAACTTAAATGTGTGAGATACATTTGCCGAAGTAGGAATTTGTATATGAATATTTAGCCAAAATAGCTGACTCTTAAAGTAGATGCTATGTTGATGGGACAACCTATATTCGTTATTTCTTAAAAACATTCGGAAATTCAGACGAATATTTATTTATGGTTATCATTTCATAGTAAACTTAAGGAGCATCAGTTGGTATTAAAAGTTCTGAAAATCGACCAAATGATAAATCACGTTTTCATATTTATAGACGCGCACTGAATATTTACAGTTTGTTTCACATCCCCCACCAAGATTTATCTACAAAAGCACATTTCCTGCGTGGTTAAACCATAACTTAGAAATATCTGCCAGCAGAAGAGATCTGCAATAAATATTGGTAACTTCTGTGAATTTCCGGCGTTCTTCCTCCGACCAAGAAGACTAGGGACCTCAGGGGCATAATTTAACCGCAGGACATGAACCGACTTGTTGCATTCCGGAGGATGTTGCCACTCCATCCACCCCTGCATATGACACATTTATTAATTCTGGTCATGGATCAAATGTGCCTGGGCTAGGAGCTTGGGACCCGCGCCTCCTGGCTCTATGAGCTCCGCATCCGGCACTCATTTATAATTTATAAAAAATTGTTTGTGCTCGAAGTCATGTCAACGGAATCCATTCAATTTATTTCTTCCAAGAGAGTAACCCCATCATATTCAAAGACGAGTCTCCTCCTTGGTCTGATCTATTCTTGAGGGTCCTGCTCCATCCAAGACGTTCTAATTTGGAAGTGTTCGTAAATATGATCCTTTTTATGGCAGGCGAGGGGTGCGGTTTGGGGATGTGAAAAATTCAAATGCAAAAAGAAAATCCGAGGATTTATTCGGTACGACTGTAAGCAGCTTATCGATCAAAATGCCTTCTCTGCGCTTGATCATTCCCGTCCTCCTGTCCATGAGTTTTGGGGAAACAGTCAGGACAACGGAGGCGAAACGGAGCGCTAGGCACACAATAAAATTCATAAAAAATTACTGGAACACCTCGACACGCTATCCGAAGGTCTATCAAAGACGCCATACCGAAGTGCGAATTGCCCCCGAACATCTCGTTTATGATTGTTGTGCTACAACATGTCGAGCATATTGAATCTGTGGGGCGGCTCGCTCCCGGGACCGAACGGGACGATTCTTATCTGGGCAAATTTATCGCGGCATGGTCGCTGGAAGAAGCCCACCCCGGGGATGCGAATCGCGCGGCTGGAATGCCGACCGTTTCCTTTGCCGCCCCTGCAGAGAAGAAAAGCTTTGAGATATGGGCGAAACTGCCATCAAGCAGGCAATAAATCTGCACGGCTGTAAGCAAACACCCACATCCGAAAATGCTTAGGAGTTGAATAATGATGCAGCGGGAACATTACGGCCGGGCTATAATATTCAAATTTTCTGGGACGAGGATTATCAATCTCGCAACTGCCTGCTACCGCCGCCGCCGCCGCCGCCGCCGCCAGGCTGCGTCGTACAGAAAAGCTTCCACTACCGATTGGGTCGGGTGCGAAAATTCAATTTTCTAACGGAGCCTGCGGCAGAGGCGCTGATTTCCGCCATCCCCGGGGCCACATTAGTCATCAAATAATATTGCCCTGAATTTTGATCTTAATAATGAGCGAAGTTTATCTACGAAGATTCGATTTAATCAAGGTTCCGCGGAGGGGAGATGATATTGAAGTTGGTTGCCGTCCCTAAAACGATAGGGTCACAACCCTAATAATAGCCAGTTCGGTTCGCCAGGTAATGAGGACATCGCTCCAGTGACTGCAGTCCGCTCGAATTGATTGGGGCTCACTCAGGTGAATATCAGTGATTTGATGAATACTAAGAAAATTGATGCTGCTCAATGCTTTCCCCCTCACATCCCCGGTTTTAATGGGCGAGTGATTCCATTCGCTCCAGTGGAGGAAATTTCTTTTTTTCGAGCGAATGAAGTACAACGATGATGGGGAGAATACCAATTTATAACTTCACGACTCCCGATATATTACTGACCACGCGTGAAAATCACCCAGAGTAGCATGTGGTTACGAGTTTACGGGGTATGATGCACCCTTTCTGAGTAATCACACAATCCATAAATTAGATTCCAGGCTCTTAAACATCTGGTGACCTTGAAAAAAGCCTTACTTGTAATGCCATCAAAGATGAGGCAAATATGATAGGATACATTTGAAGAGAATAACACATAATAATTATGTGAAAACCTTTATAAATAATAATTAGGGAAACCGAAGTAGAAAAGATAAAAGATCTTAAGAGAAAATAGTTCCAGCATTTCATTTTTGACTAACATAAATACAAATATGTTCCGTAAGTAATGGATTAAATTGAAAGGGCAATTAAGAGAGAATACAAACAAAAAACAACCAGAAAAGTTACGGCCGATTACCTTGTGTCATAAAGTTAGGAATATCATAATGATTTTTCTAAAATATCCAAATGTCATTAAATGTTAAATCGAATAGTTTAATATTGCGATGTTGTAGTAAGTTAGATGTAAACTTTTGCAATACTGTGTAACGAGTATATTAATGCGTGAAAAACATCACCGAATTAATAATGCAAAGAAATATTTGAAGATATAATATAATAATATAATAAATATAATATAATAATATATAATAATATAATAATATAATAAATATAAATATAAATATTATGTGTCCTCTGTGTCTCTATGATGCTGAAAAGCCATTACAATTTTAAATATGCTTTAAGAATTACTAAATTTCATAATTGAAGTAGAATTTTGGCGATATTTTTATTTCAAAAATATTAGAGAAAATATATCTTTGAATTTGCTTAAGAGAGCAACCAATATATGCATCTTATATAAATATATATTGCATATGTATGAGGATATTGTTTATTTCAATGACAACCAGCCCATACATACATGTGTATGTACAGTTAGTAAAAATGCTATATCCTTATTTTTTTAGGGGTGCTGAATATGTTTACAAAGTAACGCTTTAAAGTGAAGTTGAGTGAAATCATTTCTCAAAGTTCTCTAAGACAGTGAATTCCTACGGAGTAGTTCTATACTTAACGGTTGTAAGGGTAAATATATAGAGGCAGTTTTCTGAATATAATCGGAAACGTGAAACATGAAAATAATCGTAAACGTGAAACAATATACATCTATTTATGTATAACATTGTGAGGCTCTTAATTTGTTGTGTTTTTTGAATTTCCAGATTCATTATGAGTTGTGATACTCTGTTGTTCCACAATATTTTTCTTGGGACATTGGAATTTTTACTAATTTGAATAATTAAAAATTAATGTAGAGTTTTGAAGCTTTTTTCATGTAGAGAATAATTAAAAGAGATAATATACAGAAATTCACTCATAATGTACAACTTGTCGAATAACTCCACCGAATACTATTTTTATTTCAACCGGTGTATGCCTGCAACCGTTCTTAATGCTGTCCACTCATATATGAGCCGTTTATTTTGAAAGTGGCGTAAGTCCAAAATGTCCTAAGGTCAATTTTGCTTGAAAAGAATATACACAAATCGACCTTATGACATTTTGGACTTACGCCACTTTCAAAATAAACGGCTCAATTAATAGTTCAGTTGGAAATGTTTGCAAGTATTCTTCTATTTTAGTAATGCACTATGCTTGGACGAAAAATAACATATATGCATATTTAACAATGGATGATGCTGTGTTATAAGTGGATTTCAAATATTCCATCCGTTAAGAAATTAGAGCTATAGGTCTTTACAAAGTCAATAAATAATCGCAAGATTGGATAAAGCAAAATTATATATATAAACTGTTATATGTGAAATATTCTAAAAAAATTTCTATTTCTAAAATATTCAGTAAATACTTTAATTTGAGTGAATAAAGAGCGGCTTATATTTATTATATGACAACACGCACTTACAAGACATTTTTCAAGTTGTATTCGAGCTACCTTAAATTCAGTAATTCGAATGCATCTATCGAATTAGGCTCGATGCGGATTGGGGCATTTTTGGGGCTTGTATAGGTGAAGCAAAAATCGTTCCCACTTTAAAAGAAATACATTTAGATAAGAGAAATTGTAAAGTCTGTTGTTGTTGAAGTTATTATTATTATTATTTAAATGCTCAGCCAGTGTAGTAGAAGTGTTGAGCTGTTAAATCAGAATAAGCAAACAGGTGATATTTAGTATACAATAAAAGTTCTAAATTTTACTAAGAATTAATAAAAACGAAATCATTAATCGCTTACATTTTTCACTGCCGCTTTTGTACAGGGTAGGCAAATTTGAGGTTGGGAAGTAAATAGGCTGTCAAATGATGAAATGTCAAGAATTGAGCTGACATTTTTTGATAAAAACTTGGGAAACCATGGAACGCTACACTCTTGAACAACGAATTTTAATTGTGAACATTTACTATCAAAATGGTGAAAATTTTACTATATCATTTCGTAAAATTCGAGCAGCTTTTCTTCATAATCAGGCTCCTTCTGAGACCGTGTAATTTAATCGTTAAATTCGAGCCTTACGGTACTGTTGCTGACAATAGACCAAAACAATACGCTCGTAATGGCCGTAGTGATGCGAACATAGCCGCTATACAGCAAAGTGTTTAGAATGAGCCTGGAACATCAACTCGTCGACGTTTGCAACAATTGAGCATCACCAGAGGCACTTTGCGCAACATTTTGCATAAAGACGCCGCTGGAATATTTTTTCTGGGGCCATTTGAAGCATCGCGTTTACGTGAACAAACCACAAACAATTGCCGCTCTGAAAGATGAAATTCGGCGCTGCATTGACGAGATAAGTGAAGCTTTGTTGCAAAATGTGGTTCAAAATTTTACGAAAAGAGCGGACGTCTGCTGACGTGCTGTGCTAGAGGTGGGTATTTGCCCGATATCACATTCCGTTATTAATTCTCATATTTCTACTTTACATTGGTATCAATAAAACTGAATTTGTCAAAAAAGTGTGTTTTTAAGCCAACTTACTTCCAAACCTCAAATTTGCCCAGCCTGTATAAACCCTGGGCTAAAAATGAGACTCATGTCATATGAAAAGTATTAATGTATATTTTCAAGGCGAGTTCAAAATTGTACTATTATTATGTAAGTGATGCAGATCCTTTTTAAAAATAGTTTATAATTTTAATAGTTTATAAATAAAAAGTGCACATTAAATTATAAATATTATTATATATATAGTGGACTTATACCACTTTCAAATATATATGTATATATATCTGAGTTTATAAAAAGAAATTTAATGAATAAAAACTGATTTCTAATAAATTGAAAACTAAAATATGAAAAAAATGTAATAAACCAAAATACGAAAAAAATAGTTAACTTTTGTTTTATGCATTTTTACCTATCATTTTTATTTTTGAACAAATCATAGATATCTGTTAGGCTATGTAAGCCCATTTTAAATATATAGATAATTAATATTGAAATTGTACCAAATGTACATTTTTTGCACTTGTTGTAAACTTACACGCTTTTGAGGTGGTTTCATTAGCCCAAAATGCTTGTGGCATTTATAATTTGAGCACTTGCCCAGTGTTCGTAGTCTATATTCATAATCACTGGATTTTCATTATGGATCCCTTCAGGGAGATTTAAACATAAATTCCGTAGGCTATTGGTTAATCCAATATTTACTTACATGCTTAAGATTCGAGTAGTAGTAAATAATTATTTTCGTTGGTATCCATAGACTGAGGTTTTCTTTTCTCCCTATTGGTAAGTCATCGTACATCCAAACTTCTGGATGGAGGTGTGATAAATTAGAACTAAGCTTCACTGATAATCATCATTGAATTCTGATGAAGATTTCTTACAGCTTAGTTTTGCTGCCAAAAGCCGATTAATATAATTTTTCCCGTGAAATTTCATAGTTCCCATATATCTTCTTTGCAGCTCGAGTTGTATCTGTTGGTTTCGTGTGCCATAAAGGGGAATATGACATATTTCCATGAAACCCGGCGAAATTACTTTTTGATTATACTTTTACTATTTATTCGAAAGCCACTAGAGTCCCGCCTGAGTGGGGCCTACAGGGTTCCATTTATCACCGACGACGTCACATCTTTTTATAGTTTTGAGGAGTGCCACATCGGCTAGTCATAAGCGGCAGTAGCTCCTTATTTATATGTAAATTCTCGCATGACCTTCCCCCCAAGTGCTGCTAATGCCCTGGGAACTGCTGTACAATGTCATGATCCCCGAGAGAGTTTCCCGAAAGTGCTTCGGTCGCTACACAAGCTCATAATGGAAAATTTTATCTCTTATTTCCATTAAATGTAAAACAGAGCCATTTTCGTTAATCAGGAACAGCCGGTCGGCAGAGAGGTTCGGATTTTTGGTACTTCTAAGGTCTGGGCTAAAACAATTTAGAAGCTATCGTTGGTTAGACTTGCGCCGTTTTGGCGCTGTTTCATCCGAGCGGGTTCTTGTTGCGCTGCTAATCAGGCCTGCCGCCTCCCTGAGCCCTTTCAACAAAAGCTAAGCAATTTTCGCGATTTGCATAATCCTGCTGGTACTGCTGGTCGCCGACTTATCAAAAATTATATTATTTTCCCGCTGTTGACGCCAGCAACTATTCGCCCACAGGATGTGAGGGGTAAAGAACCTTAACAACTCCAAGGACCTTGTAATGTGGAACTGCCAGGACTTTGCTAGGGCATCCGCTAAGTAAGTTATATTGTTCGCAGCTAGAGGAGGTAAGTGGATAATGAAAGTGGATCAGGTTATGGCTCTCCTGTAGATTTGGACCAGGTCAGATTTAATCAGGTATAAGTTAGGATCGGGCTGCAGGGTGGGCAGTTTGTTATACCTTTTAGAGGTGTTTGCTTTTGGGCAATGTTGCATTTACACAGCGCAAAAACATGTAGTGGACTACGTACTCCTTTTGTTAAGTTTTTTGTTTTAAATTAACATATTAGCTCAAACTTGCATTGTTTGTTTCTTTTTTTGTCCAGTTATAGCAGTTTAGATAAAACCTATTCCATAATTTTAGAGAATCCATTTCACTTGTTTTAAAATGGTAATAAGAACTTATTGATTTATTTCTTTACAAGGAATTAAACTAATTAATCCGCAATGCTCCTAATAATAAGAAAGTTGCAACATATGTATGTCGAAAAAAATAGTCATTTTTAGTTTTCATTCCTCCGGTTCTCGGGTCACTATTTAATATCAAATAGTAGTAAGATGTTCGCATCAAGTTTTAGAGACAACAATTTATTTTATTTAAAGCCTTTTGATTTAAGCTTTGGTCTTACAAACATTTGTTAACTTTGGTCTTATAAACATTTGTCTCTAGCTGTAATAGAAGCCGAAATCCCTACATATACTCTGAGGAAAACTGAAGATATTTAGAAACGGCTTACGTATTAGGCACGGCTTAGGTATTAGACCTACCAAAAATAGCTAAGAAACTTTTACATGCAAATACAAGTTTTGAATAAAACAAAACCCGCTTTGAAATTGGTTCAGCCAATTTGGTGTTACGATGCCACAGACATGTATACACTGATAAAGGATTCAAACATATAACACTCATCTTTTTGTTTCGGGTGTTAAAAATTAAATATGTAAATAATTATCTGACTCATTCAATAGATTTAAATTCGTTCCCGATTTAAAACGATAGAAAAGTGTTATGTACCTACCAACATCAAACAAAGTATTTGTTTGTAAATTATGCTGAAGACGCAGGTAAAAACCAGCAGTGGAGTCGGTGCAATATGTGCAGAAATAATTAAATTATAAATGAGCATATCACGCCTCGAATAGACTAAATATGTATGTAGCAGGTAATAGGCTTAGCCCTCAGATGAAGGAATGTGTGGGCATGTGTGGGTATGAGTGTATGCATGCGTGGCTGGCTCTGGCGAATTAAGCAGTCAAAAGAGATGAATTAGCAACGCCATGTACCTACGTAGGTAAGTTTTGCGCATCGTAACATTAAGTGAATAATTTATTTGCAGATTTCACGGACGTGCAGACGCTGTTTTTGGCATGCTTCGCTACCCTGGCGCCCCTCGTGCTGTCGGTGCTGTTGGCATTCGGACTCCGGTAAGTTTCAATTAAGCGGAATATTCAATTTATTTAGCCCCCTATAAATACATACGGGATGTATATATGTATGTATGCCTCTGTGATATTCGGACAGTGGGCAAAATACAGCATAATGACCGACCGGCTAAATTGCGAGTGTGTGGTCAACTGTGAGAGCCTGCAAACATTTGTCGAGCTGGTGCGGTTGGCATCAGTTGAATTTGGTTAAAGGATTGCAGAGTGCAAACTCGCAATGAAAACATCTTTTTGATATATAAGCGATTGCCAGCCCAGGACTCCCGGGGAGTATGTTCCTGGATTTATGTGTGACGAATTCAGAGACCAGGAAGATATCGCATTGAATCCTATAAGATTGTTTCTCCAAAGAAAGTAATGCAAAGTCATAAATTTCCTGTATACCTAGTTGTGAAAACTATCTGCATTCCGCCAATTGTGATTAATGTGATTTCTGCTTAAAAGTGCAAAACACTTCATCAATAATTCATTTATTGATGAAGTGTTTTGCACTCTTGAATTTTGATTCAAGATTAATTCCTTAAGATAGTCTTCCTGTTAAGCGCCCTCACTAACTTAGCACATAACGTTTTTTTCGTGTGCGCTAAACTTATACTCAGTATTTCTAGGGGCTTCTATACTGCATGTCAATTTTATATATTGTATTATCTCTTATCGTTAGTTTCTAAATAAATAAAAACACTTATCCGGGTCTGTCTGCATATTCGTTTAGTGCTTCCAAAACTACTTGATCGATTTTGATGTGGTCTTGATGATCATTTAGTTTAATTTCTTGAGGAAAGGTAGATGTTTGATATATTCATATTAGGATGACGGAAAAGAAAACAAATTTTTTAAAATAAATTAATATATTTTCTTGTTAGTGTAGAGATACAGTTAAGTGAGCGCGTATACATATATGTAAGAGTTTTTGTTAAATATACTTTCTTTGTTTTTTATGCAATAATTATTTATTTTATTATTTTTATTAATGCAGACTTAAAAGTACGCGAACCACAATACAAGACCATATAACTCTTTTTGGAATGATAAACAGAATGGGTATTTGGGCACATTTGCATAAAAAATGGCTTATTTTTCGATTGACCTAATATTTAATGTAACTATGTATAGTTGAGAAATGTTGACGTTTTGTAATAAAGTTATAAAACACCGCATGGACGGCGCTAGCATGGCCTACGTTGACTAAACGATAAGAGATAAATTCAATTAGTTTACTACAGATCTACAGATATAGCATGTGTTCATCTTTTAACGATTACCCACAATAAACATTTTTGTCTTTCAAAATTTCATAAAAAATAATGGTTTACTTACGAAACTGTTTTGACCGACATAGTAGTATTATAGTATTAGAAAGAAAGGGGGAGGCGTCAGCCTCGAGCGCTCAGACCACGGTCCATTGCACTCGTCCCCTACCCTATCCGAACGTTTTAGCCATCTTGACGAACCTAAGAACATCAGATAGAGATTAAGAATTGAAGTTTTCCATTCTCATTACATCAGCGCCAAACGTCGTCAACGCGCGTGGGAGAAGGCCGGGCAGTTACATAGAAAGTGCTCCGTACTGTCCTCGTCCTCCTCGCACGAAGGACACGCCGAGTCGCTGATTATCCCTAGGGTGTTCAGATGTTTGCCGCATGTGTTATGTCCTGTGACCGTCCCTACAAGCTTTTTGCAATCTTTCCTGCCTAAGCCAAGTAGAAGTTTTGCATTGTTCCTGTATGGACGTCCAATGAACCATTTGGAGAATTTACAGTTTGATATACTGGACCATCTCTGACCATGTATTGAGTTCATGGATCTAGTTATCCAGTTTTTCAACTTTGTAAAGCTGACACCAACAATAGGCTCCGGTCCCAGGGGAGGAGAGCTTGTGCCCTCTTTCGCTAAACCGTCAGAGGCCACATTGCCGTCGATTCCCCGGTGTCCAGGGACCCATATAAGATGGACCGACATAGTATTAATTATTATAAGCATTTATTTATTAAGCATTTAAATCAAATGACTCCTTTACACCATACGATATTCAACGATTTCTACAATCTAGGATCAGCAGAGTTGTTAAATTAAATAATGTAGTCTATATTTATTTTAATTCGAATTCCATTATTTTATTCCTCTTAAGAATTATGAACTAAAAAAATTAAATTGCCATTACTCAAAATCCTAATATTAAATAATGCATTCGCAAATACTTTCAGTAATTATTTGTACTGTATTTACTTGACATTCGTTAAAGCCTTTGTAAATTATCTTACATTTACCTAAATTTACATAAATTTTCTTTTACATTTAATTTGTAGTACTAGCAAAGAGTCATTTAAAAAGTCTTTAATTAACCAGTATTTATAATACAAGAGGTGAAACTGTTGAATTCATCTATGTTAGTAGGGGAGAGAAGTATAAGATGGTATACCTCTAAAATGTCCTAAACGAAAAGTATTATGAGATCGATAACATATTAATTATAAGTTGCCAATCCCGCCACTATCAATCTTGTGAATGACATCGAAGTATTAGATTCCGTAACTCCTTTTTTGCTTTGGTCTAATTTGATTATATCTAAATTTATCATTGAATTCATACCGTAATTACTTTATAAAATAAAAATTTTTTGCGAAAATCTTTTATTATAGGCCATATAAATAAGTTATTAAAATGAGAAATAATTTTTATAATATTTATAAACAGTCGGTTTATGAACTTTACTTGTAGAATCACTCGAAGGGGAACAATGGGGTAGGCAAATAAAACCGAGATACTTACCACATCTGGCCCTTTCGGGTGATTTTACACGAAAATTTCATTCGTTTGTATTTCTTTGAGTTTTAGAATAATATAAAATAATGATGTGTTTTCAAAAAATTATAATACTAAACCGCACCTTACCCTTAGAAGTAATCCATTGTAATCTTCTTGGGAGGCAAGATGGATTGATGTGTCATATTCAATACTTTAGTTATTTGTTCTCAAACTATTTAAAATATGAGTATTCCCTAATATAACAATTAATAAGAAGATTGATAATCGAAGGTTTGATCAATAAGGTATTAGTTTACTATATACTAAACAAGGAATTTTATTAACCCCTTCCCGTACTTTAGCGAGTCAGACTCGCGATGACGATTTTGGCCCAAACATGAATATCGCGAGTCAGACTCGCGGCGAGGTGCTTGGGTCAAACATGAATATCGCGAGTCAGACTCGCGACTAGATACTTGGGCATAAGCAAAGCATAACAAGCCGAGCTTGCCCGTTTTTACCGTGACGGAATGTTAGTTCCTATCAGTACCTCATGACAGTTAGTCACAATTCTTATCGTTGCTTTTACGAAGTAGTTAAATTTTTAAAATTTAAGAAAAACCTTCAAAATCCAAGACACAAAAGTGTTAAATGAAGACAGTGACAACGGATCCTCTGATAGTGACGTAATTATGCCATTTACTTTTAGGCGTAGTATTATTACATTTCTCAGAGGACCAAGCTATTATACATATATGTACTAAAATATTATATACAAAATATAATAAATTTATAATACCTACATATAAAAGTAAAAGCGTGAGAGTTTACTTCCTCAACAGCAGTATCGCGTAAAATTGACTATACCACAGGTATCGTGAGCATCTACATTTCGGTTCGTATTGCGATTGTTTACAAGCATCGGTCTGGTCTGTTTAGCGCGCGTCGATGCCTACCACTTGAGCCCGAGTTTCGTCGAGCTAAATGGCACGGGAAGGGGTTAACGATGAAGCCATTTTGCTTATATACGTTAGATAACTGATTTAATTATAAAAGGCATTTTAAAGATAAGTTGATGCACATTCCTTCTTTAAAAATCATGGATCGTTCTTTAATTACACTAACTTGTGGTAATATCTTGGTAGAACACCAAAAGGAATAAGAATCACCATGCTTAATTCAAGAGTAATATTTGTGAACATCCATGTAAGCAATGAATTTTATTAAAATGCTTAATTATTCTAACAATAATAAGTTAATTATTATTTGTTGAAATAATAAATCTTAATGTTTAAATATTTTATTTTCTATTTTACACATAAATCGGCGAATACTATTTCATTGTTCTATTGTCTAATTTTGTACATGCATCCAAGCATAAATTAAGACAATTTAAATTATTTGCGTACAGTTAAGAATTTGCTAACTTGATATGGTTCTCGTATCTTTTAGTAGAAAATAATATTATAAGGCACGTCTCCGTAATCGCGAAACGACACTTCGCGTAAACACAGTAAATGAATTCTATCATTAAAACGAAGCAAAAAATTTAAGAATTTCCAAAATATTATCGATAAGTATACTTAATTAATAAAATAAAATAACATTATAGTATTGTAGCTAAAATTATCGCAAATAACAAAATAGCACAAATACATATGCATGCAAATAATAATAGTTATTTCCTGCATTTTATATTAATATATAATTTAAATTGGTATATGTGCTAAGCTTTATATTTTAATCGTAAATATTACATGCAATATATGAAATTCAATAAAGAGGATAATAGTAACGTGGAAAAACTTTATACGAATATATTCAATTTGATTATTGAGATTACAATTTTAATGGCTTGATAATTCTGAAAACTATATATCGATTTTGTACAAACTGGGAATACAATGATTTGATTGATTTCATCAACATATCAAATTGGGGTATTTAGTATTTAATTCAAAAACGAATTGTGAAGTAAATTTGACTATTTTAATGTACGAATATATGCGAAGGTTCCTGCATAATGTATAATTTCATTCAATTACTGAATTCAAGGAAAATGAGATGTGGTATTTGCCAATTTTTTTGTATATTACATATGTACGAACAAATACAATACTCAAATATGAAATATCAATTTTAAAGGTATTCAACTTGTTCAATACAAACTTTTATTGAAAATAACCTATATAAAATTTACAATTGATAAGCCTCCGTCGGCTCATGCAAATTTAGGTAAGAGTTATATGAAAATAAAATAATTAAAATTTATCGATATCTGGGAGTATATAAATGTAAAAATGAAAATGTAGGGGGGTAATATATTTCAAACAATTTTCATTTTACTCTCTGTTTTAATTAAGCGATCTTAAAAATGAATGACTACCAAAATCTTAAAAATTGATACTAAATAAAAAGAATATTTTTTAATCTACAATTTTTGGTTGTATTTCCTGCGATATGGTTGAATAGTATCGTTTTAAAAAAACGCTTTTAAAGTTTTCATTGAATTTCTCTTTATACAGAATTTTGTTTTTTACATTGAGCTATTTGGTCCCAAGCCATATGACGGTTTTTCATCGACATTTACTTGTATCGTTGCTGCTTTTTTTGTGAACTGAATAACACCTAAATTTTTTCTTAACGATAATTGAATTCAGATCAGGAGCAGAATAATGACTTGAGGCATACAACAGTGTAACCATGATTTGAACTATTCAAAGCAAAAAATTTCGATCATTATGATTGCAGCAACATTGAGTTTTTCCGAAAGTTAAAGTTAAGTTCTGCAGTGTCTTCCTCATAAAGAGGATTTTAGCCATTTTCCAGTCAATTTTCAATGTCTTCTGCCAGACCGAAAGGCAGACGACAGAAATTCCAGGAGTCTGGCCACATCTCCTCTGACTTGAGACGGCACAGACAGCCGCTTCGCAGGCCAAAAATCAAAGCGAAAGAAGATGGACCGCGCCAAACATGACGGCCCGGCTGCCTGGTTTGCGAATTTTCCCATTTTAGACGGAAATTAAATTTGGCTCCATGCACCGAACGGCATTTTCGTGTCTCAGCAGTTTTCATTTGCTTTTGGCGCTTTTGTCGACGGGCACTTTATTGAAAAAATCCCAGAGCTACGGCAAAATCGGCTAAAATAGAAACTCATTACAATGCTGCAGTGTGGGACGCGGCAAATTCTGCGGGCGTACATAAACCATAACAGCAGCGGTATCTGGCCGGAAGTTATTCAAGAGCAAATTAATTTCAAAAATTGAATATTTTAGGGGAGTATTACACAGGGCGGCAGTAGTCTGCTAAAATTCAATTCCACGAACAATATTTCAGCACCCATAGGCCACTGATTAAAATTGAAAGAGGTAAAGTCCTAATTGGGTTTGTTTGCGGTAACCACCGCCGTCCGGGTTTAAAAGTGTAAACGTTTTTTGTGCCTACTTGAGAATGAACCTTTAACTTCATCAAGCGGTTATGCAGCATGTGTATGGAAGTGATTTAGTAAGCCCGATACTATAGTAGTCATTTATAATTCTCGGTTGTGGTGGTGCTTAGTTATCCCTGCTAATGAGAAAAAGTTTTAAGTTATATATAATTTTTTCTCGTTTTGTAATTCTTTGAAGACATTCTGCAAAAACTCGAACAGTAATGTAAATTCAAAAGCTGACTAAAATCTATATCATATTTTAATCTTGTTGCGAAAAAGTTATTTAGTATCTTAGAAACTAAGTTCAGAACATAGGTTTAAAGAATACGACATACTACCATTACCATTAAAATTACCAGTAAATGTACTGCAGGCAAGACATTTTACTAATACCATTACCTCGTATTGGTACTTCAACAAATTTAATTAACATTGCCACTTTGTACTTCACCATTACCGTATTTCAGAAGCATTACTTAGAAATACTCAGCATTTTACAGTGCAGCATGATCTAATATAAGTCACTCAGAATTCAATGCAGTTAAGTCCATAGTATATACGAGGTCTGTTCATAAAGTATCGCGAATTTTGAATTTCCGTGGGATACGTATTTCCCATTTGTGGTGTTATGTTGGTACTTATGTCCCTCACTTATGCTAAAGAGCTCGGTTATTTTGAATGTTTAATTAATTTTTTACAGAGGTTTTGCTTGGACGTGTTTTGGCTCGTTTTCGATTTTTGCCTATTTCAAAAAATGGATCAAAGAATTTGTATCAAATTTTGTCTGAAAAACAAAATTAAGTACTCGGACGCATTTCGAATGTTGACTGTGACATATGGTGAAACTACCTTGTACCAAAGCTACGTTTATCGGTGATACAAAATGTTCTCAGAGGACCGAAAAGATGTGAAAGATGAAGAGCGTGCCGGACGCCCGAGTACATCAACAACGGAGGATAACGTTGAAGAAGTGAAGAAAATAGGTTTGGCCAATCGTCGAATCACCTTTATAAAAGTTGCTGAGGACCTAAACATATCGATTGGCTCATGCCATTCGATTCTTACCAATGATTTGAGCATGAGACGGGTCGAAGCGAAATTCGCGCCAAAAATTCCTCAATTTCGACCAAAAACAGCACAGCATTAACATTGCTAAGGAGCTGTTGGACTCTGTGCGCGACGACCCAAATTTGCTACAGAGGGTCGTAACTGGTGACAAATTATGGTTTTATAGTTATGGCGTGGAAATCAAAATTTAATACAGCTTCCTTGATCCATTTTTTGGAATAGGCAAAAATCGAAGACGAGCCAAAACACGTCCAAGCAAAATAGCTGTCAAAAATTAACTGAACATTCAAAATAGCCGAGCTTGTCAGCATAAGTGAGTACATGAGTACCAATCTAACGTCACAAAAAAATAGAAAATCGAATATACGTAGCCCACGAATATTCAAAATTCGCAATACTTTTTAAACAGACCTAGTAAGTTGAGAAAATTAATGTTGTTAATTATTACACAACACATTCAGAAGCTATAAAAGAAGGGCTTTCATTAATAAGTAAAAAGAATATATTTATTACATTAAAATTGACAAAATTCAAAATATATTAAAAAATGAACTTAACCGCATTGGCTTGAATGTTGAATATTTCTAATGCCATGTAATGCTGAGTAATGCCAGATTATGCTAAGTAATGATTTTAAAGTACGGTGATGTACCAATACCATGGCAATGGTAATTAAATATGCTGAAATACTGATAATGGCATTGGTAATTCGTCTTGATTGCATTCCTTGTTGTAGTACTGAGAATGATAATGCATTCCAGAAAATACATTTGTTTATAGCCCTAAAAGATAATTCAAAGTCTGCTGCAAAAAACATTATTTTCTTCACTTTTCCATATTGGCTGGTGGACTTTGGCTCTTGAATCTTTTCTATAATTTTCTTTTATTTCTTATTTTACTATATTTTTGTACGATGAATTAATAATATCGTATAGCCGATTTTCCAGTGAATATATTTCAAAATCTGATTGATAAAGACAATTTAAACTTGACAAAGCCCAACTGTAATCTAACGAAAACGGTCATTTATTTCTACTTGAATTATCCTAGATTTTCCACATTCTGTGAACAAAAACCGTAGGAGGGAAACGGACAGCACAAACGTGTACAATACTAAAATTAATTAAAATCATGAAAGTCCGACGCCAAGCTTCTTCAATTTCATTTTGTCCGTACAGAGTATCCAGGTAGCGAGAATTGCATGAAATCTACAAGAGGACAGACACATCGCTCCGGAAGGAGACATGTTTGCGTGGTGGCGTCGTAGGGAGGATGTTATGTAAGGTGCAGGTTACAGGGAGTGGCACAATTAGTTGACGCCATACCTCTGCAGGTAATGAGGCAGCAAACTAGATGAAGAGAAAACGATTCTTAACCCAAATTTGATTTTAATGACTTCAACCTGTAAACATCTGCTCCACCGGAAGGGCCCCGCGCTTTTTGAAACTCGACAAAGGTAACTACGAATGCTTTGTTAGGAAACTTCTATTCGCTATGGGCAGACACCTGACGATGTCGTGTCTCACCCCTCGCTACCACCGGACTCCTTCTCCCATTATCATATTCGAGGAGGAGCCCCATCATGATCCTGAAATTTCAGCCTTTGAAGGCAAATATATACACCTACGAGTCTCGGGCTTAGTGGTGCTGTTTAGTGGGGTTACGGACTTCCGTGCAGCGGCGCAGCGGGTGGGCATCAGTCGTGCAGTCATCAACGGCGCCCAAAATGTGTCGCCTCCAAATGATGACACTCGTTACGGCCCTGATGGCAAGTTTTCTCCGCTAGAAACGAGACTATTGCTGGGTGTCGTCCCGGTGCTCGGATCCAGTCGCGGTTCAACGGGTCCCGGGAGGACCCTTCACAAGAGGCATTCAGTGGGTGCTCGGGTAAATTATATTCGAAGCATTTTCGTTTTAATTTGCACCACTCCGGCTGCTGTAGCCATATGCGCGGCCCTGAATAATTGTTTCATTTAAGTTCGCTTCGGATCGCTGTCGTCGAGGAAGGTTCTAAAGGGCCATTTAATCTGCAGGGCTTGCTTAATAATGTGTGAAAAAGTAGACTTAA
The DNA here is from genome assembly GCA_963969385.1 of Philonicus albiceps. NCBI lineage: Eukaryota > Metazoa > Arthropoda > Insecta > Diptera > Asilidae > Philonicus > Philonicus albiceps. The sequence goes on along the minus strand of OZ017774.1, from coordinate 14,710,719 downwards.
AGTTCAATGGGACCGCGCCCTATATTTTTAAGATTATGGCAGTAGCGGCGAAAGTACTGTAAAACATACCTTAGAAGATTTTTCATTGGAAAGTATCATAAAATTAAAACAAACTATGGGAATAAGTGGGGTTGCTTCTTTTCAAATTTTATTATTTGTAAGAACATTTTAAAACAAATTAAATAAATAGTTAAATAATAAATAAATCGGACAATAATAGTTATACTTTTTTTAAATTATATTGGATATCGTTTTTCTATTTTTTCAGAATACATTTTTGTTTGTTACAAGATAAAATTTATCAATAAATTTTAATAATTCCCATTTGTAATAAGAATTACCGATTGATTTTTGTTAATACTTAACATTACTTTACATTCCCCGCTTGAGTTTTTGTTTGTTTTCATTAAAAAACCTTTATTTCAAAAACTTTTTGTAAAAACCATATTTGGATAAAACATGTAGAAGGGGCCATTTGTTGACAATCTGCTTAACTAACATATAGGACAGCTGTTAGAGTTGTTTACATTCTATAAGCAAGTGTAATCCGTCACGCTAGTCAATCAAATTAAATCAACGTATTTCTAACAATAATTATGAACTATTTAAAAAAAAATTTGCATTTGTAAGATTTTTGTTACTAATAAATTTTCCCAAAAAAATAAGATTAAAAGGAGTTCAATTCTATAGGAAATATGAAATTAACAAAACTGGAAAAAAGAAGACAAATTTTACTTTTTGCCTTTCATTGTTATTTCAAAAGGTTACCGCCAATTTCACTTTGCTTGGTCAGTTGATAACATCAGTCAGCGACAGATTGTGCTCATATCTTGCATTAACTTTACACCTTCTAATCCAACCGTTTCAAATGATAACAAAAAAATTCTTAATAACATTAGTGAGACCATTAATAAAACACGCTTTACAGAAGAGGATTGTATTTATCAGAAATTGTTTTTTCGCATAGACATACGGGGCTTTTTTATGTTTGTGTTAAAGACACACACGGTCCAAAAGATTCATTTATCGTGCCATAGAACGATTTAATGAAACCTTAGGCATAGATGATAGAGCGGTCGTCCACGTACTGTTAGAACAGTCAGTGCCATCAAAACTGTCCGAGAGCGCATCCGTAGAAATCCACTGCGCAAACAAAAAATTTTGTCGAGGGAGTTGGAAATCTCCACAAGATCGATGAGTAGACTCATTCGAGATGATCTTCATATGAAGGCTTATCATCGGTCAACAGCCCACATGTTGACTCCACGGTTAAAGGAAATAAGATTGGAAAGATGCAAGAGTCTCTTGCTTTGGCACGCAACCAATGGTCATGAGAACATCCTCTTTACCGACGAAAAAATTTTTACTGTGGAGCAAGTTTTTAATAAACAAAATGATAAGGTTTATGCAACATCATCAGAAGAAGCTAAAAAAACGGTTCCCAGGGTGCAACGAGGCCATCATCCAGCTTCTGTAATGGTTTGGTGGGGTATATCCCATAAAGGTGTCACAACACTCCATTTTTGCGAAAAAGGTGTCAAAATCGGTGCGGCGGTTTATCAAACCAACGTGCTGGAAGGTGTTGTGCAGCCTTTATCGCAAACTCTCTTCGGTGGACAACATTGGGTCTTCCAGCAAGACTCTGCTCCTGCTCACAAAGCAAAAAGCACACAGGAGTGGCTTCGCAACAACATTCCTGATTTTATTGCACAAGAAGATTGGCCATCCGGAAACCCAGATTTAAATCCGCTGGATTATGCATTATGGACAGAGTTAGAGAACAAGGCTTGTCATTTCGAGTAAAGCTTTTATTCATTAATTAACAATATCTTCGTTGGAATAAACATATTATCTTTTATTGTTTAGATTTTATGCTTCTTTAAAGTTGTGACAGAATTTATTGCACGACTAGGTATATGGTATGTGGATAACGACTTTTTACAATAAGACTGATATTTATTACTACTCTTCAAAATACAGCACCTTTCATTTACTTATTTTTATTACTATATTAACATTCTGTGACTGATCACGATACTCTGCGAAATGTTCACACGGGCCAGCTAGTTAGTTATTATACGAAATATTAATTTACTTTTAAGTCAACATGAATAAATGACCGAAAAGCGTGTACCGATAGTAGAGCAAGAATTAATGTGTTGCCGGACGGCTAAGTGTTAGTAACCCGATTATCTGCCAAATTTTATGTTTCTTCTCAACACTAAAAATTATTTCTCGATTTTTATTTTTTGATTACCAAATACATATCACGGTCACTAAATTTAACGAAATCTGTGGGAAAATTTTGAATTGGATTCATACCAAATCTGCGAATGAGGGGTATCGTTATCGCTTGAAATTGTGTATTTATAACTAATTCTTTTGAAAAAACTGTTCTAAAGAACATATCTTAAAATGGATTTTACACCGAAAATAATCATTACTTTGCATTTTTCAAATAAATATCTTATAAATAGACACGATTTCGTTGCAGTCAAGTCGTAATTTTAAAAAGTGTAACCATAATAATAATTGCACATGAGTGGTTAGTTTTCAATTAAAATATATTAGCTATCGTTTTATTTTCTTTCAAAATAATTTTATTTTGTCATATGATATGAGATGACTTTTATATGTAATTTTCATCTCTAATTTAAGGTCTTGAAAATGTATATCAGAAATTTGTAACAGATTTTAAAAGTGGGAAATATTTGAAAAAGAAACTTTTCATAAAATTAATAAAGAATTTTCCGTAATTGGCCTGAAATGTAAACTTAATCAAATATGCATTGGTTCAATTTAAATTTTTAATGACTTGTTTTCATAATCGAACTTTCTATTGAACTACGTATCGAATTTACAATTTATTTATTAATAAATTTATTATTATTAAACGAATCCATTCAATTCCTTATAAATTTTTTTAAAAATTTTTGTTTTTTGTTTAATTTCCAATTGTAATTCTATCGTGTATACATACGTTATTTAAATATTGTTGGCTTTTTACTCTTGGTTAAAAACTGTAGAAGGTATTTACTTAATTTTAAATAAAACTTTCTGATAGTCGTGATGGAAAAATGTCGTTTTTCGAAATTTCAAAGTTGATAAGTACAAACGCCCGACAAAGTACTGTAAATCTTGGTATTTTAAAATAAATCATTAAATGTTTTAAAATAAATCATCCATGTATTTATTTTGAGTATTTCATTACTGAATATGGCAAATATTTTCATTTAAATATGTGAGCAGTATATGTTCAATTATAAAACAATTTAAAAATTTTGTATTCTAAGCTTTTGTAAAGATTTTACATTAATAAACACAAACTAATCGCTAATTTTCATACTCGTACATATGTTTCACATTAGCGGAATGGGCAATTGCCGGATTCTTCTATAGCTTGTACACAAGCAATATTAAATTGCTCCAATGTTTGGATATTTTATATTAACTCATATGGTTTATATGTATGAAAATAATTATTTGTTTAAAGTTAAATGCTTAGCGTTTTAAAAATTTAAACATTCGAAAAATTTGTTACCGATATTTAAACACCAAAACGTTTACTTTAGTTTTAGTTATTGCTTTAGATTAAAAGACCTCGATTTATAATGGTGCGGATGTCGACCTCAACAACTCTTTCAGTGCATCTGTAATAAGTTGAGTAACGATCGATTTTTGTAGTGTACTTTCAAAGTCTTATATATACATAAAATAAGAATAGAAAGTTTTTGCAAGAGATTACTTTTTTTGGGCTTATATGAAAAACTTAGGTGTTTTTATAAAAATTCAAAAATGACATGACTCAAAACTAAGAATAATGAAAATTTTGCTTTTTTTTAAAAGGGATGCTAAGGATCTGCAGATCAATTTGTTTTTCATCCGCACCAGCTGAAAAAATGCTGGTTCGAGAAAAATACGATAAAGTTATGACGATTAACGACTAATCTGCGGGTAATACATCATTGTTAAGATATTCTTGAAAATTATAGTAAAAAGTGTAATAAAAAGGCGCTCGTTGCATTTTAAAGAAGATAGATAAATTAGCTGCAACAACAAGTAGTCAAAATTTTAATAAAGTTGTTTTTCTTGCAAAATTTTACCTGAAAATGATATTGGAGAATTGATAATGCTTTCAGCCCTAAAACAGAAGTGGTTTTATAGTAATTTCCACCTAAAATAAATATTTTCTAGCCTACTATTACTATGGAGAAGAGGGTCAATAATTATAAAATATTGCATTTCTGGCATTTACGAAAAAAGAAAAAAAAAACAAATGGATTATTCTAGGACCTAGAAACATAACTTAAATAAAAGTTTGAATCTTAAGCTATTATAAAAAATTCAAGAAATTGTACATTTTTAAATATTCCTCGAAATGGCCATTTTCCCTAAAACCAAAATTTTATACAGAAAAAGTTTACTGAAAATAATAAGAGAAGCATCTGAAAAACTTGTTCGCTATGAGTTTAAAAAGAGCTATATACATATATTAATGGTATTCATGCTATCACCTGTAGCTGAGCTGTATAATAATCTTCTATGATAAACCTTTATTTTTTGATAATTTTTCAAAACTGGTGAAAATACCTGATTTTATTATTTTTCTGATTTCTTGAACCAATTTAAAACTTTCGTTTGAGATCTATAGAAAAAATGCTATATTTAATAATATAATTTTTGTTAGCCTGTGTAGGTTAGGTTGCCTAGAAAGGGGTAGATATTGATTGTCTATTCCCAAATTTATCTTTAATATTCAATAAATTACCGAAAATAGATGTGAATGTGCGCCAACAAATTTTTTCTCATCTACTCAAATCAATCGATTGTGGAATAGGCGTAGATGACGTCGATGTTTATGCTAAAAGTTGTCGCCCACTGTATATCTTCAGATGGTGTACTTTTTCTTTTTAAAAGCTTCTGAAAATAGATAAAGGAAGAATTTTTTTACGAAGGCTGAGAAAGTAAGAATTTATTTTTAGATTAAAAATGAAAATTCACAACCATAGAGCTTCCTTTAGCTCCTCTTAGGGTTGAATCTAATAAGATAAGGTTTTGTAGGCGTATTGCCTAATTGCTTATACAAACTAAAAACTGAACTAAACCAACTAAATGAATTGTTTTTTTAACCGCTTTCTAATTACTTTGTATACAACAATAATAAAAATAAAACATTTCAATTTTAAACATGTATTTGCATCACGATCGCACTATGATTCAATTTAGTTTTATAAGATAAGAGCTAAAACTGCAAAAACTGAGGTACATTTCTCATTTTTCAGTTGATAAAGCCATGCTCCTTAAATATATAGTACAGTTTTTCAGTAGAATGCACGTATTAAAACCACTGTATATTTAAGTTCTCAATTATCAATTAGCAAAAACGAAGGAAACAAACACATATGCAGCTATAAATATATTATTAGCTGCAAGAGACTTCTGTACCTCTCGAAATTCGGAAATAATTAATGCGAATCACAAGCATCCCGCAAAACCACGCCTTCTGTTCGGCCAGTATTCAAAGTGCAGGCGGTTATTCACGGGATAATGGATAATTCAAGCTAAAGCTTCCCACATACCAACCTTGTGCTTTAAATCCTGGTGCCCTCTCAGTCCAGGCACAGCTCCGTGCGGAAGGTGATTCAAAACCATAGTCAATGTTTGATAATGTGTTGGGAAGTACAAAGAGTGTTATAATTAAATATAAAATTTGTAACTTCCTGCAAAGTATACAAAAGACGGAAAGTTGTAGGAATCTGCAGGCACCCCCTGAGGTGAGATTGTGAAGAATAACAAACTTTACTATACAGTTTTGGGCATGCAAACACACCTGCAGCATGTGATGGGATGGGTACTGTAACAATGCTCCGAGGAAAACTTATTACTTTATTTCCTGATGCGATAGCTAAGAACACTTTTGTACGTATATCGATTTAAAAGAATATGTTTTAACATATGTGACCTGTTGATGACAGCTAAATATAGTGCTTTTCGTACTGCAATTGTTTCAGATCATTTTTGTAGTTACAAATCTATTATTTGTCTGTTACACTTGGATAAATTTTTGAAATTCTTCCATCATACGGAATTTAATATGACATGAATATTAATTCATCCTATTGATGTTAAAATTATAAAATTATTAGTTTTTGAATTTGCCCGGGCTACGAATTATTTGACTTAAATATAAATTTTCTCGGCAATACTTTGCTTTATTTATTGGCCGCTGGAACGCTATATATACATATAATCAACATGCTATTGATGCCGATAGCTTAGTTGATTGACTAACGCTCAGTCTGCTCAAGCTTTATAATCTCTACTTGAGCTGACGTTTCCTGGTTTTTAGCTACCTTCTTAGTTCGAACTTAGTGACAAATTTATTTTACATTCTCTGTCATGTTTTTATGCAATCAAACAAAACTAAGAATGAATCCAATACAACTAATCTCACATTAAATCGGTGTGTCATTTCTCAGAAACGATTGCACGGTTGCATTTTTCAAAAACAGCATTGAATGTCACATAATCAATGTTTTGTACAAAAATTCGTTGAATTTCGAAAACTTTTCTTAGCCATATTGAGTATGCCATTTCGAAAGCGGATTGGCAATTAGGATCTCAAAAACTTCCTACATACCAATTTTTATATCAATCCCTTGAAATTTATGTTTATTGCCGGTCATTTTGAGCTTGGTATTTTGAAGGTTGCCATTATAAAGTATTTTACGACCATGTCCACTTCTAGGATATTTGTTTACCCGTCTTGGCATGTTTTAGCACCATACATCCAAATACATGAAATTTCAAAATTATAATATTATGAAGGTAAAAAGTAAAAGGATCGAAAGTGTTAAATGAAATATGACAGCATTTTTGTCTGTATTATTTGTTTATATTGGTATGAAAGATTGTATTGTACTGTTGTTATTAGGTGTAAAAAAAGTTTTGTTGTTTTTGAACACGAACACTTTCTAACCTTTTGACCTTTGGTCTTTGACCTGACGGGATCCTGTTTGTGTAGGGATTAGAACACTATGATTTATGAAAATTTTCCTTTATATTAGTAAGTTTTTTTAAACCTTTACAACTGTCCACAAGGCAGAAGAAGGAGTGTACTTAAGATAATGTATACTGTATAAGTCTAACGCGGTTCAGTTAAGAAGAGATTTGTGTGAAATGTTTGAAAAGACTGTAGTAACAGCTCAAACATGCCAAAAATTGTTTGCGAAATTTCGTTCAGGTGCCGAACGGATTAAGTGAGAAAAATTGTTTGGGTAGAATTTTGACCTGTTCTTAAAGTTTTACTTGTCACATCTCACTTGTATCGCGGATCACTTAGTGACTGGAGAAGAAAAGTGAAAAGTGTATAAAAACTATATTTACTATATTTACTTCGCCGTCTATGCTAAAAGCTGGCGTGCATTAGAGGAAAGGTATGCTGTGTTTTCTGGACGTGATGGTGATGTTGATGCAAGTGCTAAACATTACTGGTTGCAACTTTATGCTTTGAATAGAGAATTTCAGTGTAAAAGTTCATGTTTGGATAATAGAACGGGCACGACAAGGCTCGACTAGATATGGCAATGAAAACCGGATAACAAAAAAAAAATTTGTCATATGCAAAACTTTCTTAATGGGAATGAGCGCACAAATCATGAAGGTATACAAATGGCAGTGGAGGCGACAACTGATCTCCCGATGATGATTGGTACTACCAAGAGGAAGACATACGCTGTAACAATTATATTGTAGATTTAATAGTCGCCAATTAGCTGTCCTAATTCGGTTCAGATTAACTGAGGGATGTACCCCCTATTCCTGCCCATGTTTCGAATAAATAGAGAGTTTTAATATCTTTATGCTGTGTTGTCGCGATCAAGTAATCGAAGTGTAGGCGTCAGATTGTAATCTATTTATGGGATATTTACAAATGAAAAATATAGTTTCGCCCATAAGAATAAATGATAATAAAATAAGGGCTAAACTAACTTCATAAGAAATAGTCTGAGTAACAGCTCGAAGCCCCTCTAAAAACAAATAATTAGAATTAGAAAATCAGCCAGCAACTATTTTGTCTCCAAAAAAGAGGACTTCTTACCCAGAGAACTGGATAGGGTGATTTGCGAGAGTTATGGTGTTCACTTTGCTTAAATATGCGAATAAGCTTAAAAGTTAAATCAAATATAATGAACTCCACAGAATTTTTTCAATATTTAAAAAAAAACTAAGGAAGAATTCGAAATCAATTTAAAAACAATAATTGTTTTATTGTTATTAAGTGCCTTAAAATTATATAGTGCGTAACATAAGTATAAAACTATGTCCTATTATTTATTTTTGAACAATAAAATATAATAATTATTTTCAAAACCATATAAAAGCTATATTAAGTAAATTATTTTAGTTAGTATAATTTATTGGACTGCACATCTATTGTATGAACTCTACCAAAACATTATCTTCACGTTTTGGTATAAAATGACATGCTTCTTTCATTTTCAGCCAAAATTCATCCTTGTTTTTTGGTTTAAAGATTTAATTTTCTCCTTAACTATTTTTCGTAAGTTGATTTAAGTCCGGAGTTTGCCCTGGCCACTTCATAAACAGGCGAAATTTTCGAACTAAATACGGTTTTGTTTGTTCTTCTACTAAACGGTGCTTTACAGATTGAGTAGAAATTTGGACTAATTGGGTTAGTTTTTGTTGTATATGGTAGGATCTCTTAAAAGGATTTTGCAAGCAGTTACATGCGGCTATTCTCCTTTGTAGCTATTTTGCCTAGCCCATCTTTCAAGACCCCTTGATCCCGCTTTTCGTAGCAACAAGGTATTGAAAATACACTCTTGGGATTGCCCGATTATTTTAACATTTCTTTGACTGCGGCCGTCACTAGTTACTATTTGTTTTTTTATAATAATAGAGGGTTTTTCGTCGAAGTAATATCAAGCGAAGGCAATTTTTCTTATTTTGAATTTTTATTTTTCATGAAATTAACGTTTGAAAATAACGGGGAACATTAGAAAAGCTAGTGCGAAGAACTGATAGTTCCAAAACATATCAAGTGATTATTCCTTCTTCTCAAGTACCCGGAATTTGTCAATAAAACATATATTTTTAATTTTTAATCAAAAATTTATTTTATCGCTTTCAAAATAAACTTCTTCCGAAACGATACACATATATCAGTGCTTAACTCAATCCTTTATACAGTTTTTGTAGGCCAGTGCATTCCTTCAGTGAATTCTCGCGTACCGATTCAGTTGATTCAAAACGATTCGTATGAAGTTATAATTTTAGTTTGGAGAACAAGAAAAAGTCAAATCTGGGGAATATGGTGGTTCTGCCGTGTTTGGGCAAAAAATCACGTATACCAAGGGCAGTGTGCTATGGTGTATTATCGTGGTAGAGAATCCAATTCTTATCCTTCTATACATCTGGCCTCTTCTTACGAATAGATTCACGCAAACGCCGCATTACGCCTAAGTAATAGTCTCTTTTGACTGTCGGAAAGAATCGCTGTGGACAACCGCGATAATCAAAGAAAACAGTTTGCATAACTTTGATTTTTGAGCGATTTTTGCGCGGTTTTTTGGGTTTTGCTTCATTTCGAAGCGCCATTCGGACGATTGTTAATTGTTTTCAACGTCATACTCATAAACCCATAACTCGTCACCAGTAATGATACTTTTCATGAATGTGTAGGTTTCGCATTTCGTATTTGTTCAGAGATGTGTTTTCTGTCTCCTTTTTGCAAATTAGTACAATTAGGTACAACTCCTGCAGTAACGCGTCTCATGCCCAAAACATCGTGCAAAATGGAATTGAACGGATCCGTTTGCGACGTCAAGTACACGAGCAATCTATCTTTCAGTTGCACGACGGTCTTAAGGCACAATTTTCTTGATTTTGGCCACGTTTACTTCAGTATTTGATGTCGATGGGCGTCCAGAACGAGGTAAGTATTTAACCACTTCACAACTGGCTTTGAATGTTTTGTACCACTCGTATGCCTGTATTCTAGATATGGCAGCTTTCTGCACAATTTTCTAGATATAGTAGCTTTCTGCACCATTTTCAACCCCTCAACACATGAATTTTCAAACAAACTTCCTGTTCAATTTTTTATACATATTAAAAATCACCAAAAGCACTCGAGGAATCTCACATAAACAGTCCCGGTGAACAAACTAATGGACAGATCGCACTCAAATGTATACCATATGTCAAGGAAAGGTGTACATACCAACAGAATAATTTTTTGTGGTAAAATAAATGACTTAACAATTTCGTAACATAATCCGAATACAGAATACAGAACGAATAAAGATCAAAGAAAGATCAAGGAAATAATAATTTAGTTTCGATTAATTCGCGCTTTGTAGTTTTTACTCTTTTCGAGCAACACATTACAAGAAAGGAAAATTGCTATGTTTTTCGAAAAAAATACTGAAAATATAGAAAATGCTGAACTTTTTATCTAATAAAAAGTTGAATTTTTCAAGAATGTTTCCATACAAATTTTCGAAAATGACTTAGACTCAAGCAAGCATCGAACCTTTAGAGTTTTGTTTTCATACAACAGTCTTAAAACTGAGCTGTAAAGGATACGCATGAATCAACCATTATTGAGAAATGCTCCCTATATTTCAACTATGTTCAATCAAGCAAATCCTCGTAATTAGGGTCAATTCTCTATTGGCGGAATAATCTTTTATACAAAAAGATCCCTCAATTTCAGGGCCTAAAATAAATGAGAAAGGCATGCAAAGCGCCATAAATTCACCCGTTTAGTTCCAAATGATTAATTTTGTACCAATTGCATGAACGAGCAAATTACTAGGCGCTTCCGTTCATGGCATACGAATCTAACTCTTGGCGGGCTTAACTCCGGACAGCCGGTTTATCCCAAAATTAATGCGACTTCGCAGCTTGCATCAATCACCGCATCCCTGGGTGATTTTTATTTCTACCTCAGTCGAGGCCATCCCATTATTAGATGCGATTAGTTAATACTCTGGGAAATTAAAGAGCAGCATTATAGCACAGGTAGGTGTATCCCTGATTAATAGCAAAGGGGGTACGGGAGACAGTATTCCAACAAATAGCAGCTGATGGAAGAAAGCTTCAATGTCACTCATCAAACGTCGCGCCCGCCATTCCGAGGGTGAAAAAGGTTCAAATCAGGATGAACTTTTAAGGGTTTTGACGTCAAGCTAAGAGAAGACATTTTTTGGGTGTTAGATATTTTTAACCAAAATCAGGATAATAATGTCAAAGCTAAAATGTCAAGGAGGAAAAATAATGCGGTGAAATTGGAGTGGAAACAAATCTACACTCCGTCATCAAGACTTCAACTACGGTAGATTTATTGCATTCTGCGAACTGTTTAGATATCATTAAAATGGCAATTTAAACTTTGACGAGGAGAGTTAATAAACCTTTCGTTTAATTAAAAGTTCAGTCCCAAAAGCCTCATTAGGCGAAGATTAAATATTGAATTGGACTTCATCTTGGTGAATGTCTCAAAAACTCTGAACAGACTCGTCATGGACGGGAGTTTTACTCAAAACAAATACAGCAAATTACCATCTATCCGCGGGCATACTTGCCCAGAACCTCTTTCGCCTGTCTGAGTTGGGGATAAAAACAGGCGCGTGAAGGTGAAGTGTTCTTTCCGGCAGGCGAGACTTAAGACGCACCAAGCCGAGGGAGAACAATATAATTTATTAACTCAAGCAAACCCGAAAATGGGAAAGTTCTGGAAAGGATTTTAAAATCTAACTCTCTGTGGGAAAAACTTCACCGTTTGCATTTACCAGGACGCGCGGTTGCTTCAAATGGAAAATTTCCCACATTTGCTCCAATTGGAAGCAAACCAATCAAAATTGCTCCTTCTACTTTTGGAAGTCCTTTGAATAATGTTTAGGTTTATATCTGCTTGGCAAAACTTTGAAATTTTTGAGCTGCATTGATTAAATTTAAAAATGTACAAAATAACATAAAGAATATTTAGAATAATATTATTTTCCAATTTGTTAGAGCTACGTTGTTTTAAAAATCTCTTTCCTAAATAGGTTGATAGATGCCCATCATATCTTGCTATTTTCCATCAAACCCCCTCAATTCGCACCCGTTTAATCATAACGAATAAAACTATTGCTAAAATGAACTTAGCGTTCTTGTAAATAAGTAAACCCATATGCCTTTTGCTCTTATTAACTTGGCAAAATTATCTTCTTTGTTTTCATCGCTTCAACCAATAGGTAATCGAAGAAGAAAAAATTTGTAAGTTACTTAAGATGAAATATTAACGGCATATTATAGACATATCGAGCTATTCAGTAAACTAAAATAATGAAACTGGCTTATACTTTTTGTCTTGAAACATTCATATCGCAACATTTCACATTTTTTGCTTTTTATGAGTACCAGAAACTGAGACATGCTAGTCTTATTTTGACGGTGGATTTGAACCCCGAGGGGGCAAATTACTATTACATAAAATAAAGTAGACTCGTTTCCAGATAAAATTATTTGTTTTGGTTTGTGGTATTTTTCAATTCAATTCAACCTTAAAAGTACATATATACAATAGGAATTTTACAATTTAGTGCTAGAATCCAAAATTCATTCATCTACATATATTATTACTAGGATTGTATTAACAAATAAATATTTATAAAACATATATAGCTGTTGGGGAAAATCTATTTTTGAAAACCCAATGATAAAAGTAAGGCTATTCTTACATACTACGGCAGCTGCGGATAACAAATAATCCTGTGTCAATTAAACTTATACTAAGATCTACATAATTTTTTAATTAGAACGTTTTCAGACCAGGAACATCTTGAGAAAAATTTGTCCGTAATGCGTTTTAATTTATCATCAATGAATTCTAAATTAGCCCTTTCATGCAATTCATTGGTGGAGAAGTACCATGGCAGGTTTAGCATCATTTTTAAAATTTTGTTTTGGGAAACTTGAAGTTTATTTATGTGTGCTTTGGCACATTCATACCACACGGGCGCTCCGTATAACATAAGGGCTTGAAATATCACTTTATGAATTATTAGCTTATTTTCCAGGCTTAGAGTGGATCTCCTGTTTATAAAGGGGTACAGTGTTTTTATCAATAAATTTGTCTTATAGATAACCGATGTTATATGTTTATTAAAGGTTAAAGTTCTATCCAAGGTGATGCCTAAATATTTGATATGGTCAATCCATGCAATAGGAGAGCCATTTAAGCTCAGGTTGCTAGTGGGAAGATTGCGTGGACTTCGCTTGCGAGTGAAGAACATACATTGCGATTTGTTCGGATTTAGCTTAATTTTCCATTCATAAAAATAATCTTGCAGCTTTTCGAGTCCATGTTGGAGACTGGAGCAAATGTACGACGCGGTATTGTGCGAGCAAAAAATTGCTGTGTCATCTGCAAAGATTGAGGAGAGACAATTTGGGATTTCTGGAAAATCGGCGGTATAAATGTTATATAGAATTGGGCCCAATACCGATCCTTGTGGTTTGTGGTATTGTCTAGTTGTTGAGATAACGAATTTTGCATTAAAAGTTCAATTGATTTTCATGTGGCCACGTAAAAGTTTTTAAAGTGATTGACTTTAAGTTTTTTATATCCATTAATAGAGTAGAATTTTGTTCTGATGGTCAGGAGTTCGTAGTGAAGTAACAAATATTTAGAAAACTATTTAGAAACGGTGCATTTATGTATTTATGCACTATAAATCTCAGTGTTTTATTTCAAAATTTTTAACGTATTTTATTATGACTGATTAACATTGTCATACATTGAGATTTACAGTGTGCGTTTTAAAATCACATTTTTCTTAAAAAAATTGTATGTCAGTGAGTTTGTGCCATCTATAATGTTTTTAGATATACTACCCAAATGCAAAATAGTTGGTGTAGTGACAAATTGTAACAGTCTATTTTATAACTAAGCATATATTTTTCAAATAACTATTTATTAAATAAAATTTATTCTTGTTTTATAATCTCTGGAAGTCATCCTCTTAAATTATTTCAAAACATATAAAATTCAGGTCGCAAATTTAGTCATAATTTTATTTTGCATTATTGAGTAGCCATGAAAAACAGTTGGTCTACCCTGAATTGAGTGCAGAATAGTTGGTCTAAGTTGTATTTATTCATTCTATTATCATTTGGTGACATCGCCTTTGTTCTTTATCACGTCATTTATACTTCGAGGCATAGTTGCCTCCAGTAAAGGAATGTCATGAGCCCTGATCCAAGATATTGTGGACCTTGCTGTGTGGCAGGGAGCTCCGTTCTGTTGGAAAATATATTCTCCTTCAGCGGACTCCAGTTTTTTAATAGAAGGAAGGAGTTCTTATTTTGATATTTTGCCGTGTTTATTGTCCATTTACGATGCATAGTTGACTTACGCCTCGACCAGACATGCATCCCCATAGCATCATTGATGCCGGGAACTTTACAGTTCTTTTCAAGCAGTCTATTAAATTGCTCATCCGAAGTGCGAATAACTATTTTCCCATTATCTCCAACACACGAAAAATTTCGATTCATCGCTCCATATAACAGATTTCCATTGCCTGGGAGTCTAATCTTTGTGTGACTTCGCTCACTCTAAACGTTTTTTCTTTTGCTTTACGATAAGATGTGGTTTTTCTTTTGCCTGTTTGAAAACGCAAGCACTACAGTTCTACAACTTTTTTCATGGATTCGTCTTAACTTATTTTATAAAAATTGTATCCTAATCTTTTGATTTCTCTCCTGTACGTATCTACTGAAATGTCTCTTTTAAGAGTTTTTCTCCATTTAACGGTTATAGCAGCAGAGTTAGCACGACGGTTTTCTTTGATTATTGCGTTTAAATTTCTCCTGTCCCTTAAACTAGCTATGCACGGCCTTCCTGTTTTCTTCTTCAAATCAACGTTTCCTTCTCTTTTGTATAAATTAGTTATATTTTGATTCAACGAACAGGATACTTCTAAGTTTTTAGCGACTTTATACTAATAATTTCCATTTTTAAAAGAATTAACAATTACTTCCCGAAGACCGGTTGAAATTGGTATACCACGTGGCATTATCACAAACTGAATGACTAAACTGGCTATGAGCGATTAGAAAAATGAGTGTAACTGCATCTAGAATAATTCCGTTAAATTTGTAAACACAAACTTAACTAGCATTACATGAAAATTTCAGAGTAGACTATTTTGCACTCAATTCAGGGTAGACCAACTGTTTTGCTTAGTTACTCAATAATGCAAAATAAAATTATTACTAAATTTGCGACCTGAATTTTATTTGTTTTGAAATAATTTAAGAGGATGACTTCCAGAGATTATAAAACAAGAATAAATGTTATTTAATAAATAGTTATTTCAAAAATATATGCTTAGTTATAAAATAGACTGTTAAAATTTGTCACTAGACCAACTATTTTGCATTTGGGTAGTATGTAGGAAGTATTTGAAACGGTTAACCACTTTGATCAGAGGCAAGATTCGAATCTGGGACCTTCGAATTGGAGGTTCGCTGCTATGACTAATTGAATTACTCGTGGCCATTTATCGACGATGCCTTTCGAGTAATTTTTACTTCTGATAAGAAGTGCAATTGGCCGAACCAACTTTTCTGTTATTATTATTTTTCTCTGCTATCGTTTTGGCTTGCGTTTTAACGTACATACCAATTAAAGAAAGTTGTACTAAGATGAAAGTAAGATAAAAGTATGTTTGCATTTTAATTGGAATTTCAAATTGTAGAAGAGGCGCTGTTTAAAATGAATATCGATTTAATGAGAACAAACATGTCTTGTGTTTCGGCTTTTATTTAAGGCAAACCGAATAAACGAACGATATTATGTTTCGTTTAAACTAGGCATTTTACGTAACTTTGCGTATAAATAAATGATAATATATCCTCACTTATATATGATATTGTATCCAAACTTAACCAACGTAGGAGCCGGATATCTTCTTCAACTTAAATTGACACATATTTCTCCGCAACAAATTTCGTAATCCATTGCTCAATGTATGTACAAAACTGAAACACACGCCGGCACCCATTGCTCATGAAGTCAACGTGTCATCAGCCAAAGTGCACTTTGTTTTGATGAGATTAATTGTTGCAAAAGGGTTTACTCGTTCGTACGCAATTTGGCTTCATACTTATCGGTGTCATACCTCGGAAGCGATTGTCTTTTGCAAATATTGGCTCAAGGCGCAGGACGTGAGCTGAATTCAATTACTATTGGCAAAAAGACAAGTTATTTCCATTCGTAAGACGGGCCAGGGGCGCTCCTTCTCCCGAGATCGTGCAATATTACTTCATCGGAGCAGCCATCCTTCGGAGCCATGGGAGCTGTTACGAAAGTTCCATCTCGGAGCGCCCTCCGGGGATATGATGATGATGTTGCACATCTTTTTGTTAAAGTTTTCTTTCTAGGGAGCAACTGGTCCATGCGGGCCTCACTGTAAACTATGTGCAGGCTCCGGAACTGTGCTGACTCATACCGACTTGAATAACTAACCTGAAGCCCTGGAAGTTTTAAGAGGTTTATGGCTCGAATATGGGGGATATTACGTACACTGCTAACTGAGGTATAACTCTATTGACTTATGAATTCTTCCTGGCGAATTTATTGCTCAAGTGAATAGCTGAATTTTCGTGTTATTTTCGTCCTCATTTCGACGTTATAGAATGAATTTAGGGCATTACAGCCGGGGGTGCGTTTATGACTGCCAGTTATGAAGGTAATTATTATTTAGCATTGTTGCCAATTATTTTGGAAACATTGAATCCAGGAGTGGGTAATAAATTGAAGGTTTGAAATTTCCTACATTTAAACATTTTTTTTTAATAAGAAAATTTAAGTTAATTGTTAATTCCTTTAATTTATTTAATTTTAAAACACCAATTTACAAATTTCAACTTTGTTTTTCCTTTGCATAAAATGCATTTTTTTATTAATTTAGTGATAACTAATCACTAGCGTTCAATTCTTCCATCAATTAACGTTTTTGAGAAATATAGGATTAAAACTATTGGACTAAAGCTATAGCTATTATTCGAGTAAATTTACAAATTCCAAGAAGAGCCCGAAATTTTGTAACGAATTTTTAAAAATGTTTAACCCACCATTTAAACAATTTTGAATACAATATCAAATGTTTCTTTTGTTCGATACCTATTTAAAAAGCATATAATAATAATTATAATATGCATCGCAGATATGACGAAACAAAACATCATAATTTTGGTTTGTTCCCGAATGCGACAACTTTTTCTTACATATTCAAGTTATATATGCTCTTTTCAGTTATTTGTATAGTAAAGATTTTTTTTTCTTTTAATAATTTACTTTTTCTACCATAAAATATGCCATCATAATGTAAATTGGCTTTTGTTCAAAGGATTTTCATGAACATATTTAAATAAATATAGACTTTCTTAATGTGTGGTGACATGCGGTAGGAGGCATTTGTCTGCTCTCAATTTGCTAAACGAATAGCCGACAAATAACTTTGATTCTGAAATTAGTCTACAAGTTCCATGGAATACTATTCATCAAGAAATATATTAAAATTATTTGAAGTCTTTGTAAAAGAAGTTGGAGTATACTATTTTTTTATAAGTAGGGAAATTGAGGTATAATCCTAGAAAATTACAATCCTAATAATGAAGACTTTTTGCTTTTTCGAAAATTTATTAATTGGACAACGAAACAGGTTTTTTGAGCATATAACTTTGTTGCATGTGGGAGTCGTAATAAAGTTTAATCTATATTTAGATTATTTTTTCTACACCCATGGACCTATGACAAAAATATTTTCCTATCCTTGATTTTTCTCAGATAGGTATTTTACTTTATTTTATCTTATGAGATACAGAGCGTAAACAATTATTTTTTATAGATATTTTGGAAATTACTTATTATTCGTTGTTTATATTTTTTAATATATTGTATTTAACTTTAATATTCTCATAGTGTTCCGCCGCGATATTCTCCAGATTCCCATATTTTTCACAAGGAAAATGTGAATTTTCGAAATTTTCGGCAAACATGAGCGAAAAATGAACGTATACGAACAAACCGAGGATCATTTCGAAAGCCAATAATCTTTGTTAGTCACCCCTACTCTGTAACATTGGAAAGATAATTCCATAATTGTTTTAGACTTCCGACAGTTGAGGATACTAAGAAAAGAAAAATTGCAGCAAGTTATGCGTTTGGGAATCTATGAAGAAATTTTTAAACTTAAAGGAAAACGTATTAACAACGATAAGTTACCACATTTTTCGAAATGGCGGTTAGTTATGTAAAAAATGGAAAAAATTGTATTTTAATGTAATATTTAATTCAGATAAAAAGGAAAACAAATGTGTTTATTTTAAATTTAATAAGGGTATTTTGTGGAGGATCGTTTCAGCTTTCTGAAAATACTCTTTCAATTTATAAGTTTCCCTTTACATAAGCGTTTAAAATTGTAAGTCAAAATTTTCCATTTACAGCTTATAATTCTTAAAAAATAATACCACGAGAAGTTAAAACAATGATTTACCTATTCAATAATTTATTTTTCAACTCATAGAAAGCGTTAAAGTTCCAAAACAAATAATGGATCATTTTGCAATGCTTTTTCACCTCTTACAGAATAGGGAGAGTGAGTGATTGACAGCTTTAAAATGAGCTCCGGATAATTCCCATACGATTTTTTCCCGGAGATTTAAAAATTCCGATAATGTTTAAGATACTTGGAGGCCTTGATTTAGTTATTATGTAAATAAAAGCACATGTTAGTATAGGTTAGCTTCTAACTCTAAGTGGAGTTATCATATCCCCCAGATTCTTATTATAAAGGCATGCATATATATTTGATTATAATTTATTTTAATAATTATTAAAGCTTTGCAAACATATAAATTAAACGATTCAAATAAATCGAAAATCGGTGAAAATTAAGAAAAGTTAAATTTGTCAATGAAGCGAAGTGCCAAGCAATTTAAAAAGATCTACAATTTCAAATAATATCCAAAAATTTCATTTCAAAGGCTTCACTATTTGTAAAGTTATATGAATTGACAGGCATTAAATGTAGTTTGCATTTAAATAACCATACAGCAATATATGTAAAAATATGTTAATACAACTTCGAATGCTTCTTAGAACATAATTTTTGTAAATTCAGTTGTTTTAAGTATTTTGCATACATATCTAGCGTGCCTATATTTGTATGAACTATTAAAAATGGTATTATTAGAAATTTTCTGTCAAAACAATATTGAATCTTAAATTTTAGAAATATTTACAATCTTCTAGATAGAGTAATCCCTCCTCAGCCAAAGGCTATCTGGGAGTATAGGAAATTCAAATATTGAAATACATAGGTCCAATATGTTGTACACTTCGAGGTCAGAAATATAGCTCTCACAAAATTGAATGCAGGGGAGTTTTTAAAATGAAAAACCGAATACTGAAATCTCCCTCAGTTCCCATTGAAATTCAGTGAATTATTTACGTAAAAGTTTGCAATTTGATTTTTACGATTTATGGCGATTATAAAAAACTTCTGCGAGTATTTTCGGAGGAATTAATCATTAAGCTCAAGACGGTAATCTCCTGCTCAGTAAGAGCCTTATACAGCCGAGCAGCAAGATTCAGAGTCATTAATCACTTGGTCTATTTGGTAATTAACTCCGACTTCTGGCGTGAAATGCCCAAAATGTAGAGGTGACACTACTCGCAAAAATTTCAGTTCACTCGCAGAATGTCCCAGTGGAGAAAAGTTACCCCTAAAAGTATTTCTTGCGAGCGGTTTTATCTAATCAAAAGTAATCTCGTCGAATTATGCTGGAAGTTTAATTTGATATTACTAATTTATTCACACCTCAAAAGAGCTACGGTTTTGTCATGGGGAAGCAATCGGGTTGGATAATTTATGGCTTTCTTGTTGTGGAACCATGAGAGGTCATTACGGGTGAATAAAATGGAATCCTCCGGGAGGGCTTGAATTTTTCCGCCCACGCTCCCTGGACAAAAAAAAAAGCGTATCTATATACTTCGGGGATACTTTTCGACAAAAGGTTGAGCCCATCGTCAGTACAATGTTTCTGCCGAAATAAATGAGACTTGTGCACCTTTTTAATTTTGCAAAATGCTTGCATTTAATTTTCTCTCGTTTTCCTCTGTAGTTGGACCACTTTGAGCCGAAATCTCCGGTCATTTGAATTTTAAATGGGCTGACCGCGAGTTGTTAATCGCCTCCCTTACTTCCTGAGAAAACAGTAGATGAAAGTCTAAGTTAGGAAAATGTTTGGATTTTATAGAGAACGTCCAAAACTCGATAAACAACTTAGCATTCCAGCCCTAAGGTATGTCGGGGATTTTACCGACCGATGATGGTGTCACGTCCTTCGAAAATTTCCCTTTTTTCCCAGATATTGTGTAAAACCGAGGAAGTTGCGAATTCAGCCAACCTTACTTTAACAGCTTGCATTATCTTTTGGATGGTGTTCCTCGCATTATGCTTCAGAGAGAAATGATAGCTATTTACCATTTGTTTAATAAATCCTTGCCCACCTTTTTACTTCCCTCTTAGTTGCGCTATAAAGCACGCCATTAGAGGGTTGGCTTGAGCTACCTAAGAAGGAAGCCTTGAAAGCTGCACTCTGAGAAATCACAATATGACGCACTAATGCAGCGCGATTAAAAATTCCCAAGAAGATTTGTAACTGTTGCTACACTCGCGGTACAAACAGCTTTGTTTGCTAATTAAGATTACTGGTCCAAACAAGAGGAGTACTCATTTACAGTGGGTGGTATTACTGAAGAGGAAATCGACGCCGGTTATTTCTATATTATATATAAGCATCGTATTTTATCTTTCATGCCAACTAATTAGGGCAGTTTCGCGATTATCCTTTATGTCGGCATTATCTAAGATTTAAGAGCTACGTGCTTAATCATCAAAGGTATTATTGTAGATATACTTTTAACGAAATAGGTTAAAATAGTAGCATTTTTTACTTATCGGAATAACATGTTTTCGATATACTTATTTAAATTCTTTACGCTAACTTTTACTTAACTCTTCATCACATTTAGTTCCAAGAGTATATCAGACAAAAACTTATTATATTATATATTTATTATATATCATTTAATTTTCTAATGAAAAATTCAAATGGAGAACTGTGAGAAGACCAAACTTCTTTGAAAAAAAATATGAAAACTCTTATCAAAATGTGAAATAGCAGAAACAACTGATTTGCATACAATAAAATAAATTTGGATATCAGTTTTTCACTTTATAGTTTTCGAGCTTATGTTAGGCCTTTTTCGTGTGCAAAATCTGATGATGTAAGCAAATTTGTTCTCAATTTCCGAGTACAGGAACATGTTCGAATAAAAGCCTTAAAAGATGTTGTCTTCAACTTCATGTGCAACATTAGGAGCGGTTTCACATTATAATTTATACTCGTAATCATAAATCTCTGAAACGTGCCTGATTGGATTAGAATTATCAGTGGGAATTAGACTACGATTAAAAAGTTAAAGTTAAAATCGTTCACAAGAAAAATAAAATTCGATAATGTGCTCTTCGTAAAATATATTCATGTAAAAGCAATTAATTAAAAAATCTGATTGCGTAAAAAGCGAACTTAAAATGTGGAAATAACCCAAATGTATAAATTATGTATTGTAAAAATCCTCCATCCTTCATTTAGCTTTGCGGTAGGAACTGGAAGCGGATAGAAAATATTGTGGACTCTTTAAAGTACTATGTACGAGGATATGCTATTAAACAATAACATTCCGTAGGTGGCATTAAATATTACTACTTAAACTTGTTGGCAAATTCAAAAAAGCATTAATAACATTCGGGATCACTACACAAATTCCATTCATTTAGGAATATAGCCTGGATAATTAATTTATATTATTAAACGTTTTAATAAAACCTCAATTAAATAGGCAATAATTCGTAATCATAAACATGTTTCCGGGGCATTTACTTTGTTGATATTAAAAAACGTATTCAATTTAATAAATTAATATTAATATAATTAATTAAAGTTAATTTTACGCTACATTTATCCATGTAAATGAAAACTGTTCTGAGAGGTAACAACTTTATAATTAAAGTTTGGAACAGATTTAGTTTGAAGCCTTATCAGCCTCCTTGCTTTTATTAAAGTTCAAAAATTGTCGATCGTTTGTACTTTCTTAACTTTGGAATTTCAAAAAGAGACATTTTCCCCTCAAGAACCCTCATGATTTTATTTTATAATTAAAAATGTTTCTGAGAAAAATTTATGTTGAATTAAAATTAAGAAGATCATCATAGGATGGAACGGGCCGTTATTTTTATTGTTCATTATTTTTGTCTTAAAAAAAGGTTTCATTGAAATGTTAAACGTATTTATTAAATGTGGAAATGTTTCAATGCATTTTAATTGTTCAATGTGTATCATATTTTGAAAAGCCTGGCTTTAAGCTTAAGGTCCTTTTATTCTTTGTCAAATTTCGTATGGTTTTGATATTGGTCTCGATTTTATAAGTCTAGTTTTAGGTTTGATACAGCGGATTTCGTACTGGTCTTTGTATTGGTTTTGAATTGATTACAAAACCGACACAAAGACTTCAAGACTGAGGTTGATTCTGCTCATTACAACAAAAATCAGTGATAGTCTTAAATTTTTGCGCGCAGTTTCGTTTGACGAAGTTGTAATCATCGTTTTGTAATTGTCCATCTCCTAAAGTCAAAAGCGTTATTTATTTGACTCAATTTATTTTATTTGGATGGAATTAGTTTGTGCCTTTGTGTTATCAATTAACTAGAGATTTTTCGAAACAAGCAGTTTTAGTTCAACTATAAAAAGAAGTAATGCTTAAGTGCTTTATTCAGCACAGGGTAACGCTTTGTTGAGATTTGAAGAGGTTTTATTTTAAGCTAATAAACCGTAAAGTAAATAGATCTTCCGATTCATTAGAGTCGTTTCGAATATGGCAGAGCTCCGATTGGTCCCAATTTTCATTCTTCTGTTCCGTCTGACTCGTATTTCAAACTTTTTCAACTTTGTATTCCCCGGGAAGCTGAGAATTCGATCTAAAGCACCTGTCGAACAGAAGACTCTGCTTACAATCAGCCACCACCTGATTTAGAACTGCTGCATCTTTCTAAGGAATGGGCTGTGGTAGGCATTGGGATGGGAGATAAACCCGAGAAAATGGCAGAGTCATGTTTCGTTAAAAACAAGCTCAGTTCCCTTGCGCCTCTAGCTCCATCGTCTTATACAAAGCAACCGAGTTTCGAGCTCCCTTGCAAATGCCAACCTAGGCTGGGCTCATAATGGATATACTCGCACCCATACCCACACGTAGAACGCTGCCGGGAGAGGTCGATGTCAGCTAGAGAGGTTTTCCTAAGCTGGTTCACCACAATGCACACTTAAAATCCTTTTGAGAGCTTTTGCAGGGCGCATAATGGCCTTCTGCATTTGTTTACGCTCCAAGTGTTGCATTCAAAGCATCAGGTATTTGGACCGACCCAGGTAAGTCTCTACTTGGGGCTGAGCTGTATTTTCTTTTAGTCGCTGGTGTGTGAAATTGCAATTCAGCCTGATTTGCCCCATATGTCGACTCCCGGCGGCATCCCGCAGTACTTAGATACTGCTATATAACTGTGGAGGCTTCAAACGACCTTTTATCTTACGCTCAAGCAAGACCGTAATTTAATTTTTATTGCGAAAAATGAGGCACCTTACTCCAATATTCTTACAAAATATTGGCAATTTAGGCTGTAACACCTATGACTACTCAGTCCCTTCACACAATTCTCAAATTTACGGTACGCTGCCGCCGCAGCCCTTTTATCACTTGTACTTAACCGAAATTGTTCCAGGCATTTTTCAAACAGACCTCTTTCCTGCCCGGAGCAATATTAAGGCGGTGAAGAAGACGTCTTCGCTTGTGCTTAAGGCTAATAAAATTTGCTACATATAGCCCTGCACTGCCGTCTTATTAGGTCCTGAAGAGACTTTGAGCACATTTGGAACTCATTAAGCAGCCTGACGCACCGCCACTAATTAATTTTTGTATTACTATGTGACGAGTCCCACAAAATTGTGATTTTGGGGACGTGTATTCTGCGGTGACGGTTCTGTTCATTAAAGGAATTCTTTTCCGAGTTTTGAGTTTTGTTCATTCATTGTTTCATAATTGGCGGTAGTCGGATTATTATTGCTACATGTTGCGGTTTTAGCTCTGGGACTCTTAACCCCATAAACGTGAATATGAAATTCCTCGAAAAATTTAATTATTTTATCATATCACTAGCTGATTTATCCGGCCTAGGACGGTGGGCGGTCTAGCTAGTATTTATTAAGTCATTTTTGTAGATGCGAAAACAGAAAACTCTTTCAATTGTGGTGTTGTATTTCTTCAAATTTAAAGTTGTCCATACTCACTATGAATTGTAGATTTGAATTCCGTAACCCCCAAATCGCCTTGATATTATTTTTCATCCAAATTGTTTAATATAAAGATATTTCGGTCGCCATATCAGATGTGCTATTTTGAATTTGGAAATTTTGGTAGCAGAATCGAAAGCAACATCTACCAAAACCCCTTAGTATAGAATTTTATGGCAATACCTAGAAGTTTAATCTTTTTTTATTTATTGGGTCTGCTATCTTGAATTCTATAGCCTAAAAGACTGCTAGATATTAATTTTCATTAAACTTGCTTGAAATTGAGGAATTTCGGTTGCCATATTGCATCTGCCATTTTGAAAATTCGAAATTCGGAAATTTTGATTGCAGATTCGAAATTAGCATCCCCAAAAACATCCTAATGTTGATTTTCACGACAATTTTGAATCCTTTATATATGTATATAGTTTCAGAATTAATGGTCCCTTAAATAAATTTTGTTTAAATTCGTTAAATTTCAAAAATGTAGTTCACCATATCGGATCCGTCATTTTGAACTTCTAAATTTTGGAAGTAGATTTGAAATTAGTGGGCTCAAAATACCCATATTCTAATTTTCACTTAAATTCATTGAAGTACGAAAATTGTTGGTGGGCATATTGGATCCGTCATCTTAAATTTCCAAACTTCGAACTTCGCAATCAGGATTTCAACAAACCCCTAAATGCCAATTTTCATTGTAATCACTTTATATTTATAAATTTGGGTCGACATTTTTGATTCGCCATTTTGAACTTACAAATAAAAGGTACCCTATATATTAGGGCAGAATATGTAGTGCATTCATTCAAAAAATGAAAATAATCGGACCGAGTATTTAGGCGTGATTGAGCAACAAATAAATGAATTTTTGAAATTGGATCAGTAGTTTCGGAGATTATATCCTACATCCAAAATTACTTACTTTAGCTTTTTATAATATTAGCCTAGATATAGTTAAAAAAAACATAGTTTAGTCCTAGTTCTATTTTCTCTATTATGAAATATGATTTTGAAAATACTAACTTGTTCGGATCCGGCTTTACTCTGGATAGTCATTATTTAATTCTATGTAATAGTTTTCATGTGTGTTTCTTTGCAGATCGGCACTGATCAATTGCCATTTGTAGATTTCTAGAAGTCGTTACGTGAAAAATTTAAGTTTACCAAAACCATACATCAGATACAAATTGGTATATAATAGTGTAGATTAAGACATATGCATACATCTCTATATAGAGTATATATAGAGTATACCTACTCTAAAATAAACTAAGAAAACCTCATCGATTTTTCTTGTTCGGGTTGTATGTAACCCCTTCATTTTACCTCGTTGCGAATTCCCGAAAATATTTAAAACTTGAACTGAATATAGTTTTTTCATACAATATAATCGAATATAGCTTTTTTCATACAATATGCATCCACTTGCAAATTCTTAAGAAGTTGAATTTTTAAAATGATGAAATATGTAGGATTGAATTTTGAAAATTCTTTTCTTCATAGCTGCTATCGAAATTTTATACATAGTTTTACTTTCAGAAGTTTGGGTTAGCCTTTGATGAACTTTATATCTACGAATATTAAAAGAACTTCTATTTAAGCATTGACAAACATATTATATATTCAAAACCATTCAAATTGAAGTCGTACTCACCCATAAAGATATCGTAAAATTATACAAAACAATTCAATGAATATTTCAGATACGAAAATTAAACTAATTTAAATTAGTTTTTAAGCATAAATAAATTAAAAATAAAATAAAAAGGAAAGCAATTACATCATAAGCTAACAAATTCTAGTGCAATGAAATTATTATACAGGGTGTTTTTTTAGTTTGATATTAGTTTTAGATTTATTCGTAAATACCAATTTTCGATGGTATGGACATCACTATTTTATTTTTATCTTTTGATCAACTAAACCCACCGACATCCAACTAACTCAAAAATCAATTATAACAATGTCCTTTCCAAAGATGTCAACAATGTTGACCTACCAACAACAGGTACATTCACTTCCGATAGTGTAAAAAAATGTTTGTCATTTTCCAAAAATTCAGCTTTTCCTTACATTTTCTCTGAAATTCATATAATTAGTACTTTCTTTTTATCAAATTTCCTATGTTATTACAGTACAAAAAGTTCAAGTTACATATATACAGGTAGTAAAATCTGATTCTTAGAAAACCTTAACTGATTCCTTCCTGTTTTATTGACCTGTAATTGCAAAAATCATAAAATGAACAAATTGTCTGCATAAATTATTGTATAGCATACATAGGTAAATAGTATATTTATTGCTGCAGGAAAGTTTTAAAAAGGTTAATGGAATTTATTTTGTTGCCGTAATTAGCTTGTCAGCCATACTTGGCTGTATTCTAATGCTCTGTTACTATCATAATACCTTACGGAAATGTTGCTATAAAAGGAGATGAGACAGAAAGAACCCCGATTATAATTGAAAAGCCAAGCGATAACTACGGGTATTCTAAGCTTAAATATTTAAAAAATGGCCAAAATCATTTTTGAAGAATATGCCGATGTAATTTACATTGCAGAAGTTAAGAGCACAAGGCAAATCACAAGATAATTAGGAGTGCCTTCACACAGATGGTTCTTCATCGAGAAAGGTTGCATCTATATCATTATATGCCCGGACAAGGACACCTGGGAGGAGATTCTGAGAGTAATTTGCTAAGGATGGTATCACAAACTACCACAACCTTCATACCTTCGGATACTAATCCATAGAGAACAAGGGCGACATCATTTCATCATAAATTCAGTGTCAATGTTTGCGCTCGTATCATCGGCAATGATTTAATAGGACCATTCATTTTGCTCCAAGTGCTTAATAGCCAAATTTATGCGAACTTTTTGGATAATACACTGCCAAAACTATTTGAAGACATTTCTCTGGATAATATAAGGTCAATGTTTTACCAACACGATGGAGCACCAGCGCATACTGGTAACATTGTGAAAGTAAAATTAAATGAACAATTTCCTGAGCGCTGAATTGGACGAGGTGAACCAATTCCTTGGCTTGCTAGATCTTCAGCCCAAATTCTGATAATTTTTTTCTTATGAGGAGCGAAGAAGGATAAAGTTTGCTCAAGTCCTGCTATCACCAGTGCGGAATTAGTTGGCAAAATTTGGACTGCAGCGACAAGGGGCAGAGGTTGGCTGCAGTACAGTTTAAGTAAGGATTTAGAAGGAAGTTATTGGCATGCATCGCAAGTGGTGGAGAACATTTTGAGCAGTTTTTGTCAGCTATTAGCATTAACTTAAATCGGTTTTTAATTAAACAAAAACGTTTTGGGGTTAATTTTAGTTTAATTTCTCTAAAATTCTATTTTCTTAATTTACCAGAAAAAGTTTTCCACGAATAAATTTCCATATTTTTTCTCTACTTAGACATGTTGTACCTTGTTGGAAAGGTAATAAGATGATAAGATAAAGGTAATAAATAGATACCTGCGTAATGGCTGGTGAACATTGTTGAAATCTTTGGAAAGGTCATTGGTATAGTAGATTTTTTATCTTAGTTGTATGTCGCTGAGTTGAGTTATTCAAAAGATAAAAATAAAATAATGATATTCATACCATGGAAAACTGAAATTTACGAATCATCCTGTAACTCTCAAACGTTTGAGAAATCGCCGAAACCCTCCTTGGAATACTATTTCTTATAAGTCTAGGTCAGATTTTTCATCCTACTCATTTTGGCATGTCTACTAAAAAACACCCTGCGTATAAAATATATACCTAAGTTTTCAACAGAACATTTATTTTGTTAGATTTTTACTTCACCGAATTTTCTTTTTGTACTAATAATTTTTATCTTCTTCGATGTCTGTACTTTTCTTCCGAGAAAATAAATGTCTTCTGTTGTCGTTTACTAAAGTTAGAAGTCCTTTCAGGCATATCGGATGTGTCTCATAAGTTTGTATGCTTAAATGGTATCAAGAAGGGAAATGCGAATTTGTCCAAGAAAACCGCATTTTGTGCCTTCTAGCCAGAAAACTTAGGAAACTTGAAATTAACAACAGGGCATTGGATTTTGCAGAGGATTATTATGGCGAGAACACATGAAAAGGAATAGGGCTTTGTGTCAAGATAAAAGTGAGCCGGACAGTGTTATCATTTAAAATGCTACACAAAGTCTCACAGGCGGATTAATTATGTTGTGGAAGTTAATCATCGCAACGTAGGCTGTACATATGTAAACTTCACTTCTTTGTAGGGTTCTTCCTCGCAACTTACTTCCCAACTCAGTTCAATGCGTACCGTTAAGATTGGAGCTTTGATGAGCCCTTTCTCCAAAATAAGTTAAAGGGGGCTTATTAAATCCCTACGCGTCCTATTCTAGCCGCCTCACTTCATACAAATCTTCTAGTATCGGCCACACATAGGATTAGGTTGAACAAAGGCAACCCAACCAGATTAAGGCGAGCTACCGCTCCATAGAATGAATCGAATTTAGACATTGAGCAAAGGTTGAAAGATACAAATGTTTACCGGCTCTTTCGATCCTTCCTCAGATAAGGAATGAATGAGTTCGGGTTGGCTTCCTTTATTTTTCATCAGCGTATTCAACTCAACCATTTAGAATTTTCGAGGTGTAGTACCCCTTCCGCACCCGTAAACATTATTGTTCGATAGCCTACTGCTGATGATGTAACAGCACTCTGATAACAACTCCAAGAAACGTCTTGTACCAAACTAGAAGCATATGGACGTGCACATCTCAAGCATATGACGTACTTGTCTGAATTTATTACTGAATGTTGAGTACAAATTAGGAATTTAATTGTCCTGGAGATATTCGCTTATTATTAATTATTACTAGCGGTTCGAAAAATAAAAAAAAAACTACTTTTTATCAAAACTTGCCCACTTTCTATTACAAATTAAACGATCTGAAAGACTTACTTAAATTCTTACATTTTCTAGATGAACAATATTATGAAACATAAAGAGAATTTTGATTCATACGCATATAGGCTAGAAAGCTGAAAATTTTGGTTAGTTTTGTGTTGTTGTTAGAGTACCTATCTAAAATATGTTTATGTAGTACAACATAACTCAATCTAAATACACATAGTTACGGAAATTGTTATTGCGACTTTGATGAATTAATTAAAGAATAACTCTTTTTAACTAATTTGTTGAGGAAAGTACTCTTATATGTAAGTATGTGGTGTTCAAAGAATTATTGAAATTGAGGGGAAAACATACTACAATATGAATTTAATTAACTAAAGTGAAGTAAATGCCGGTGATTGTTGTGAAGTTCTAGCAGAAGACTTCACAGTGCCCTTCGTAAATTGAAATTCCCCCCTGGAATGCAATATGGCATCTAAGATAAACAAAATTTCCTGGAACTAAGAACCACAATGTTTATTAAATATTAATTGGAGGAGCATAAATATAAGGCAAGATGATGCTAACTTGTTTGTCATGCAGATGATGGTATGCTCCCATGTAACCTAAAAATTATTAAAATTGAATTAAAAGTTTGGCTGTGAACATTAACAGAGAAATCACGTTAAATATAATAATAAATATAAAACAAACGGGAAAAAAATGATTGGTAGAGTCGATAAAATAAAATTGATTTAAAATTTTTAATTACTTTTTTTATGCGTAAACATACACAAATTTAAATAAGAGCAAAACTTTGATGAATTGTTACAACACTGATAAGCAAAATATTTACTAGCTGAGACACAACACACGACAGGTATAGGTTAGGAAGTTGGTAAGCCAATAGAAACGTTATTTATACAGGAGATCACCTCACAAGATGTGAATGAAAGAGACAGCAATATAAATAAAATAAGAAGCAAGAAATGTGTCCAAGGTAGCAATTAAAATGTTACAAAACTAAGCAACAAATTTACAAGACGTTCTTTAGAAACCGGGAGGCAAACCATATTGTCCATATGTTTCAAATATGAGCTTTTAAGGGGTATTTTGCGACTACCTTTATGGAACGAAGGAAAAGGTACAATCTACAGCAATAAGCGAGAGTTGTCTGCTTGAAGTTATTGAAATTTAGTGCTGTAAGGACCCACCGTAATAGATAATGATTTCATCGTTGACTGATCAACCAGGCCGTGTAAAATTGTTTGAAACAAGTAATAGTCAGAGCAAAGTTTGCAGAATACGGCGGGTAAAATTTCCCAATTGTGTGTTTTGACTGCTTGTGCGATATGGGATCGAGCATTCACCTGATGTAAAATCACTTTATCGTGCATCCCGTTGTATTGTGGCCGTTTGTCTTTTAATGATCAGCTAAAATACATCTATTGCTTTCGATGCCGATTACCTGTGATTGTATCAGTCAGCATAATACACTACGCTGATTTAGTACTACCAAATACAGAGCATGACTTTGAAGTCGTGTATATTCGGTTTGGCCGTTGACGTGGAAGCATGATTGGGAAACCCACTTGATTTTCTGTGCTTAAGGTTATCATAATGAACCCATTTTTCGCCTTCCATCAGTATACGATGCAGATATCTGTCTCCTAATCCTAATTCCAATCCATCTTTGCTTATTATTAGATTATTATTATTATTATTATCAGATTATGAATTTTAAATACCATACAATATGTGTAAAATTAATTCAAGACGTATTAGTGAATCGCTTTAACACACAATCGGAGGTCACTCAAATTTACACATATTTCATGATTTCAAATAATACATTTGGATTTCCAGTGTACTGCTTAGACATTTGAAGACTAAAAAAAGAATATAAGCATTTACATATAAAAATTATGCTTAACTTCGAATTAATCGCTGTCACAATGAATGGATGAATGGAATTTTGCATTTTCTGTGGCACATTTTACGTGAGACCTGTTTTTACAAAAAAATGCACTGAACTCATATATCACTAGCTCGACTATGGTTAAATGCACCACAACAAATTAAACAAAAATACTATACTCGTCGTTTTCATTATTTTCGGAACAAATTAATATTTTCCTCTTTCCACCATTCTTCTTTGGTTTTTCCTGACCGCTTTAATCATGTGTTGTTAATATTTGCCCCAGAGGTTTGTACATTTTATCAATTGAATATTCAAAATTTAGTGATATTGGTTTAGGCAAAATTTAAGTTTTAGTATAAAAAAAACATTCCCAGGCATAATATTGCACAAACTGACTATAACTATAATAAAAGTATGTGTAGGCCAACAATTACTACAAAACAAATAAAAGTTACAAATCTGCATTATTTTGCACTAAAGCATAGTTTCTTTTTTTATCACAAATTTTCGCTATAACTTTTTACTCTTGTAACTTCTAGTCCCAGTCTCTCCTACTGACTGGGGCACTATTCCATAGTTGGACTTTTTTTTTTTTTGATCGGAAGGTAAAGATGGACATTTTTATTGTGCAAAGGCACTACTCAAGAACGTGCTTGTAATTTTATGCGATAGTACCTATAAGATACAATGCCAGAACAGCTGATTCCGGTTAGCGAACTATGTAAGCAGCTAGTCAAAAACTTCATCGCCGGATTCCGCTCCTTGGGATGATTCAGTGCAACGTCGGTGGAATAAATTTGGAGAAGAGCAAGAACTTAATCCGGGCACTATCCGCTGAGCTTAACTGAGGCACTGCCAAAGTGAACCCGAACACTAAGCAGGATTTATGGTCCTGTAAGGGCTCTGTAAACAAGAGGAGGTTGAACAAAAACTGCAACGGCGAATGGCCCATATTTTCTATCTCCTTGGGATTCTAGCTGCAGTACCCATCTCCACCGGCCGCGGTGCCCAGTCTACGGCGGACATGAAACACAATTTTTACTAAACCTCATACAACTCTTTGTGGAGGCAGGTTGGAAATGGGGGCTAGGGAGGGTGGTGTCCAACCCGCAACACAGACATGCAATTACGCACTGCATCGGCCTGTACATGGCACGTTTAGACGCTTCGGGCAGAAAAATTTTAATTACTTGCGGCTAATGAGGGAGCTTTGATTGAAATTACGTCAAATGCAGTGGCGCGCTGTAATGCAGCAGGAGAGTACAACAAACCATTGAACGAAACTTTTACCTGTCCCGCCCACAGTTGCTCTTTTAAATTGTGAAGGATTTTTCAAAGTACTGCTATCTCCAGAAGCCCCAACTTCAACGATGGAGTTTGCAGCATAATCGGATAACAGCACTGGGCTTTACTTGGAAAAGTTAAGAAAACTCTCGACAATCTTCGTGATTTGTTTCCGCCGCTTTCTGCGTGTGCACTGGCAGCTGTGTGATTTCGCAATAATCCGCGCTAAGTATAGGGAAATACCCAGAGATGAATAAACGGTTGGAATCACTCCAACCAATTTCAGATACGCGTACGCATACGTGAAATTTTGTTTGATTTACGTGACTTGCGATAAGGATCGTCTTGAAAGGATTTTGATATCCTTCAAACTTTCCAGAGCCCATTTGCGTTTTTGTTCTTTTTGTATTTTTTATGCTTTTATTTTTTTATTTTGAAAAGTAAATTGTGTGGGTGAGCTCTGAAGTAATGGTCGCCGTAGGGCGGGGTTTCTGCTCGAACAATTGCGGGAATCAGATGAGACGTCAGGTCGTCCTTTGAATCGAATAGATTTGACTTAGGGGCTTTTGAGGGTTATTAAAAAAGTTTTCACAGCGAACCCTTTTTCGGGTCCGCCGATCCGACCGTTCAATAAACAAAACAAAGTACATTCCGGTCGCATACCTGAGAATCATCCACCTCTGAAAATCCTCTCAGTTAGGTGATGTGTTGTAAGTGCACCTATTGCCAAGTGCACATTGCACTATGGTGTGATGAATAAGCCGTTCACAATCGAAAAATTCGTTATTCCAAAAACAAAAATAATTCCGTCAATGACCGCCGCGCAAAGCGCTTCTACTTGTGAATGTTGGCACCCATTCCTAATTTGCAATTCTTATTGTGCCGCCCCGAAGATATAGCCCTCAAAGAAATAGATGTTCCGGAGAACTCCGGAAAACTAGATATAAATGTTGCATGAGTTTCCTGGGGCGTTTCGAATTTATGGCAGCCGTCCTAATTGCAAGTCATAATGCCCTCAGTTTCTGGCGATGATGGTCAATTTTTGGATCAAACCTTTACAGCCGGGATCACGTCCTGGTGCAGTCGGATAGAAGATTCATGAAGTACCAAGCAGATTAAGAACTAAGGACTGTTGTTGGGCTCGAATGATATAAAGGGGCATAATTTATAATTAAGTTGATGACGATGGAGGCGCTGTAGACATGGTAGCTGGCATGATGAAGGGGGTTTAAGCGCATGGTATTTCTTCTAAAAAGAGCAAAGCTATGTTATGAGGTGAGTCAGCTTAAGATTTGGGTTTCTAATTTTGACCACTAATACCATTTTCTTAAATATGAAGTACCTCTGAGCTCTTTTGAAATATTCACTAGAAGAAATATTTGTTGTAAAAAGTAGGGGTGACAGGTAAGGTATATAGTTGTACAATTTGCTGACTTCATATTAATTTAGACAAATTGTTTGATATCCTTTGATAATTTATCTGGTACTTACATACATATATGTTTGTGGGAATTATGAGGGCTATTTGATAAGTCAGTGACTTTTTGAATTTCCCGCTCAGTAATTTTAAATGCAACACTGCTCCCGTCCGCTGCCATCTATTAATAGACTACTGTCAAATTTTGAGCAAGCTTCGTTTGAGTTTGAAAATCATTGAAAGCAGACAACCTCGTAAATTTTAACCAAAATGAATTCCGTATGCTGATTAAGCATTCTTTTTTGCGTAAAAAAACCCATCACCGAAACTAAGAAAAAGCTTGATAAATAACATGAGGGTTCTGCACCCTTAATTTCAATGTTTAAGAAGTGGTTTACGGAATTCCGTTGTTGTTATACCAACACAAGTGAAGCCAAACGTTTAGGTTGCCCAAAAGAGATCGTCACGCTAGAAATCGTCGATAAATTCCATGGAATGATATTAGACGATCAGAGAATAAATGTGCGTAAGGTGCCTGTACATCACATTTTACATAAATATTTGGACATGAAAAAGCTATCCGCGCGATAGGTACCGTGGTTGTTTACACTCGCCCATAAGCACAACCGCGTAACCACATAAAAGGAATGTTTGGCGATGTTCAGCCGCAATCCAAACAAGTTTTTAAGCCGTTTCGTCACCGTGGACGAAACATAGATCCATCACAACACACCATAGAGCAAGGAACGATTAAGACAGTGAGTTTACCATGTGAATGTGCATCAAAAAAGGTCAAGATGGGTCTGTCGACCAACAAATTTATGGGCACAATTTTTATGGAATGCATCCGGTGTCATTCACATTGATTATCTTGAAAAGAGTAAAACGATCACTGACGAATTTTATTCCGAGCTTTTAGATAGATTCGATATTGATTTGAAGCAGAAACGACCGCATTTGGCGAAGAAAAAAGTGCTGCTCCATCAAGACAATGCACTGGTGCATACATCTGTAGGCACAATAGCAAAAATCCATAAATAAGGCTACGAACTGCTACCCCATCCAGCATATTCTCCAGGTTTAGCCCCTGCGACTATTTCCTGATTCTAAACCTGAGAGATTTGGGTCGCGTGAAGCGGTCATCATTGAAGCAAACGCCTATTTTAACGTTTGACTAAATGTATAGAGTTAAAAGGAGACTATGTTGAGAAATAAAATGCTTATTTGCCGAAAAAAATGTCTTTTACTCAAAAAGTCACTGATTTATCAAACTGCCCTCGTACTCAGGACAACAACGACTTTGACCAGGGAACAAGGTTCACTGCCAATTAACCAACCGAGTTAGCCGTGGCCCTCGAGCAATTTTTGTTCTGCTAAGAAATGCGATTGACCGATCCCACAAATATAAACAAATATAAAAGCATTTCTTTCAGCAATCATAAGTAAATGTGCTTCCAAATCCGAGATTTTCAAAATCTAATTTGAGGTGTGCTTTATGGATTCACCGTTTATGTATATTTTCGCAATAAAATCTTTATTTTAAAAGTAATTACGATACGGAACATTAATTACGCAATTCCGAGTTGCACTGGACCGAGTTTTTAAAGAAATTAAATAAATTATATTGCACATATTACAACTAATAAAATTCTCGGGATGTAAAACAAACTACTAAACAATTATTACTACAGGAGTAGTTTGATCTATAAATAAAAATAAACAAAAAAACTTTTCAAAACTTTGGCTTATAGTCCGGAAGATGAAAACTCAATTAAAAGAATACATAACTTTTCACATTTTATATATTGAGTTATTTCAATATAAATTTTGTAGTGAAAATATTAGTAAGTCAAAATATGCAAGAGAAGAATTCAAAAGCTCCTAAAAGATCTCACAATTTTTTAACGCGATATAGAGAGGGGACATATTGCTATATACTTTAAAAAGACGGAAGAGATAAAATTAAAAAGTTCGAAAGTATTTTTATTACAATCTGAAATGCGTACCCAACATACGCTACCCTCCATTTTTATTCCGTTCTTAATTTTCATAAGAAGGGGAATCACAAATTTATTTATTAAAATTTTCTCTGTTTTTGATTTTGAAAAAAAATACCAAACATCCCAAATCTCGCTTGACAATAGATCAGTGAAGATAATTGGTATGATAACTATTTCATAAACTGCTTTTCGTAAAAAAGAGAAGGCGCTCTAAAAAAAATAATGCCTTAATATTTTTGAGCTATTGACTTATTGCCATGATTTATTGAAATGTGATTAGTCAATTTAATCTATATTTTTAGTTATATGTACACAATAATAAATTGATTTTTATTGACAATTACTCAGAAAAATAAAGACAATGCGAAAAGGTGAAGTCACCACTTTACCCCATCGTGTTAGGTATGCGAAAAATTAAATGAAATTCAGAAAATCAGTTGAAATTGTAATAAGCATCCTTCGTGTGCTCGACAATTATAAAATCTTACATTTGATCCAACTTTCAATCGCTTCGAAAGTTGGCCAAAGCATAGTTCTCTTTTTCATCCTTTTTCCCTTCCAACAATAATAAGAAATAACAAAAATTTTTAATAATGCAATACCTTAGAGAGTCAAGTGACCTCCCATAGGCTGCTTTGCCTTACATACAAGTGGGCTATTTTACCCGTTTCTGTCCAGACGACTATTTTTTTCTAATTTTCTCACCTTTATGCTTACGGAGGATATATATAAAAGAGTATTAAAATCTAGCAAAGAAGAGAATTCATTACAGAAACCACTTACTTGTTACTGACAACGAATATTAATATATAGACATTTTGTTAGAAGGGAAACCTCTTTACCCATTTCGTTCCATCGACACGTACATTCAGAAAGGAATTGTGAAAATTTGAGTCAGCTCGGAAAGATGATGATTTTCTAATGAGCTTTTCAACTGCCAGGGCGTAG
Organism: Philonicus albiceps; assembly: GCA_963969385.1. Classification (NCBI taxonomy): domain Eukaryota; kingdom Metazoa; phylum Arthropoda; class Insecta; order Diptera; family Asilidae; genus Philonicus; species Philonicus albiceps. Next base: position 14,673,789 of record OZ017774.1, on the reverse strand, counting down.
AAATTGAAACAGGTAAACAGATTTCTTTGCAAATGTATATTTTGGAAACTTTCAGGAATTCATTTCTTTTGACTTCCTCGAATGCTTCGAAATCGAATACTCACCAAAATTCAGTTGAAATATGTAAGTACCACGATAAATGAACCCATGCATGGCGCTCGTACTTCCCGTAAAGTACAATTTACGGTGTTGGTGTTAGAGCACATCACCAGCTTAACATCCCAAGCGAAATGGAGGCTGCGTGGGTGTATCTAATAGAAGTCGCATATAATTGAAGTCATGCCCGGAATGTTAATGCTCCGCAAGAACAGCTTTAAGCTCCAAAAGGCAGAAATTGATTGAACAAAATCTTTAGACATTGTGCTCACCGCTCACTACTTTCATCCGATGAATAGTTCTGTGCGGAAATGACAATGCCAAATTGTCTCTTGGCATATTTTAGTCAAAGAAATTATTTCACAAAGAATACTAAGAATTGTAGTAAAAACAATATCCATTTGCAATGGAATGTTTACGAATAGACAACACTTTACATTGTATAGTCACATTTGGAACTTTTATAATTACTCTCTATCTTTCATTACTCAAAAAAAGATATGGACGGTTTTGAGTCTTTAAATGATTAAATGGAGTTGTATTCATAACCCTTAGTAATTTAAATCAAGTTATATTTCAACATTGCCCCTTGATTTGGTAATTCCTAAAACTTTAGGTTTGAGGAGATACTACCAGATATATTACTAACCAATTTCAATCGAGCTTATATAGGCTGAATTGGAAGGGATTATCTTCTCACCACGCGATTCATTTCTTAGAACGATTGCCCAAAGACTATCGTTTCAAAGCAGTTCAGCTGGCTAAAAGACTTCGAAGTAAGGTTTCCCAGCATATTAGTATGAAATGGGAAAGATTATTGCTCTATAGTACAAATTTACCTATTAGTTTTGACTGATTGTTTAAAATCAGAGAGTAGAATTGGTGCCGTAATTTTCTCGAATTCGGTTGTTTTGGAGAACGCGTCGCGCTTTTGCGATTATTCCAGTCGGTGACTAGCGATCGTCAGAACATGCTTTGTTCTCTGCTCTAAAATGTGAGTTTCTAGATAGAATCTGGCTTATAATTCGGAAAGAACAAAAGAGCTTATTATAAAGAACTGTTTCGATATCGCTAGAGAGGAGGCGTTCTACACGAACCACTGACCTAGAAGTGAATATGCAGGCAAAGATAGGAACCGCTTTTAACACAAACTACAAGAATCTAGAGGAAAAGCAGTCACTTACAAATTTTTTCTCCATTTGCCCGACGGTAGTAGGTGCTAGGCATAAAGTGATCGGTAAACATTTCTCTAACGACCTAAATGAAGTTTATAAAACCAGGATTAGAGACTTGGTTAAATTTCTAAATTTTAAAAAATAGCTTTGATCATAATTGTATAATAACATAATTGTAAACAAAGAGATTCAGTTATCGAGTTATTACATTAAACAGGCCCTAATTTTCCAGTTTAGTTCTGAGCGCAACATTGTAGAATGATTCTTAAGAAATTAGATGTGGTGATACTAATTTCTTTGCGCAATCTCTCTGCTGTAATTTTCGGTAAAAGTTTAAATATCAGAATTCATAAATAGTAAATTATTTTATTTTGCGGGGTTTTGCAGTTATAATTAGAACAGGGATAAAGTTTTGTGTTGTGTGTTTAAAAAGTTTAACCAAAATATTGTAGAAAAACCTGTAAAATAAGCAAAATTTGTTTTTCGGTGTAAGAGAGTTATCGGAAAGTCAAAGTTACACTTCCTGAAATATATCGGTTGCTAAGCATGTTCATTCGTTTTAAGTCACATTATGTTTCACCAAAGTTTCATCAATATCTCGGAGGTAACCGGATTGTAAACTTAAGCCTTCAAAATGTGGAACATATATCCCACTTGTACCTGATATGATAAAACTAAAATCAACATTCGATGATGAGTTGGGGACTAAAACACATTTGAAACTACGACTTTTCAAGTGCTTTGGTTTTAGGTATTTTAAACTTATGCAACAATGCCCTAGCAAATACAACGAGGAGTGAAATTTTACTTTTACTCCACCTTTATTTTAGATTTTCAAATTATCGTATTACTTAATTGTTGTGGAAAACGCTTGAGGGTTAGTGCATGCATGCACCATTTCAGTATTACGAATTTAGGTAATACATTTATTGAAAGTCAACTACTCTAAATGCCACTTTCGTAATCAGATTCACAATTTCAAAGTTTTGTCCAGAAAAATAGCTTACTTCGAGTGGTGCTCAACAGAGGTCCCGTAAAAATATATTTTAATAATGGACCTTAATTAGCTAAAGATAAATCTCTGCGTTGCGGATGGGCATTTAATTTACTCTCAAACTTGAAAAATGTTCGATCAGGCCACAGACGCCAGGACGAGCAAACCTTGTGTGGATGTTTATTCGCTTACAGTTCGGTAATAAATTAACATAATTAAATGGGTTGCAGCAGAATTCTGGTGGAGTGCAACCCTCGCTGCAGTCGTAGACTAACTACGCTTCGGCTCACGGGATGTGTTCCTGGATGCAATCGCAATTACCAAGTGCATGCTTAACAACGCTTTGGTAGAAACAAGGCCCGGTTGAAAGTGCTACCACCGCAACCGACTGGTCCGTTCTCTGTCTGTTACCGCTTGCAATGAACATTGGGTACATAATTGTTAATTCAACTCAGATGTGGAGCTTCCAATGGTTTCTATATGCTTTCCTTTGAAGTCTGAGATGTATGCAAGGAAAGGCGGCTTGAGTAAAAATTAGTCTTTTTGTTAGATACCAAGATGGCCGAATTGCTATGTATGTGTAGAGTTAAAAGAAAGGTGCCCAAAGTATTTCTTTTTATGTCGCGTATGTTTTCTAATTTTTAGGGGATAAAAATTTTTAAGATGTTAACTCAAACACTGTTTTGTTAGGTACTAGCTTAGAGGGATAACCACCACTCAGAAGAGTTTCGCCATTAATAGAAAATAATTCGTATCTCCTACATACGACAGAGAAAAATACACTAAAGAACAAAACTCGAGATTCGACACCTCATAAGATTGTTTTGTTACTTGTTTTGGATTTGGACTATACGTTATACAATATAATAAAATATATAGGGTTATCTAAGAAAAACTAACATTTTACTTTTTTAAATGCCAAAATTACGACCTTAAAACCTTGACAAATGTCAAGTAAAAACTGTTTGGCTATTAAAAGGAATCGTAAACAAATTCATGACGCACTAAATTTATGGAGTTTTTGATATCAGACAAATTTTCTGATACCAACCCATATTATAGCTTTCAGCCTTTTGAACAAAAATCCCCATAGACCCCAAGTAAAGGAATACGGTTTTGAGGGATTAAATAGGATGGGCAAGAATTGTCAATCAGTAATACTAACCGATGTGTAGGACGCCGAAATAAAGTAAAGTTTGAGCTTAGTTTGAGTTTAAGGCTCACATTGGTCCTTGAAAATTTGTAAGAATGAGATGAATTATAGAGTCTATACGACCTGTACAGGTATATCAAAGCTATAAGAAAAATCGATTCTGATTAGACTATGCGTATTTACTTTAGGTAGTCGTCCTGTCCTACATAGCAGTTTATACTACTGATTAAAAGCCCTCGCTTCCTTCCCAATTTTACCTATTTTACCAATTTTTCTTATCCTGTGTGCATAGATACTTCTAATCAAGAACTTGACAGCTGCAACATATGTTGGTATTATATATTTTGAACGATATTTAAAAGCTCATAAACCAACCTTTCACAAATACAATTCGTGAAGTGCGTAATTTTTATTGATTAATTTTTATAATATAGTTTTGTTGTAATAAAAAGGCTTCTTCTTCTAAGGCAGTTGTTATTTTAATCAGCAAATGTATACCTTACGACAAATTTAGTAATTTAAAATACCAGCCCGTGTTCGCGCAGCCAGATCACATGAAAAAAGTGCTGCCGTATTTGAATGTGTGACCCTAAACCGAGATTCAAAAATCTTTTCCTAAGGGCTTGGATTAGAAAGATTAATTAGTCTAAGCAATGATCCTACCTACCTTGAGTGGGTCTTGTCGGCCTTGGGAATGTATATGATGGTGATCTCGACTTTTTCAAGAAAATTATTTTCACATAAGTTATAGAAACATCTCTCTATCCATAACGAATAGAAATTTCTTCCTTATTGAAACATTCATAATTTGTCCTAAACTCGTTTATTTTGGTAGGTGAACACCAGAAAGTTTGAGACGAGAAGATTAATTAAAAAAGGAAAGGAAGAGACACTCCATATAAAATGATTAATATGGGCTATATGTATATATTATCCTTTAAAATACAATATAACAAGAAAGGCAATATAAAAAAATCGCTGATGGGTGAATCTATACAAACTGTGATTACTCGGGCTTCAGTGTACAAATAACAAATAATTAGAATAAGCAATAAATATTTTCGGGGAAATAGATATTACTTATAAGGTAAGAATCTAATATAAAAATGTCCTTTCAAAAGATGTCAATAGCGCAGACCTACCACCCATCCACTGCAGGTACACTAACTTCTGAAATTGGAAAATATGCTACTTTCTTCTTTCTTTTCTTAAAATTCAGCTTTTCCTCACATTTTCTCCGAAATTCATGTAATTAATATACATATTTATTTGTTTTGTCGAATTGCCCATTTTTCCAACAAGGTAAACCATGTCCAAGTAGAGAAAAAAAATATAGAAATTTATTCGTGGAAAACTTTTTCTGGTAAATGAAAAACAAAATCGATTTTTAAAGAAATAAACTAAAATTAAGTTCAAAATATTTTTTGTTTAATTAAAAACCGATTTAAATTAATGCTAATAGCTCAGAAAAACTTCTCACAAATTTCGCATAAATTTGGCTGTTAAGCACTTGCGCAAAAATGAATGGTCCTCTTAAATAATTGCCAATGATATGATCCCAAACATTGGCACTGAATTTATGCTGAAATGATATGGCCTTTGTTCTCTATGAGTTAGTATACGAAGGTATGAAGGTTGTGGAAGTTTGTGGTACTATTCTTAATGAATTACGATTTATCTGTCCACAGAATTCGGTCTAGAAACGCCCTGTCCTCCATTTCAGAAGCCATGTGTAAAACTTCAAACTTCTCTCGGAATCTCCTTCCACAAGTCCTTGTTCTGGTATATGATGATTTTCTCGATGAGGAACCTTCCAAACTGTATCTGAAGACATTTCTAATTGTCTTGCGACTTGTCTCATACTTGTTTCAAGGGTTTGTCTGACGCCTACAGACGCCGGCAGAATCTTGCGATGTTTCTGATCGCGGATCCGTGTTATTTGAAGGTACATTTCTGGTTTATCTTAACCTCTCGAAAGTCCGCGAAAATATCTTTCTCTGGAGTATCCTTTGATTTACGAATCTCCTTTGGTATTCCCGGACAGCCTCTCTTTCATTTCCGTCCTCTACACTGTTAATGTAAATTATATCGGCATATTCCTCAAAAATGATTTCGACCATTTTTCAAATATTTGAGCTTAGAACACACGTTATTGTTTAGTTTTTCAACTACGATCCATGTTCTTTTTGACTAAGCCTCTGTTATAGAAAAATTTCTGCCAGGTATTCGTAACAGAGCGTCGGGATAGTCCCAAGTATGGCTAGGTAAGACAAACTAATTACAGCAATTAAATAATGTCCATTAATCTTTTTACGACTTTTCTGTAGCAATAATTAAAAGTAATTACTTCTATATGCTAAACAAGCCTTTCCGATAATTTTTGGAGACATATTTTCGTTTTACGACTTTTACAATTATAGGGCAATAAAACAATAAAATACTAGTTAAGGTTTGCTAAGGAACAAATTTGTTTATCTCTATTTAACCTGGGCATGTTGTACCGTATTGCAAGGTAATAACATAGGTATTTTGGTAAAAATAATAAATAGATATAAATATTACATGAATCTCGAATTGTGAGGAAAAGCTGAATTTAAAAAAAAATTAGAAATATCTTCTACACTTTCGCAAGTGACTATACTTAAGTGGGTCTTGGAACGTCAACATTTTTGAGATCTTTGGAAAGGACATTGGTATAGTTGATAGAGAGCGTAAGTTGGATGTCGCTGCGTTAAATTGATCAAAGGATAAAAATAAAATAGTGATGTGCATACCTCATTCGGCGATATTCAGTGAAGAGGTTCGGACGTGCTTCAGTTCTACCCAAACACCGTGCTAAATTTTTTAAAACAAACAGCATTTAAGAAGAAGTTTGGCTTAGTTTGCCATAAAGTAACACATTTTAAGTAAATCCCTATAAAATAAAACAGTACCGTTAAAATGACCGATGTTGCAGTTGAGAACAAAGAGACTCCCGTTGTCGTAGAGAAGGAGGTTGCGGAAGAAAAGGAAGCTATCCCAAAGAAGGTTGAAACACCTGAAAAGCCCGCTGAAAATGGAAGTTCAGAAGAAGATGAATCAAAAGAGAATGGAGAACCCGAAAAGCCAACAAATGAGGAATTAGCTGAAGAGGAAACGAACGGCGATTCGGAGGATAAAAAGGATGAAGATGAAAAAACAAATGGTGACTCCACAGATGCTCCATCAGCTGGAGCTGTTAAGAGGAAAGTAACTGAAGCCGATACAAAAGCAGAAGACGCTGCTACACCAGAAAAGAAGGTCAAATTGGATGATGCTGCTGCGACAAAAGAGGTCGAGAGCAATGGTGCCGAGACTACTGAAGTAGCAGCTTAAAAACAGTTTTTATTTTATATATGATTTTATTAATTATATATATGTAAAAACGAAGGTATCCTCTTATACCACAAACCTCCTCCTCATCGTCCTAATATATAAGTAGTTGTCGTCCGCCACTCGTCCTTATCATCCCGCCCATATTCACAAAACAAAAAAAAATAAAATAAAAAAAAATATTTCCCCATCCATTTCCATATCCCCTCTACCTCCTTTTACCCAAACAAAAGATGATGAAAAATGAAAAAAAGCGAAATTGACATGTCTCTCCCTATTTCGTGAAGTTAGGGAGAAGCGAAAAAGATAGCCCCCATCCTTCTAGAAATTTACCCATAAAAAAAAAGCCCTAGAAATTCTCCTTTTATTACATAGGTCCTGTTTTTTTAGTATTGTAATTTATGTTTAAGGACTAAGAGAAGAGTAACAAACACAACAACCATGAAAAAATGGAATTTACAAATTACCCTGTAATTTCCAAACGGTTGAAATTATTAACTATAGAACATCCTATCTTTACCCATTTTTCAATATTTTATATATAATATATAAATGAACTTTTTTGTTTTAATTTTGAATGAAAACGTGTTTTAGAACTTTAAACAAAATATATATCAAGTTTCTGTTAGCAAATTGTTTATTGATCTTTATAAATGTTAGTAACGTTTAGAATAGGTTTCATTGAAAATTTAATTAAAAACTATTAAACATGAAATTTGCATGCCTTTTGACAAAGTTATATCTGATGAAAGATACGTAGCTCGAGTTGACCCCTTTTTATATACGTGTTCTAAGATGAAGATTTAGCTGCTAGTTTCGATTGATTTACTGACTTTAAATGTAGTTAGCGTCAAGAAAATTTTTGTTCTATATATTTATGCGAAAGATTAACTTGGAATCGTTTTCGCAACCTCTTCTCAGGATTAAAATCGTTGTAATTTTTTTATTTTACAATCTATTAATCATTTTAGTCGAAATTTAGTTCAACGTGAAAACGTTGGAAATTCGAATTATTCATCAGGTAAACGAAGAATATTCTCAGTGAAGTTATGAAAATTCGCAACAACTTCCTATTTACAATAAGAATATTTAAATTTTCATAATTTTTTAATGCATTAATGGTCGTTTGTTCGGAATTAAATTCATAAAATTATTTTGTCTAGCTTTTATGGCGTATTAGCGCATTGTGCACCGCTCCATGTTGAGCACTAACGCGGGCCCGAGGAAGCGGCCCAGAAAAGTGTACTTTTAAAGTTTTAATATATTTTCCTACTTTCCTCGCGGACCAGAGGCTGGCATGTTTTGTTCCGACCTCTAACAATTTTCATGCTCCAGCTCCCTGCGAAGTTTTAATTAACTTTGAAGGCGAAGAGCTGCTCAAACGTACCACTTGCACTCAAACTTTGTTGCACATTCATTAATTAAGTGCCAGCCGATTCCCGGACTTGTTATTGGCTTTTCCTGCTGAGATGACGCCAAAGTCCTTAGTCCTTCGCCATTTTTCCTGGAGGAAGCGTGGCAACCCCTACCTGGTGATGGCATCCCGCTAATACATCCACTTCAAAATTTCATTTTGCGGGGGGTGCTTGAAAAATATTCAAAAATCGCGACAAAATTAAAATTTATTTCACACCACCATCGCGGAAAAGTAGCCGCGTGGAGCATATTCTTCGGCGTATTTGGCGGTGTGGCAAGTTTGCGATACCGAAGCCCAAAAGCGCTGCAAACCCATTTAACATTGTTAAAATTTCGAGGAGTCCTGGCAAAGTTCAAATTAGAGTTTGACGTTTGTTCTTTGTCCTAAGTTAATAATCGGATTTTACAGCGACGGAAGGGAACGCTTCCTGTGTACACAGCACTCGATATGCTTTAATAACATCAACCGACTCAAAAATAAAGTTTTCTCCTTGGAGCAGCGACATTGTGTACTTAGGCTTGTTGGCTCAGGAAACGTGTTCCTTTTCACAGGGTGTTGGCTGTTTTTCTATTTTTTAATTTCGTTCACTCCTAAATAGCAAAAGAACGGGTAGTTCCGTCACGTTGTCGCCGGATCTAATAGAACGGCAGCTCAAAGGACTTTCATCGATATATGTAAGTCCAGTTCAATCCTTTTGAATAAATCCAATCGGTCAAATTAGGACGCAATGTATCGTTGTAAAAATTGCAAAATTGCACATTTCTTATTACGCTTTGTTCAGTTTGACAAGAACTTTGTCCAATATCATTTTATAATTTAGAAAAACGACTGATTTTTAGGTACCTTTGAATTGTTAGCTGTAATTGCAGACTAAAATAAAGGTCTATTGTTATGTATTGGTAATACAATAAATCCTTCTTGCTTCGTCCTAATATTTTGTTGATCTGGTGATTTTGGTTTTGCTTGATTGATGTGAGCATTTCTTATCTTTAAGCTTGCTGGTTTGATACAGTAAATTTACAATTGTTAATCTATAATTTTACTTTAGTAATATCTCTGTGGAGGCATATTGTGTTGAAAGCGCTAAGAATACCTAATCAATATAATGTGGCTCAGAAGTAAAATGGGACAAGCTCACAAACCAAATAAAAGTCATTGAGGAGTTGTTCGAATTACATGAATTACACCTTGAATCTTTCGTTATTTTCCATATTTTCAAAATCAACTTTCAAAAAAATATTAATCGTTACATTTTAGTTAACAAAAGACTAGGAAAAAATCAGTTTTCTTACAAACAAAAAATAGTTAAAATTACAAACAATAAAATCTTGAAAACTAACTAATTAATGCGAATTCGTAATAATTTTGTATCGCTGATAGGTTGCAGCGCTTGCAGCACAATTAAAATTTAGGAATTAGTTTGTTGATACAGTCGATGAGGGAAAATAGTATAACGAGGAAAGTAAGCCTCCTTTGAAATCAGACAGTTTGCAATAAAGTATTATATTTTGGAGAAGGTAAAACCGTGCGGGAAATTGGAGGTCTAGTTGGCAGAAGTTCCTCGACAATTCAGATTATAAAAAGGTACCATGATGAAAATAAGATCGCAAATAAAAGCGAGGAAGGTCAGTGGAACTTTTGGTATTGCGCGACATTAAAAAAAATCTCTTTAAAAGGGCTAAAGAATTAAATGCCATTATTAATAAACAAACTGGGAAAACATTTTGTGATCAGACAATGTGTTAATTAGGCACGGTCTGCATGGAAGAAGTATACGTAAGAAACCGTTTATAAGGCCAATAAATAAAAAACTCCGGTTGAAATTCGCGAGAGAATATGTCCTTAAAAGTAACAACTTTTGGAATACGGTAAAATGTTGTTCTTATTTCAAAAAAGTTGTTTTTTCTAAATCTCTTGATTATTATTATTCACTTATAAAAGCAAATTTAGCCTCCATGGTTCAGATAGGCAGCAGTATGTTTGACGGTAACCAAATTCAGAATTTTATCCGAAAAATATATTTGTGACAGTGAAGCAACAAGGGGATCTCTGATAGTTTGGGGCTGTATGATCACTACAGGGACAGGCAATCTAAATTTTATTGGTGGTAAAATGCCTACCTTAACATTCTCAAATATAATGTAAAAGAAAGTTGTAAAAAACTAGACGTTTTTGAATAGCTTTGCGTTTTATCAGGATAACGATCCTAGGCATACATCGGTGGTATTACTAGACTATTCCAAACACGTCCACAATAACCTGAACTGAATGTCATATATCATCTGAGGGAGAAACTCGTGCGGCACTACATTAATAACGTCAAGTTTAAGAAATTTTGCTTTTTTAATGTTGTCAGACTTTTCGTTTAAACTAGACAATTATAATTTTCTAGTTTTTTGTTAACTGGAGTGAAACAATTAATTTTTTCTAAATTTTGAGAGTTGATTTTGGAAATATACAAAAAAAAACGAAAGATTCAAGGTGACATTCATGCCATTCGAACAACTGATTCTATTAATTTCAACGACTTTTATTTGATTTGTGTGCTTGTCTCATTTTATATTTGAATCACTGTATGTACAAGCAAGCACATGCTCCACTTCTTGCACTAAGGTACTACTTTTCAAATATATTATGGCGTTCACTCAATGAATGTATATGCAAAATAAGATTGAAATTGATTATGAAATATAAAAGTCATCGTTCCCACAAGAAGGGCAGTTCAGACCTTCATCGCATTCCTTTCATTTCCAAACGTGAGTAAGGTACTGACCTTATGGCATGGAGTCCTACTTTGCTCCCGTTCTAATTTTTTAGACTTTTCTAAAAAGTAGGTTGGCGGTTTTCAATAATTCATGATTTTGTTTAATGAATTCAGTGGTCCAAATATTGTCGGAACGATGTGTCGTTTTGGTATTTTAATTTAATGATATATGGTTGAAAATGTCTTTTAGTTTTAATCCCGAAATAGCTTTCATACCAACTTCAACCTCATTAGTTGTATAAATAAAATAAGATTAAAATCCAATTTTTCTTTTAAAGACACAATTTTTTCTCTTTTTTACTGAAATCGACCTCTTCTTTCTGGTTGCCACCGAAAAGTATTTTTTATTTATTAAATTTACGCCCCATTCTTTATTCATTGTATCATAAGATGTTGATTGGTAGAAAATAAATAAAAAAATATATGTTTTAGGAAGTAAGAAAAGAGGAAAGGGACTCCGAGACTTGCATTGCTTAGGGGCCTCTACATAGGGTAATCAGGGGAAACAAGGGTACAACATTTTTAATTTTTGTCATAGTATATTCTCTGAAGTTTCAATTTTACACCCTGTACTGTTTCTCCTCTAAGGAATTCTCATGACATAGATTGCATTCACAATTTCCCACTTGTTGAGTTTAAATGAACGTTCTTTTGCCAGAATTAATGAGCATTTTACCTTTGATTGAATCGGATGGGCAAGAGCTCATCATGGCCGTGGAAGCAATTAAATTCGGGGAATAATTAAATCAGCCCTGCCCTGCAGTGGATATAATGGATGAGCTCATAAACTAAATGCAACTAATTAAGTTTTCGCTGACTTTACTTATTCTGTTCGTGTTTAGTGATAAGGCACATGACGCACTATCGCTCGAAGCAGACTGGGATAATCTTGTGTGCATATACGCCCAGAACGTGAGCTCATATCTCATCCAGTGGATTATGACACAGTTCCGCTAGTACCCGACCCATTATTAAAGCTAGTGCATGACTACGTATCCATTTAATTGTTAAAACAGAACCACAACCGCCCCGTGTGAGGCATTACTTTTCCCTGAGGGATTTCATTAAACTTTGAAATAGAAAAGAAAATTTCGATTTCCCATGTGGTTCTAGACGATTTGGCTCCGGGATTAGCTTTTTTTATAATTAAGATCTAGGATTGATTCGAGAAAAAATCGTATAAGTAAGAAAATCGTTCACATTTGAAATTCATACTATTCAATAAATACAGCATATTCGTTTAGGTTTGGTATGTCCATACAAAATACCCTCAGGTTTCTCATATTTTTCTTTGGCAGTTTTTTCTCATTCTTCTTTGAGCAATTTAATGTTTTAAATTATGGTCCCTTGATAATAAAATTAAGACTGGCGATTGCACGTAAGGGTATACGCTGACACTCTACGGAAATATTGGCGAGGTTATTTATTCATATAGAACGAAATATAAATTATTTTGTAACTTATATATTAAATTACAAAACCAATCAACTTCTAAACTAAAAATATTTATTTTTTAAAAGAAAAACTTCAGTTTTTTTCATCAAAACTTATTAAAACACGAAAATTTAGTTTTTTAGGTCAGCACCATTTAAAATAGTATTAATATTATTGTAAAAATTGTTTGATTTCTCCTGCCATCTTTAATATTATGCTGTTTCGATTAACACACGTTTAGAATTTTTAATTCTTATGCCTATATGCTAAAAATATTATTGTTTTACTATAAAACCACATTTGTTTCCTTTTTAGGCGCTATAGCATATATATAGAATATCTGTTGCAAGGAATTTTATAGGTTTGCTTTTAACTTGAATAATTTATCTTATTATCTTGTATAACGATGCACCAACCAATTGCAAAGTTCCTTTAAGGACTTGCTCTTTTAAGTTCCTATAAATACATTTTCTCATTTTTTCGAATTTAATTGTAGTATTTAGAATGTAAAATTTTGTAACTCCTGTATGTAATGCAACTGTTTCTTTTGTTGTTTTTATAAAGTAAAAAATTGGTTTTTCTAAAGTCAGAGCATCGGTAATTTTAATGAGTAAATACGGAATAATAAAATGCTTTAAATAAAAGACATTCTCTCGAAATCAAAACTTCAAGTAGTTTTTTACGTTACGATTCAGTAAAACCTAATTCAGCCTTAGCCAGTGTAGTTGAATATGTGCGTATGAAATTCAGGTCAAATTTTATAAAAAGAAAAACCACTGGAATTGATTTGGTACATAGATCGATATATGTAAAACAAAGGAACATTTTAAAATGTCTTATAATAAAAACGTAATACAAACAACGGAAAACCTGAAAGATGGGAATAGTCAGAAAGGAGCCCTGCTATTAGTTTTAAGAACAAAAACGATAACGTCTTACAAAGTAAAACCGACATTTTTCAATGTATATGAGGAGGCTATGATTGCTGTATATGCAAATTTATGTTAAAATCGTCAAAATTTTGTTTGAGTTTTGACTAAGTCTTTCATTGCAACAACATGTCATAATAACTAGACTTCAGTGCTATACTCAGGTAGAATTCAAATTATCTTTGTTGTCACTTATTCGTTTTGAAAAAATTTTTATTTAGTAATTTAAATATAGGCAGGCAATTTTTTATTTTAGTTTTTTTCGATCATATTTTTGATCATGTCATTCTTTGGCTTGGTATTTACATCATCGTACCCATCCTTTAAATCAAAAACAAGAAGGGCTTCAAGTCCTTAAAGCATTTACAGGTTCCTATTACAGTGGCCCACCAAGCGTGCCCCCATTTAAGGCAACGAAGAAGATGTTCCTCAGGCAGTACTCATGTTAAAAGTCAATCGAAACGCGACTTCTCGGCTTAACATCCTTTTTCATAAGATCCCCGGGAAAATTCCTGCAGCGCACCTACTAAAACAAAGTATACAGGGAGCAAGACAGGTCTCATTCAATTTGCAAATTGTTCTTTTGTTGCTGCGTCATTAATCTTCTTCCGACGCAGTGACAGGGCTCCGTTTATGAATTATACATGAAGAACCTACCAACCTTTGTTCAATTCCTTGTACACCCCGGGCAGGGCTCCCTCTTTTCTTAAAGGCGTTTCCAGAGAAAAGTTGTTATCTCTTCAGCGAGTCCACTGCCTCTGAAATGAAGCGAATACAGCGTTCGCATGACATTCAATTTATAAATTTGCTCTACAAACCACACTTAATTTTTTTTTGATAAATCTTCTGTCAGCCCAAGAACGGATAGAGTAAACTAGTTCCATTAGGCTAATTCATTTGTTGGAACCCTTTCGACCGCTTCCAGTCAAGCAAGGTGACTCTCATTAGCCCACATCACCCCGTAAATCTCGCACGTCAGCTTGCTTAAAAAATCAATTTACTTCCCCGCCTAATTGTGTATGCCTTAGCAACTACATAGAACTGGTTATAGCTTTTGATAATAATTTACAACAACTTTCCACACAAAGTTAAATTATTTTACTTTTGACTAAAATTCAAAATAAATTCTAGGCATCTAAGTTTACATGCAAAGAATTTCTTTAAATTCAATTTCCTTGAAAAAAGCACATTAGCAATTGAAATAAGGTGTTGATTTTAAATCGGTTATTATTATACTATACCCGTATATGCAAAAGCATTATAAAGCTATGCACTACAAATTGTGAAGCCTTAAAAAGCAGAACCGCTTTCAAAATTTCAAAATATTAAGTTTTATTTAAGCACTGATTACAAATACAATCAACAACAAACTAAAATTTTGCACATCTTTATGTAGTATAGTAACTTTTATTCTGTTATAAAAAGAAGCTTGTTGTTTTCAAATTGATAGTTTTATTTTAAAATCGGTTAAAAATATGTATGCTATAATTACATATGTCTAAAATATAAATTTTATCCTTACCGCAACATAACAATTTCCTTAAAACACATATTAAGGTTTAATTTATTAAATTTAGAGAAAATAGTTGAGTGCACGATTATAATTGCCATTTATGAAACAAAATTTGATAACTTTACGTGCACTGCTATTATTTTAGTGTGATATACTCGTACTGCTTATTTCATAAGTTGATAGTCTGAATCGTT
The DNA here is from genome assembly GCA_963969385.1 of Philonicus albiceps. Lineage (NCBI taxonomy): Eukaryota > Metazoa > Arthropoda > Insecta > Diptera > Asilidae > Philonicus > Philonicus albiceps. The sequence continues at coordinate 14,658,769 of OZ017774.1, read as the reverse complement.
TACTCTAAAGGCAATAGTTAGAAAAGCTATATGAACCCAAAAATCAGTAAAATGATCTAAATTATCGTTGACACTGACTGGCGTTGAGATTAATTATCTTCATTATGACAAAGGTGGACATGCATTTATGTGGGATGTCGGGGATTATTGTAGATATTTTTCTAGTCATCCCTTTGCTTTTAAAGGTCTTTGGGATTATAAACGGGAAAGTTGTAGAAGTCCCTTTAATTTCGTCGAGAAAGTTATCCAGTTGTGGTCCCATCTCGAACCGCATGACCTATTTTCGAAGAGTAATCGTTGCTTACCAGTGAATTTTCCTGTCCATCGAGGAACAACTTAAACTGGGGTTATAACCTCCTCGTGGACACCATGTCCTAAAGTTGGTGGAAACTTTTGAATGGCTTCATTAGATTAGTTAGAAGCAGCATTCTTACCCAGCACCGGAACGCTCTTCAATTTTGCTACTGCGGCAGATTTATTTTGCAAAATGGGGCCGCATTTAATTTTTAGAGTAGAGCTCTTGACACAATTCCGGCAAAATTAAAATGAAGGTCGTAGCGGCTTTGAGCTTTTCGGATAGTTATGAGACACAGCGACAGTATATTGCAGGAAGACGTTACCTAGTGCTTAAATTTATGCACTGCCCGTTAGTAAGTATCCTTGGGTACAAAACGAACCAGGTCCAGCTCAAGAAAATTACGTGGAGACTTGGAGCCCTTTCCTAAAGCGACATGGTCTGTTCTAGCCTTTGTAGCCTTCGGTGAAAGGCTTTGGACCTGGAAGTTGAATAAGGCGGAGAGACGAATTAATTTAAATTTATGGATAAGCCAAGCTGAATTGTGATTAATTTCAATCTTTTATTTGCAGATACCTCTGGAGGAAGTACCGTCGTGATCCGAGCAGCGGGAATGGCCTGGTGGGGGATAACAGCACCGACCCACTCGCTGCCAAGTCTATAAACCTTTCGCAGGACGAGGTAAGGCCCTTTGGCTTTTCTAATTTTCTATATCGGTAAGTCATTGACTTTAGGTGTCACAGCATGTATATATGGCCAATTCTGCAGAGCACCACTTTTGCTTGCTGCCAGTGTTTTATATGTCTAATTTAATTGTACTTTTATTTTTATTCTAAGTGTGTGTAAATAAGATGGGTAAAAGGTTACAGAATGGTTAGATTCTTGAACTGTTTCATCCTATACAAAAATAATCTTAAGCTTTGGGAACAAATAATGCCTTCGGGAAAAATACGTATTTAAAATTGTTGTACTGCCTGAAATTGAACTAGACCTTCTGGAATGGGTTACGCTTTTCGTCTGCTTTCTCCGTTTTTAATTACTTCTTCTGTAACACATTTAAAGGGTTAAATAAATATCGGCAAACTATGCATGCGTGGAAGAAATTTGGGTAAAACAAGGTGGCCAGTTTTTCATTGAATGTAAATATTCTAACCATGTCTCAGTCCCTTATCACGCTATTTGGTTTTTCGTACAAGTATAGTTAGGGAAGCAGAAAGAATTCGGGAACGTCTGATATCAAGGTCGAGAAAGCACAAAAACAAGATTTCAGAAAGCCTTTCATTTTTATTAATACATATGAATTTACATTTTTAGTAATCAGGCTCACGTTATAAATGACTTAGTTTTTAAATACATAATATTGGTAATACTCTCTAATCGTATGTTTTTATGCCCTATTTTGGCAAGAACTGCTACTATCGTGCTATATTCATAAATAACAAAAACCAAATGTTGGTTTGCGAATGCGGAATACACATCGAACGGAAAGTGTTTAGTTAAGAATACAGTAAAACCTAAAATGTATATACCTTGGGGTATAAACCGACGCATATTCGTACAAAGATCTTTCATCACCAACATTATGAATCAATCAGAAAGTCCCTTAAAAAAGAAAAAAGAAATATAGAGTGGTGAAAGGAGACAACACTAGTAGCATTTATTTATCAAATTAAAATAAGAATTAATCGGAGTAGTTGGGTGTAATTTGGAATATCCACTGAAAATAAGGGTGGAATAAAAATTTCATCATTACAAATTTCAACTTTTGAAAGTGTTTTATTTCGAAAGTTGAGATTTGCAGTGATGATAGTAATGTATTTCATCTGACGAAGATCTATATAAACGTATGTTTTATTGTGGTTTTTAAACGTACTCGTTTTTTGGTAGTTTTGTGTAAATCGTACCTATTGCATATTCTATTATTTTATATTCAAAATAGTTGAGTGGGGGCTCATTAATTCTAATTAAAAACTACTAAACTAACTAAATCCCGAATTTGATTTGTTTGCATTTTTTGAAACTATATACTTTTAAAAGTATATACATTATGGTCAATGTGTTTGATGTGGCAGGGGGCGCTTTATAAAATTACCGAACACTGTATAGAATGCCCATTCCAAAAGTCATTGTACAAAACGCATTTGTAAGATAAATCTTCATTAAATATGTATTTAATTTGTGTACTTTTAGAAAATTTTTCATTCAGGCTAGCGGACATTTGAGTTTTGAATTAATACAAACAGTAATTGATAGCGAAAATGTGTGCTTCTAGAATATCAAACTGTATAACGAGAAATATCGAACTATTTATATAACTATCCAATAATTAATTTTACCGCTGAATTAATAATTATATATAATACCCGATTATTTTACAAATGCATGTACACTAAAGTTCGAGTTCTAAATCACAAAAAATATCAAATTGTGACTTGTAAGTGTAAGTAGTATATACAAACGTGCATGCAAAATTATATTTTGAATTTATTTTTCTTAAAACAAAATTTGTGTATCGTAGTTTTTAATTCTTCAAGCTTGATAAATAGGCAAAAGAATATTTCATCACTTTTTAAGATTTTTTAATATTATAAAAAAAATTACTAATCCTTCTCGTTAAAAACATTTTGCATTTATATACATTGATTATAATGAACTATAAGTTTTGTGTTCAATTGAACTATAGAGGTATTAACTGCACCGTTTGAAAAAATATGTTAAAAGTCCTGTACAGATTTAATTATATTGTTGTATTCTTCAATAAAAATTGGCATAAAGCTACTATAATGTATGTGTCTTCTATCTTAAAGAAAAATTATGATTTTTATGACCGCTCGTAGTGGTGTTCTCCCTTCAAAATTCCTGGGATATTTTATGCACTATAAATAAATATTTGTAGCGGACAATGAAAGATTTATTCACTTTTAATTGAAAACCGATTTTGCGTCCATATTTATTGTAATATTCGTCCCCCCCTGGACCACTACAAAATAATCGGATGAGTGCATTAGGCTGAGATTTTCAGGAACAACAGCAGGTTTCCTGGTGGCTATACATCCTGGAGAAATTGATAACCCCTTCAGCAAATCGCCCCTAAAAAGTTTTGTGATAAAACGCAGATTTGATTCTATTCTCGAATCGATCGATCGTGTTGCATTTTTAAAGGTTTTATGAGGGTTGCATTTGTAACAGTTGGGCAGGGATACATTCGGCGATTTGTTCCGCCGTACAAACCCGATCCGCTCCACTTATCCCGCCAGCATTCGAACGTAGTTTACATGAAATTTTAACTTAAGCCAGTTGGAAATTTTACAAGCTGGTCAAATGGGGAAACAAGGGAAGGAAATTGAATAATGATTCATTCAGATTACAAAGCTGCTAGTGCTTTGGAAGAGCCCCCGTGCTCCATGCACTTCGCCAGACCGAATCGGACCGATCGAAAATGCACTCAGGCGGCAGCACAAAAGGGCTACTGAGCCGTGAGGAGGCCCCTTTTACAACCTAGTCTTGGAGTCAATGGAACCGAACCGGAGGTCCAATGAACGAACACATGCTCCTGCCATCCAAGTAGAAACAAAAGTAGAAATAAGTAGAACTACATAAACTAGTAATTTCATAAGTGGAATAGGAGCAGCTGCCGCGAAAAAATAGTTCACGTGGATCAACCACATAAATTTTCCTTCATGTCGCTCGCCCAGTGCGTGAAGAGTCCCAGAAAATGACCGAATTTTTTCGGGACCTTAATTTTAGCCCTGCCATCTGCACTGTTTTTAATTAATGGTTCGATTGCGCAAAGGTATTTTTGGCATGGTATTGTGTATAATCTACGTTGCATATGTTTATCTTCAAGTAAATTTAAACAAAAAGGACAATCCTAGTATTAAAACCCAATGGCTCCCCTAATGAGAAAGAATATATGATGCGTCCGATTTGTTGAGTTTTCCTTTACTTTCGTTAATAAGGAAATGTATTGAGAATTATTCATATTGTACATCTATGAAATATTGAAATAAGGCCTTTATTATTGTATATATAGCGTGAATTAGAAAAACATGTTCTCCCGAGTAAAAACTAAGGCTCGCCCATTTTTAGCCCGAAACAGGCACGCACGGCATCAAAACGCCTGTATGGCTCCCAAACGCGGCACCGTACGTCTGATCGAAAACCTTATTTTTTCAAATGCGGCCCGCTGCAGGCACGTATTGTTAAAAGACGCACGAAATAGTACAAACGTAGCATGGTACGCTTACCTTTTTCCAGGTTAAAAATTGAAAATAAATGCAATAAAATTATTTTCGTAGATTAAGGTCTGTGACGTCTCATAAAATAAATAATGTATTCTACTCATATATGTGTAATATATAATATATGTGTAATATATTATTGTTGTTTTTATCTGTCGTCTAATTCAATTTGTAGAAACTAAACAAATTTGTAGATTTTTGTGCCTGTAGCGGGAGCGTGCATACCCGTGTGGCTGGCATATTTTTAAATTTTTGGGCCTGTAGCGGAAGCGAGTATAACTCTGTAGCGGGTGGATTTTTTTATTTTCGTACCTGTAGCGGGAGAGTATCATGATAGTACTGGGCTCATTTGTTCGCTATGCCTGCTAGTTTCGGGCGCATGTATAATTTAAAAAATTTAAATGTTTGTACTTAGTTTGGGCGTAAAGATACCAGACAAATTATTTTTACTCGGGCTATCATATGCCAATCGATTTTTATACGTATGATGTCTCGTTCATCGTTTGTTTCGATACCCCTTTAAAATTACCCCTTCACTCCTTATTTTTATGTTAAGTGAAAATGACTTTAATGCCTACTTACGTAAACAAAGCAGCAATTTCTGTATATGTGATGTTAGAGAGGGAGTTATTGAGAAAACGATGTATAGTAATTGCAACTTTATTTGGAAATGATACTGAGATACATTTTTTTCAAATATTTTATGATAGACTCATATTTTTTAGTTTTTCTCTTTTTTCAATTGCATAAGTAAATAATAATATAGAAAAATTTTGCGTAACTGTACCACAAAATATAAATTTTAGAGAATTTTAAGAATAGGTCTTATTTACTTAAAAGGAAGCATTTGTCTTAAAAAGCGTGAGCTTTTATTTCAATCTATCTGAGTAACCGGGTTCATCACAATTATTGTTTAGTTAAAGACTTCTCAAATGCTCAAACTTGTTATTTTATCCAGTTTAGAATTATCAGCATAATCTGTGGATGTCTTAGCTATAAGTTTGTAAAGATAGTCACATCTTTTTGTTTGTTTGTCTGTTCATTATTGTATTATGTCAGTATGACAGACATCTGCTATTTTTAATTTCGAAATTTATTTATTTTATATTATGTATTATAAATTCGTGAATAGTTATCATAAAATACCGTCAGAAATTTGTTAAAGAAAAATGTTGGTCGCCACAACAACAACATTAGTTTTCGCTATCTCCAAAAACTCTTAAATATAAATTTTCATAACAATTCTTTAAAAGAAATACTGGTCGCCATTTTGAAATCTTATGTTTTATACGCATAAAAAGTAACCTATATGTTAAGCTTGAACATGTACTACCTTCAACCAAAAAATTAAAAATGTTGAACAAAGAAGTAAACAGTCCTTTGATTTTACATGTGGTGTACATAACTATATGTGTGTTTAGGGGTTCGAAATCAGTAACCTTGTAGTACTGAATTTCACTTATATTCGTTCAATTCAAAAAATTGTGGTCGCCATATTAGATCCAGCATCTACATAGAATATGAAAATATCAATAGTAGATTCGAAATTGGCGTTTTAAAGTTACCGATTTACCTTTTACTTTAAAAACCTTTCAATTTCAAAGAAATTGATTCCCACATTGAATCCGTTAGTAAATATAAGAATATGCGTAGTACTAGTTTTCGAAAAATTTTAGTCCGTAATTTTAAACATTTAAGTTTCGAATTATATTCAGTATCAGAATCTCCAAAAATTACTACGTAATTTCATGGATATACCTTAAAGTTTATAATTTACTGCTATTTTGGGTTCACTATTTGAAACCCCGCGAATAAAAAGTAGCCTACTTTTTATGTTGGAATATATATTATACATAGTACTTTCAGTCAAAGAAAGAAAATTATTGCGTCTAAAGTCTAGGTAAGATTGAGTAACAAATTTGCAATTTTATATACGAGGTCTGTTTAAAAAGTATCGCGAATTTTGAATTTTCGCGGGCTACGTATATTCGATTTTCGGCTTTTCTGTGGCGTTATGTTGATACTCATGTCCCTCACTTATGTTAATAAGCTCGGCTATTTTGAATGTTTAGTTAATTTTGCTTGGACGTGTTTTGGCTCTTTTTTGATTTTTGTCTATTCCAAAAAATGGATCAAAGAATCTGTATCAAATTTTTTCTGAAAAACAATGTTGACTGTGGCATATGGTGAATATACTTTGGACCATAGAAACGTTTATCGATGGTACAAAATGTTCTCAGAGGACCGAGAAAATGTGAATGACGAAGAGCGTGCCGGACGCCCGATCACGTCAACAACGGAGGAGAACGTCGAAGAAGTGAAGAAAATAGTATTGGCCAATCGTTGAATCACCGTTAGAGAAATTCCTGAGGACCTAAACTTATCGAGAGGCTCATACCATTCGATTCTTATCAATGATTTGGGTATGATACGGGTCGCCGCGAAATTCGTGCCAAAATTGCCAATTTCAACCAAAAACAGCATCGCATTAACATTATTAAGGAGCTGTTAGAGTCTGTCCGCGACGATTCAAATTTGCTTCAGAGGGTCATAACTGGTGAGGAATCATGGGTTTATGGTTATGACGGGGAAATCAAAATTTTATACAGATTCTTTGATCAATTTTTTGCAATAGGCATAAGTAAGGGATATGAGTAGCAACATAACACCACAAAAAAATCGAAAATCGAATATTCGTAGTCCGCGGAAATTCAAAATTCGCAATACTTTTTGAACAGACCTCGTATATACTCGCATAGTGATGCACATTTTGGCAAGCAATTGGTAAATAAGGAGAAAAATTGCCTAACCTGGAGATGCTATCAATAGAGCCAGTGAATTAAAGTTATCCATCGCAAGCAAAACAATGTGGTGCACCGAATTCCTGGGAGTTAGTTGAGATTTCTCGTCTCCAGAGGTTTCAGCCCGGAGCGGATGCAATTTGCAAGTCGTGCGCTTGTTTTCGTGTAGCCTTTCTTCCGAGGCAAGTGAGGGCATCGAACCATAGAATAAGAGATCCCTTCTTGCTGCTCTGCCCGTGGACTCGCGAGTGCACTCTAAACGTGATTTCACACGTTCGAATTCCGCGTGCAGCGGCAACTACGAAGATTGCATCTCTGCAATTTCGGCAATAAAACAATTCGCAACGCATTTCTACTTAGGGGCCCCGATGAGCACCAACAAAAAACGAGCAGTGCCCAAACCGAAAACACGGTCCATGGTTTCTTTAAATATACCAGGCAACAATTTCCATTAGGTCCACTGCGCACGGAGCCCCGAATAAGGTGGATCCCCTCTAACGATGGATTTTGCAGATATAACAAAAACATAAAGGAACCAGCCAAGAATCAGAACTTCGGCGGTCCGACTGGCCGAGCACTGGGCACCTTGTTCGTTTCTTCTCAGGTGAACTCTACTTTTCGGGTAGAAGTTAAATAAATTGCAAATTGCACGGATGGACTGGGAAATGTTGGGGCCACATCCATTCCCAGTGCAGGAAGTCATCAAACAATTTTTAGTTTTTTGCGTCCAGCAGGTTTATTCTGTTCGACTTCTCCCCACCTCCCTGGAGATTTTTATTGCGCCGCGGCGATTCATAGTGGCTTTTTCCTCGCTCAGTTCGTGCTAATTATTTAAGGTAGCCTCGCTTAATGAGTAAATTTGATAATTTTAGGCGGTTACTGGTCAACGAACCCTGGCAACAGCCAGAGTTGCATCTGCTCTCTTTCGGGAACCCACAGGAGCCTTCATAGTCGGGCACGGTTTGATGGGTGCGTGAAAGCGCAATCAAGGTGCAGGGGCGTAATTATACCCGACACCGACTAGAATTTGGAGAGAAGGAACTAATTAGGACGATACGATTTAGCGGTAATTGCCTTTTACCGCCCATTGTGATTTCACAACGGTTCTGGATAGAAACTGGAAGTGCGGGAGCTGTGCGAGCCAGTTATGCTTAACAAATGCGATCACATGAGTGAGGGTCATCTGCAGACTTATGACCCGATCCGATACATATCTGGCGCCAATTAACCGTAGCTAATCTGCTTAAGTGCCCCCTTTAAAATCAGGTACTGATGTCGTGTAGTTACGATCCCTCTCGCCCTCTTAATGAATTTAATGGGTCACAGTACCTTGCGCCATCATGCTCCTCCAAATGAGAATTTTATGTCGATGTCAACCTCCCTCCTGGGTATTTCTTAGCATACGCGTACCTTCGAAATGAGCCTAGTTCAGAAAATAACGGGACACTTGTGTTCCTGATTGCTTTCGATTGGATATAAACGTTACTATGAAATCGAATGGTGTTCTGCGCTACTTGCACAAAACTCAGGTGCGCCCCTTTTGTGTATTTATGCTCATCTCGACTTGTGACAGCATGCTTCAGCTTGTAAAGCACACCGATCCTACAAAAGGATGGAACATCAAATATCAGAGGGAGTGGCACAAATGATAGCACATAAAATTTGGAACCGGTGCAATTCAATGAGAAATGAGTGGAAAATATTCTGTGAGGTTTTAATTTTTGATAAAATCTACATTTCAATTGTCTACATCTAGGTGCAATATAATGGATATATCGATTACATTGGATGCATTCCATACCGAATGGAGGGGTAGAGGGCTCTCAAGTTGGGCCTTTTAAATAATGCACGAACTGAAATGCAAACGGAATGTGGCCCTTTATTAGAACGTGGTTATTGAGGTTACCTGCTATATTTATTCTGCTCTAACTAGCAGTGCAAGTGCAATATCGAAAATATGCGGTTTATTTATTTTCAGGATTTGGTACACTTTTGGTTAGCTTTGTTTGTATAAATTGTAATGAAAATGATTAAAAATAAATAAATAAAAAGCTTACACAATTGCAACATCGTAAAGTAATTTAAAATTTTATTTGATCCGGACCAGCATACATCGTTCATATCTCACACTATCTTTTAGCCTAAGGGGTTTATTTTCTGAATTGCGCACAAGATCGACCGCAAGATTTTGTGAGTGCAGACCTTTTTAATGAGAATATTATTAATTAATTAATAATAGAGTAAATTAGTATAAAGCATCCTAGACTTTACTTTAATAAGTACTATTCCATGCCATATTGTTACCTTCTTAAATACCATTCTATGCCATATACATACATAATTATTAAAATGTTAAGTAAAATTACATATCTTTCATATTCTGATATATGTACGTTCTGTAAAATAACTATAGCCTTCTAAATAATAGATTCATTTCCAATTTTAATGAAATTAACCCTTCCATATATAAACGCGAAAAATTCCAATATATTGGATATTCCAGTCAATCACTGTGGTGGAAAAAAGTTAAATTATTAAGAATTTTTGCAAAATATTACAAACCGTACTTGTATATATACAATCCGCATACGAAAGAAAAATAATTTGCTTTTTCAAATATATTGATGGAAATATTTTCTTAACCTGTTTAGGTTCGGTACATGATTCCGCATGAATTTTTAGTGATTTAGTGAACGTTCTAATTAAGAAAATAGATATTACATGAAGGATACTATACCAGGTGTACCGGAAAGTTCTTACCGGTTTTCGTGAACTGAAAAAAAAACATTTGCGACATACATTACTTTTCTTATATCATCAAAAGAAAAAGGCCATTAAAAGTTATCGTTTTCTGGTGGAAACTTATGGAGAGCAGAAAAACATATGAGACGTTGTTTCGAAAATTTAGAAGTGGTGATTTTGAGTTGAAAGATAATAAACGTTCGGGTAGACCAAAAACATTTGTGAATGCGGAATTGCAGAAGTTATTGGATTAAGACCCAACCCAAACTCAAAAATAATTGGAAAAAAGGTTAAATGTGGCTTACGAGTAATAGAAAGTAGTAGAAAGATCCAAAAACTGGAAGATGGGTGCCACATGAATGACACGTAAATTAAAAATCGAAAAACTATTTGTGAAATGCTGCTTCAACAGTACGAAAGGAAGTCATTTTTGCATCGGATTGTTACGGGTAGTGATCACTGGATCGCTACAAACAACAAATAATAAATTTAAACCATGCGTTAATGGCAAAACGTCAAAAATGAGCCCGAAGATACGGTAAAGTGATTTTGTTGCATGACAATGCACCGTCACATACAGCAAAACCGGTGAAAGATGCACTGAAATCGCTTGGATGGGACCCGTCGTACTTTCCAGACCTGGTTCCGTCCGATTATCACCTTTACGCATCAATGGGACACGCGTTGACTGAGCAGCACTTTGCAAATTTCAAAGAAGTCGAAAAATGGCTCGATAAATGATGATATGAGTAACCTTTAGAAGCAATTCTTACTCCATCTGTCAATTATCAATAGTAGTATTAGTATTATCGTTGATTCCCAACTTCATCGTCATCAGAATCTGAAGTTCCCATAAAAACCCATAACTATCAAACACAATACAAGCTTACGTCGTAAGGTAAGGTAATTCCGAGGAATATTATAACTATGCTTACGATAAGTAAGTGTACAGTTTTGATCTTATTCACTTTATAAATTCTTTTAATTGTTCTATTAAATTAAAAAACAACAATATGTTTAAATAAATGCACCAAAGTTAATGTCGGTAACAAAAAAATTACTCTTTTATATTTTTGGGAAATATAATTCCAAAAATATTGTTTGAGAAATTCAACAGCGGACCAAAGAGGGTTAGAGTTAAAATACATATATGCTTCCTGAAAAGTGCCAAATCTAACATATTTAAAAGAATTTTGTATTGCGAGTATTTAGATATTAGACTTGACGGTCTAGTTTGGAATATTTAAACACGCTCATTTTGTGCGACAAGAGTAAATAAAAATGTAACAAATATAGTGGGTTACAAATAAGCGGAATAAGTGGCAGTCCGAATAGTTTTAGACCTATGTCGCAGCCAAAGATGAACATTTTAATAAAATGTTCCATAATGCCAAGTCTGCCGTGCAAAATAAAAGGGGTATGTTGGTTTCTTAACCACCTCTTCTTCCTAATGCTCCTCCTACGATTTGAAATTAAATTTAATAAATACTACACGTACATGTCTAAGCACATTAACTATAGGCTAACAGCCGCCATAGTCCACGCTTCTTATTCACGAGAAACCGCACAATTTCATAGCTCCTGAACAGTCTTTGTCTTGACGATAGTGTTTAGATTGTTTCATTGTCCCTCACCGTATCACTAGGTTGAACGAAGGACAATACGAGATGATTACAATGGTGACAAAGTAAGGGAGCTGCCAATTTCGAGTTTAGTGGGTGGCACGCGCCCCAAAATGCTTTTGAATAATAATTTTACCTCATACTCCACGAACAACTGAAAGGAGTCGCCCAGGCTGATGGGACTCGGAACCCAGAGAAAGTTTTACTCTCTACAGAAAATTCCCTGCATGAGGTAACTCATTGGTTTGAAAGGAAAATTTTAATTACACATGCAGATAAACCCAAGTTCACCGTCTGTGGCGGTAAGACTCTGAAATTCAATTAGCCAGAGACGATTTTTATAGAGTTGATAACAGGCAAAAATCACTGAAGAGACAATTCTATGGGTTTTTTACGTATTTTATAAATCTAAACCACTCTCATAAGTTGCTGCATGGTTTTACCTTTTTGTAAAGCCCCACTTATATTTGTGAGAATAAAGCCTTCAAAAGCAATAAAAACAAGATCCTCTTATGTTATCACTCTCTCCGTATGAGAAGCCCCAAATTGCATCCTGAACATGGACTAGATTTTTCAGTTGCTGGACTTTAAGCTCTTTAGTATTTCTGTGGAAGGCACCAACATGTTCTTGTCGTGTTAAATAATTTACCTCGTATTATGGTAAACCCGAAATGCTTTTAGGCACTCTTCTTATATGTCAGCAGAAAGTTGGGCATATGCCATGTCTTCTACAGCTAAATAAAATCCTATTCAATCTTGAAAAGGGGTTCTGATCGCTGGTCACAATGTTTTTCTGTTTGTGGGGCGGAAAAAAGTAAATTAATTTTTAATCATCGTCTATTACGAAATTTGTCACTTCTTCTTTACCTTAAGCCAGGGCTGTTTAACTTTTCTAATCGAAAAAAAGTTATTAAATCGGCTTGTAAGTGTTTTTGTGCAGATATGGTTTCAATTTTATTGAAAATCTTAGATTGTTGAAAATCCATACGATAAAAAATATACGCAAAAATGGAAAGAAGAATATACATGGGAAATATAATTTATGTATACATTAATCATATTTATACTGTCGCTTATTAAACAAAATATAAATCACACGTATATGCAAATATAAATCTCTTATATATTCAATATATCATATATATTTTATATATTTTCTTTTATGCACGACATACTGAAATATTTTATATTGCAGGCCGGTTTTTGAAAATACAAATTTCGCTGAAATCTCATTCAAATAGGTAAATGGGATATTTTCACTATTATGCTCTAGCTCAGTTTTATAACTTAAAGAGGTCAGTTTTCAAGTAGTATATCTTAAATTTTACTAAAATCTCACAGATTTACGGTCATTGAAAATGTCTTCGTAGAGTAATACATGGTATGCTTCAAATGTATTAATTTAAATTGAAGGTGTTAGTAGTAGCAAAGTAAATCCTCTCTTTTGCCATGAACTCAAATTTATAACCTAGATGGAAAACTAACACATCCACATGGCTGAAAAGTAAATCTATACAAAATTTCTAAATTAAGAAAATATGATAAAACACTATATATATAATTTTAAATTAAAATTAATATTTTTAAAATGCTCATCAATAAATTAACAAAACAAACATAAGCACATTACTGCTCTGGATCTGTTTAGTTTATACAATTTTCCTATAAGCAATAATGTAATACCTTAATGCTAAACTGCCTTTTACTATGATTAAACATGGGCAAGATATAGTTACATAAAAGCAAGCAATTTACGGACCCTTAATATCAAATATTCACCTCCCTATCAGATATTTGATAGATTCAACTGTATTCTCCCTAGAAAAAGGCGTTTCCAGAAATTGAGAAAGTAAGACCTAGAATTAAAAAAAAATATATAGTACTACATATACAGAAAAGTGATGCTTTTTTTAACAAGTTTTTGGCAATGTTTGAGTATTAAATGAATTAAATTAACTATGAATGAGGAAAATTAAGTATCACGCAAAATAAAAAAATTTGTATTTTGTCTTACATATTTCTCACAATAAATACATTTTATATTCATTATGAACTAGACAATTTGTGCATGTGTCACCAAACTCTTACGGATTGAACGCACGCATTCGATAGATTCGATATCTCTGCCTTAAACCCTAGATTCAATTTTCGGATATCCACCCCTAGGTAGTCTACAGGCACCTTAAAAGGGATTAATTGCGGTCGTTTGGCTACTGTTGGAAATCTTTTTCCTTCATCGAGGTTAAGACGTACTAGTTAATTTACATAAATTATAGCTAAGATATTGTCTGAATTATGTCAGTGCATTGCAACAATAAGATATTTATGTTTTTTTTTCGGAAATCTGATGCCATGTCACGTTTGATGCCAATTAAGTTAAGGAGCACGTGATAAATTCAGTTTATCGTGCCACCACTGGTAGCATAATCATAAATAACTTCTCTCTAACCATGCGGTTGATCTTCGATTCAAATTGCTACATTTCATGCAACCTCTAACCAAAGCCGATCAGAGGCCTGCGACATAATAAATACTCTCGTATCTAGAGACGGTTCAACTCAATTTATCTTTCGTGTGTCAGAGTTACGCCCGCACCTAAAGCAAATTTGCATTGATTCGCCAATCAAACTATTGCTTTATCGCCAACACAGAGTATCATCCTCGAAGCGATACTTTTGCTGTCTGAAATGTTTTCCGTGATTTTTCTCCTTTTCCCCCCGAATATTTTCAGCTTCATTTGCACTTTTTCTTTATGTTATGCTAAAGAGATAGCTTGTCCCAAACGGCAGCTCCGTCGATAAATTTCGTAATAAATACTCTCTCTTGGCAGGCAAAATCGATATATACTTTTTGATATATTTTTATCTTTAATCAAAAATGCTGAACCCGCTGCATTTACTTATTTCTACAGTTTATACCTATTTATTTTTGAAAGATTAACACTATACGAATGTATATACAGTTGGCCACAAAAGTATCGGGTCAACTAACAGCCTTGATAAACTGCATTTAAATTATAAAACTTTTAACTTGTCTGTTTATTTAAAGGATAAATATAAACTAAAACATACATTTTTCACTTTCCTACAACCATAAATTCGCTCAGAAACCAAACCTGACAAAAATATCCGGCCATTAAACAATTATCTGGGAATAAATGTAATTCCCGGAAAAATTAGATCATTATATATGCGTAGAATGTCATACTACCAAGAAGGTTAGTTTATCATTGTTTTCGCGTGCTTTAGTTGCCCCGTTGTCTTTTCAAGTGTCCGAAATGCCAAAAAAGCATGAAACGAGTTTACCAGAAAGCAAAATAATTATCTCTCTTTTCGAAAAGGCATATTCCCAATGGAAAATTGCAGGTGAGAAAGAAATACCATGAACTACAGTGCAGAACATTATAAATAAGTTTAAAAGTGTCGGTATATTAATAAATAAGCCTCGTTCGAAAATACTGAATGCGAGAGAAGAAAGACAAATATTAAAACGTGTGAAGGTAAATCTTAGTATTAGCGCTAGAAATATATGTGCTGAAGTTCAAAAAAGTTCTGGAAAAATTTTGAGTGTGGAAACTGTTCGTCGAACGATAAGGCAAGCAGGATACCATGATCGAGTTGCCCGAAAAAAACCATAGATAAATAAAGTTAACAGAAAAAGAAAATTGAATTCGCAAAAAAATACGTTCATAAGGTAAATTTGATGTATTTGACTCATCTCGAAGAAAAATTGTGTGTATAAAGCCAGGAATTGAGTTAAATAAAGAAAATCTGCAACCAACCGTCAAGCACGGAGGTGGTATGGGTATGTCAGCAGCTGGCGTTGGAAATATTCATTTTATTGATGGAAAGATGGACCAATACGTGCACATCAACATTCTAAAGGAAAATTTAAAAGTTAGTACACAAAAGCTGGGATTGAGAAACGATTTTGTCTTCTAACAAGACAACGATCCCAAACATTGTGCTAAAAGAGCTAAGGAATGGTTGCTTTATAATGTGCGAGGACAGCTGGAAACACCTCCTCAATCGCCCGACATGAACTCCATAGAACATTTATGAGCTGAATTAAAAAATTCGTTGAGTACTTGAGAATCACTAAAGCAATATCTCCAAGAAGAATGGAACAAGATAAACTCCAACCTAACAAAAAGACTTGTGTATTCAATGCCTGAGGGACTAAAAAGTGTTATGAAATCGAATGGCTATCTAACAAAATATTAAAATATTATTTACATGATTTGGCACACTGTTTTTCTCCTTACAACACTAAGTGGCCGGATAATTTTGTATGCTTTATTTTATGTAAATATTTGAAAATGATTTCTATTTCTAATTTGTGAATTGTTATTTTTATTTAAACATATATAATCCTAAAGTATACTTGGAAGTGTATGTGAAAATGAAATATTAAAGTAACTTCTAAGCAAATGTTTTCTTTTAATTACGTACAGTGCCGGATTTACCTAAGACAGGGCCCCAAGCAACCTCAGGTTTTCGGGGCTCTCATTCTAAAATTAACCCCCCCCCAATATTTTAAAATAATAAATAACCAGTTAATTTTGCAAAATCAATATATTATACAGTTTACTTATAATTTACGAACTAAATTACAACTTTTTCCTACATTTCGCAGTCGCAAATTGATGAATGACATCATCAAAGTCAAGTTTTTGAAGCTTGTCTTTTTCGATAAAAAATAACGAAAGACACGAAATACGAGCGACCGAAGCGCCAACTATACGCGCGAAATACAGTTTTGAACTAATTTAAATTCGTTTGAGGACAATGAATAATCGATATTGTTTACATGGATTTTTTCATTTTGCATTTTTTATTTATTTTTTTTTTTTAATTTCCGAATGTATTTTCAACATTTTTCAATTTTTGGGGCCCCTGTCCAAGCGGGGCCCCAAGCAATTGCTTCCTTTGCTTCCTGGTAAATCCACCACTGATTACGTAAAGTTGACAAAGTAAATGAAGTGGCCGGATACTTTTGTGACCAACTATAGATAAAGTGACACATTTATGTTCTGTTAAAGATCATACTATGGATCATACTCAAAAAATACTTTGTTGAACAACATCATAACTGAAATGTTTCAGAACGGACGTTTTTCTTTTTCTTTTAAAAACACATAAGTCAATTAATATCATTAAGATTCTAAGATGTTCATTGAAATATTGAAATCATCATTAGTAATACATATTTTCATTATTAAACTAACCATAAATATTTTATTTACAAGTTTAATTGTGGTGATAATAGTTGGCGGATGTTTTAGTCGATTTGATGCAATTTTTATGTATTTACGTTAAACGAAAGCAAATTTAACCGATTTTCATCAAAAAATGTTCGTACAGAGGCAACAAAGCTCAACAAAAAAATACCTTCCTACATATTGATGTACTCTTGGCATTGATATTCGCTCAGCTTCAATCAGAAGGAGCTACATACAGGTGCATATAGACGCTTACGCTGAAATATCCAATTTAATATAAACTTGAGCTACGGTTAACTCTGAATAAAGTCAGCTTAAGCTAAGATTTATACGACGTAATCTGGTTTGAATCGAATTTTCTCCGGTCTGTCTATTATGATAGAATTTCTAAACCCCTGAACTGATTTTAATATAAAGGAATACTAATTAAAGTAGGATGTATTATCTTCATAGGCTTGGATCGGTTTAAGTTTCACATAAGGATCTTCGATAAATCTCTTTATGTCCCATAGTAGGTAACTCGAGCAACGCCGAATGCTAATTAACAATAATATTATATTTTATCCAAATGTTGTAAATATATGTATATGGGGGCACTGTAGTTAGTGCAAACACAGTTAAAGGTTAATATTAATCTATGTTTTAGAAAAACAAAATTCGTGTAAAAATGGCATTGGTATTTGGTTCACAGCGAAAATGTCCTTAAATTCAATTATTTAAAACTTTAATAAATAACAAAAATATTTAAGCTCCAGAAAAACTCTCAGTGATTACATTGTATGATAAATTTACATTACCAACGCAACGCTTAGGTATGGATACGTTGCATCATTTTTTCGATCAGGTACAGCTCTGTGATTTTTCAATTTAGAGCTCCGAATTGAAAAAAAATACGGCAACCCATTGAAGATGAATATTTAGCTACGCTTTAAATCTGTATACAGGCTTCATTTTCATATTTATTAGCAAATCTAGCTGCAGACCGAATGCAAACAAAAGTCAATCCTGAATTTTTTTTCGAGCTCCACTAGAAACGAGGTTTTCGGCTCGAATTTACATTTTTGTAATCAAAGATAACATATCGGTTTACAAATAAAAAAAAACCCTCGCACTGTTGGTACAAACATTTTGCTGGAATTGTGTTCGCTTATCAACCTGGGCTGGGCCCTCTGAGTGCACACCCCACGCTCAGATAGGTTTTTGAAATAAAATGGTTCTGGCAAACAAAATAGGCGTCATCTAATAAAAAGCAGAGTATTTGACAAAAATGCTGCCAAAATGAATAGCACGTTGCTCTGCGTTTTTTCGTGTACGGTACCAGGGCAGGTAAATACTTTGCCTTCCCACGGGCGAAGCGCCCCGGGAGCCACGGGAGCAACTATAGCCTGGCAACTGTGTGCACAGCATCCTACTTCCCGGGTGGTTTTTAGCTCCACTCTGGTGAGGCTATTTTGGAAGTGGTGCTTTCTCCCTAGGGTCTACAGCCCATTTCGATGGAATCAGCTCAATCCTATCAGCGTTAATTAGCAGCTTTTGCGTGCTTATCAGACCGTGTGACTGGCCGCGATTATTAAAGCCAACTGATCAATCGAATCCGCGGAAGGACAAATCAATCAGGGCCCAATAAATAGTGGACGAAATTAATTTTGAATTTTGGGTGAATCATTCGGTTTCGGTTAGGGTTGATGACCACCAACACCCGCTACTACTCTGACAAAATCGATTCTTACCCACGAACATTTCTCTAAAACTTTAAACGAGCAACTTTTTATACTATGGAAATAGAACGGCATATGGGGAAGTCCTCTGGATGTGTTTCAACTCTTTCAAAATCGAGGCTGAGAAGGCTCTCCATTTGCTCAGCAATTTATTTAAAAGTTTGAAAGAGCCATTCTGGGTGTCTACACAATTAAAACTACTCCAATTTAAGGGCAGAGGAATACAAAACAAGCATATAATAAATAAAAATTGAAAAATAGGTTCATATTTACAAAGTGTGAACGAAAAGTGAACGATTAATATAATTTTCGGTATCGAATCGATTATTTTTATTTCAACTGTTCATATAATGATTTTTTCTCTCCTTGTACAGTAAACACGAATTAATTATCTCCTTTCACATATTCGAAAATCGAAAATTTATATTTATATAAGTGCAATTGGATTAGAAGCACATAACATTATATAGATATGTACACACATATGCGCATGTAGGTTTTTAATAAAGATAAGGTTTTTTTAATAGACAGTAACAAAACACTTTAGAATGTAAGAGAAATCTTAATCCTGAATTCTCCTTAATGCAATTATAAATAAAATTTATTTTTCTCTCATGTAAAGTAGAATGTAATTTTTTTATAGGTCTTGATCCAAATGCCACCCAAATGAAAACACCCTCGCAGTACAATTGTGCCTTGAAATTTATACTATATGTCTAAAACCTAAGATTTAGAAAATTTGTGCTGGGTTTTCCTAAAAAATTATTATTTATTTTGATGTTTCGTATTAATTAATAGTTACAGTGTTAATCTCGAATTTTTATACAGTATAATTTCAGTATCTTCTTACCTTCAGAAGAAAGGTTCTGAAAAAAGTTACTGTTTTATAAGATCTTTTCAATCCCTCACATATCAATTATGGGCGTTAGCATTCCAAAACGGTTGGGATGTGGAGGGAAACCAAGTACGACCAATTCGTCTTTTGATCAAAAACTTAAATCGAATGGTCGAAATACTATTAAATGTTTCAAATAAATAAAATTGATTTTTGAAAGATAATATCTTGTGTGGAAATAATAACGAAGTAAAAATTACCCTTGTATTTAGTTGTTTTATACCAAGTGTTTAGTTCTGCGCGAATTCACTTTCTCACACCAAAGCCGCTGATCCTCACTGGGTCCGACAGCGGGCACACACGTCCCTAGGAAGGGTGATTTGGGGTTTTTTTCTTTTCAAATTAAAACACTTTATTTGCGCTTAATCATTTAGTCCTTTATTTAGCGCTGAGAGGAAAAAGCCTTGGAGATGGCATAAAAAACCTCTTGATACAAACTTTAGATCAGTTCTTGACAACAGTCGATCGAACAGTGACCAGACACAAAAATCTTTTTAGTTCTTAAAAGTAAAATGCAGGCCTCAACAACTGCGACTGAAGCAAACCCTTTTTTATGACTTCTCCCGAAATACTTTATTACGGTCGAGTCCTATTTAGGTTTACTATCATCTCTGTCGCCGTTTGCGAGTCTTGTAATCTAGGAAACGCACATGTTTCCTTACATAGTCTGGCAGTTTATAATTACATAAAGAATTCTGGCTCCAACTTCTAACGTTGTTGCCGTTAAAGATTATCTTAACAAATAGGCGCCTTTCGCCTTAACATACTGCCCGCCTCGCTACGAGTCAGTAGCGAAATATTAAATATATTCGTTTATGTAATTGATTTAGAATGAATTATAATACATTTTTTTTGTGTTTTTTATCGTAAGTACATATTTGCTTAATTCTATTTGAACATAATTGCAGTGAGTGTACGCATATACTGCCCGCCATGCATCACTTATACATATTTAAAGGAAATTTTAAACTTCTAAAATTCTTAATCTATGTTTATATGTACGTAAATTCTTATGCTAACAAATTAATTGCTGTTAGTTTTGTTAGTACTTGTTGTGAGAATCAATCGCTCATCTCTTCTGAGTCTGCAGAGCGCAGTGGTAGTAAACATATTTTATTAATTGCTCGGGTAAAACAAGATTTTGCAGTTTTAATTTTGACTACACGAACTAGTCCATCTTTGCCTGGAAAGCACTCGATTACGCGGCCTAGTTCCCACTTACATGCAGGTAATAAGTCGTTGCGGATCACCACAATGTCCCCACTGGACAAATTTTTAGATTCTGTTCGCCACTTAAGCCTCTGCTGTAAGTGCAACAGATAATCTTGACGCCACATGCGCCAAAATTGATCGCGCATTTGCTGAATGCGTTTCCATCGTGACAATCTATTTCGCTTGTCATTACATAAGTCAGGTTCAGGAACAGACATTCCCAAGCCGCAGCCGAGGAAATGGCCCGGCGTGAGGAAGCAGAAATCGTCAACCCTATCAGTCATAGGAGCAATTGGACGCGAATTTAAACAAGCACCAATCTGAGCAAGTAAAGTACACATTTCTTCAAAGCTCAGAATCTGGTTATTTATGACAAGTTTTAAGTGATGCTTCACGCTCTTCACACCCGCCTCCCATAATCCCCCGTGATTAGGAGCAGCGGGTGGGATAAAGCTCCATTCTACGCCTTCTGAAGCAAACCAAGATGCTAAATTTTGGTCTTTCTTAATTTTCGCGAAAGCTTCTCGTAGTTTTCGTTCCGCTCCCTGAAAGGTAGTACCATTATCGCTCATCATAACTGCTGGCAAACCATATCTTGAAATAAATCGTCGAAAAGCAGCAAGGAAAGCTTCAGTTGTGTAATCAGATACAAATTCTAAATGTATGGCTCTGGTGACCAAACACACAAATAAGGCAATGTATCCTTTATGTGCGGCTCGACCCCTTCCAGCTACCGCGCGTACCATAAAGGGTCCAGCGTAATCAACCCCGGTCTTCGCAAATGGTCGCGATGGCATAACACGATCACTTGGTAAATCTCCCATTTTTTGAACACATGATTTTTCGCGATACCGCGAACAAATAATACACTGGTGTATACATGAACGAATCTGATTACGTCCGTTTATTATCCAATATTTTTCTCTTAACACCCGTGACATTAATTGGGCTCCTCCATGCAGCGTAGAGTAGTGAACAGCCCGTATTATAAGTTTAGTTAAATGATGTGATCCAAGAATGATCGGATGAGTGAGAGAAAATGGTAATTGTGCATTTCTCAATCTACCTCCTACTCTAAGTAATCCTTTTTCGTCAATAAATGCGTCAAGTGCTTGTAGTGCTCCTTTAGGTAGATTTTTCTTTTGATTTAACAACGCTATTTCTTTACTAAATAACTTCTCCTGGATATGCTTTATCCAAAGATTGGATGCTTCCTGGATGAAGATACAAAAGGTTTTAGATTGTTCTTGGCCTCGATGTCGCGCTAACATATGCTTTATTCTCGCTGTGAATCGTAGAAGTTTCGGCCAAGATGAAAATCGTTGAGCTAATTGCTCAGTTGAATCGACTTCCCGTACTACTTGTGTAGTTAAAGATGCTGATTTGAGCTCAAGGTTAGATTCGTCGGGACCTAATGACTCAAGCGTCGGCCACTTCGTCTGAGGTTCAGACAGCCATGATGGACCGTACCACCATAAATTACTAACAGCTAAATTGCTTGGTGTAACTCCGCGGGACGCAAGATCCGCGGGATTATCTTCGGAAGGTACGTGTCTCCAGCTAATTTCCGGGAGGGTTTCATGAATTTTCCAAACACGATTAGCTATGAATGTCTTTAATTTGCTCGGGCAAATTCGCAACCAAGCAAGTACAATAGTCGAATCTGACCAACAAAAACAAGGTATGTTTTCTTTCGGTAACGCATCTTGAACACGAGTAAGGAGTTTAGCTAATAAGACGGCAGCACTTAATTCTAAACGAGGTATTGTCATTTCTTTCACTGGCGCGACACGAGTTTTGGAAGTTAAAAGCGTAATTTTTGAACCCTCTTCTGTTTGACATTTCAAATAAATAACCGCAGCATATGCTTGACTAGATGCATCAGCAAACCCGTGCAGCTCCCAGTTACAATCCTCGATCAAACTCCCGGTCCATCTTGGGATGGATATTGTCGCAAGACTAGAAATATCTTCGTAAAATCGTGACCATTCTCTTAATAAATCCGCCGTTAATTCTGTATCCCAGTCGATACTGTTTCGCCAAAGTTTTTGCATAAAAATTTTTGCCGTTATGACCGCAGGCGAAACCCAGCCCAAAGGGTCATAAATACTTGCAATTATTGATAATACCGAACGTTTGGTTATGCTATCGATAGGTTTTAATTGTATAGTAAAAGAAAACTGATCATCTTGTCGACGCCAATAAATTCCTAATGCTTTTGTCGGAGAATCCTCAAATAATTTGGTAGGATCACGCGCGCGCATATTTGTCGGCAGATCATGTAATAAATCTTCTGTATTAGATTCCCATTTACGGAGAGTAAAGCCTCCGGCTCTAAGCAGTTTTATTAATTCATCGCGTATGTTTCGACATTGTTCTATAGTATCTGTACCAAAAAGTATATCATCCACGTATATATCGCTACGCAGAACCGCTGCTGCAATTGGAAAACGTTTTGATTCATCATCGGCTAATTGTTTAAGAACGCGCATCGAAAGATATGGAGCGGCTGCGGTTCCATATGTGACGGTCTTCAATCGATAAGTTCGAACTGCACTTTCACCTGGCGGCTTCCAAAGAATACATTGATACGCGGTATCTTGAGGCGCGATTTCGATTTGACGAAACATTTTTTCAATGTCTGCTAAACATACATAACGGAACATTCGCCAACGTAAAATAATATCAAACAGCTCCTGTTGAAGCTTAGGACCGACGAACATGCAATCATTTAAGGATTTTCCGTTCTGTGTGCGGGCTGATGCATTAAATACGACGCGAAGCTTTGTTGTTGAGCTGGATTCGCGAATTACCGGATGATGCGGAAGAAAATAGCGGGTCGTGGGATTATCAGAATAACAATTATCTGGGGCCATATGCCCTAATTCTAAATATTCGCGTAAAAAGTCATGATATTGACGATAAATTTCGGGTTTTTTACTCAAGCGAAATTCTAACTTGCGATAGCATACTAGTGCAGTACTATATGATTCTCCTAAATCCGGAATCTCTTCTTTAAATGGAATGCGGACTTGATATCGGCCATCTTCGCGACGAATTGTCGTAGAATGAAAAATATCTTCGCACTTGATATCCTCTTGAGAAAGCAAAGGCTTAGTAGGAACCTCCTCAGTCTCCCAAAATTTTTGTAATAATTTCTCAATATTATCAACGCGTGATAAGTGTACGAACGCTGTTCCGTTTTCATTGTTGGATACACTTATTCGCCCGGAAATTATCCATCCAAAAATAGTTTCTTGAGCAACTGGTTCATCGTCCCGTCCTATTCTTACCCCTTTACGCAAAATTGAACTGAGAACTTCCGCTCCAAGTATCAGTTCTATTGATTGATTTGCGGTAAGATTGTCATCAGCTAGTTCTAAATCTGCGAGATGATGAATTGAACGAATGTCGGAATTAACACCGCGAGTGAACTTTGTTAATTGCTTCAATATTAAAGCTTCTATGTGAATTGCCGGCGAATCAGGACGTCGTCCCCTCACAATCAAACTCGCACTTGTTCGTACATGCTCAGCTTCCAATGCTCCGATACCATGAACCACAACGTTTGTAACCTTCCGAGGAACCTTTAGAATTTTACACACTTTTTGTGAGACAAAACAAGATTCAGATCCTTGATCAATCATCGCGCGAATCACCATTTCACGCCCTTGGGGAACAGATACTCGCAGCATGGCTGTTGCGAGAAGTACGTTTTGAGACTTAGATAGTCAGGAGGAAAATGATGTACTCGCCTGTTTCTTTTCTGGAGGTCCCTCTTTGGACATATCAGCGGTTGCCGAGTCAATACTACGTTTTAAATCTATACTGTTATGTAATAATGAATTATGACGTTTTCCGCAATGAATACATGATCTTTTGTCAGCGCAATTAGACGATAAGTGATTTGATCGCAAGCAATTAAAGCAAACGCGTAGTTTCCTGACAATTTTATTACGTTCTGACAGTGCAGCTTTACGAAATGTCGGACATTGAAATAGCGAATGAGTATTTTTACATTGCGGGCATTGATTTGCATTTGAATTTGAAGTATGAGCATGCATCTGCATACGCGATCGCGGTGGTTGTGTTTTTAAAGAATTCTGAAACTTCCTTGCTGTTTCATCGCTCCTGCAAATTTCTATTCGCTGCCATACAAATTTTTTAAAATCGGTAAAAACGGGATCGACCGTTAACGTTTTTGAATGTTTCTCCCATTCTGTCAGTAAAATTCGATCAAATTTCGACCGCACTATAGTTAACAACAACCCCCCCCATTGGTCCACGCCGGCACCAAGTCCCTCAAGGGAGATGAGGTGTTCCTGAACTTCATTGATTACC
This sequence comes from Philonicus albiceps, assembly GCA_963969385.1. NCBI lineage: Eukaryota > Metazoa > Arthropoda > Insecta > Diptera > Asilidae > Philonicus > Philonicus albiceps. The sequence continues at coordinate 14,633,681 of OZ017774.1, read as the reverse complement.
CTCTCGTAATCATTTGCATCATTAGCCCTGATAACCGTTTCAATGTTAAGCAGAGCATCACAGTGAGCCTGTCGTAATAGGCGAGTATTATCGTATTTTTCATTTAGTTCTTTCCAGGCGCGATCGAAGTTACTTTCCGAGGCAGGCAAGTTTTTAATTATTCCCGCAACATTTCCAATTAAACTTCTTTTTAAATAATTTAATTTGTCTGTTTTTGATAGATTTGTGTTAATTACCATTGATTCAAAGGTATTTTTGAAACCTATCCACTGCGCTCTATTTCCGTCAAAAGTTGGTGGATCAAGCCGACTCAGACGGCCTACTGAGATAAACGAATGAGACTCACCGGATTGTTCAATAGTAGCCGGAATTCTTGTTGAAGTCATCGGTGCCATTGGTGTCTCCCTGGGAAGAAGCCGATGTAATGCCAATCGTGCACCTCTATATTGTTGTCGGGCAGCTTCGAATTCGTTGTTCTCGAAGAAAGGCAGTTGTCTTCGTTGCTCTGGAGTCCATTGAGAGCAAATTTCGTAATAATTTGCTTGACAGGCATCCCATGTTGATTGAAGATCATCAAGCCGTAATTTAATTTCATCCGTTGGCGGAGTTAAGGATTCATCCTGTGTCTCCTCATGGATATTCGCGATTTCCCCTAAGCGTTCAACTAATCCGACGACACTCAGTTCAAGAGCTTGCTTTTTTGGAGGCATTTTTGAAAGCAAAATCCACTTCACTGCTCGCACAACTCTTTTTCTTCACAGTATTTTCACCGCGATTATTTTATTTTATTTTTTTTTTTTTTTTTTTTTTTTTTTGGCAATATTTATTGTCACTTTCTAATTAATTCACCATAAACACCACTTCCACTCGGTTGCCAGTGAGATTTGTCTTTTTAACTTATCCGGCTCGAAGGACCATAATGTTTAGTTCTGCGCGAATTCACTTTCTCACACCAAAGCCGCTGATCCTCACTGGGTCCGACAGCGGGCACACACGTCCCTAGGAAGGGTGATTTGGGGTTTTTTTCTTTTCAAATTAAAACACTTTATTTGCGCTTAATCATTTAGTCCTTTATTTAGCGCTGAGAGGAAAAAGCCTTGGAGATGGCATAAAAAACCTCTTGATACAAACTTTAGATCAGTTCTTGACAACAGTCGATCGAACAGTGACCAGACACAAAAATCTTTTTAGTTCTTAAAAGTAAAATGCAGGCCTCAACAACTGCGACTGAAGCAAACCCTTTTTTATGACTTCTCCCGAAATACTTTATTACGGTCGAGTCCTATTTAGGTTTACTATCATCTCTGTCGCCGTTTGCGAGTCTTGTAATCTAGGAAACGCACATGTTTCCTTACATAGTCTGGCAGTTTATAATTACATAAAGAATTCTGGCTCCAACTTCTAACGTTGTTGCCGTTAAAGATTATCTTAACAAATAGGCGCCTTTCGCCTTAACACCAAGCTTAGCCTTAGATTGGGAAAATTATATAAAATTAGAGACTAAGACCAAGATTATTTTCCGAAGCAATTGTATATTCGTTGGTTAGGTTGGTGTGATATTTGGCCGATTGTGTTACACGTAGCGCGGGTAACCATGATTGCGCATGTGATTCGAATACACAGCCTCTGGGACAGTAGTCCAGCGTGCTAACAACTGAACTACCAGAGGCCCCAAGCAATTGTATAGTTTTGAAAAGTTATATACGAGTTTCCCTAATAATTTGACTTTGATGTTTATCATAGCATTTAGGCAATTTTCCTTAGTAAAAATGTACAGTCATATATAGAGTAGACCCACTGATAATTACATTGGATGGAACATGTAAAAGTATTTTAACTTTTGGGTTTCATAGAGTAATGTACTATAAATATCTTTAATTGATAATATAGGAACTATTGATTTGGTTCTAATTAAACAAAATTCGGAGAGTATACGGATTTTGTTCGAAACATATAAAGTGGCTAATTTCCTGAATGGGTCTTTAATACAAGGGACTGTATGTATAGTATATATGACATTATTTTATATATAAATGTGTGACAACATTTAGCAAAAAATAAATTCGTTAAATTTTAACTCAATATAATACATATGTCTTTTACAAGTGTGGACTTTGTAAGCGATACAAGTAAATTGCATATCGAATTTGCATATGAATATGCCATATTGAACGTAAGGGGAAATGAAGAGTCAAGAATGGGGTATGAGTTTCACGGCTGGACAGTTGCGTCATATACAATTTCTAAATTCTGACTTTTCTTATAATATATAAAAAAATAAAAATTGTACACAATTTCCAAATGTTTTAGTGTAATTTACCAAAGTTTTAAGTTAAGTTAATGTTTGCTCCTAGATTTACCTTAACAACAAGTTTTTTTTAGTGTTTTACCTAAAATCTTAAGAGAACCAAGATTTCTTTATTTAATTTTTATACAAGCTTTTCTATTTGTGTATATATATATAAATGTTTGTTAAGTAAAGGGAACAGTTCGAAGCGTTAGGTGGGGATAGAAGCACATTATTCTCAGGTTGGTTAACGGGTAGCTATATCTATCTATTTTTTCATAATTGTTTTATTTAAGTCTTCCTTGCAAAATTCGGTCACCTCGGCCAATTGTATATTACGTTTACTATTATTATGTATATTATGAAGTGGATCTTAATCCGAAATTTTGTGGTCCTAATACGAGTGAATTCAAATAAGGGCTGCGACAACCAAAAGCCAGTTGTGTCCGTCAATCCAATTTTTAGTATTTGTGCATTTACTAAAAGGCGACGTGACAATGTGAAAATCCCCATTTACTCGTTTGTCAATCGAAATTGCGAGAACAAACACAAAAACAGGGAAGTATATGAGACCGTGCAAAACTGAGTAATAAGGATTCAGGATTGTTCAACAGTTTCGAATCTCGGCAGGTGACTCGTCCCATCGTCCAAAATTGCGAGGCTCGGACATTCCTTTACGGATACTCTAAGCGTCCTATCTCCCAGGGGACAGGTAATTCCGGCAGTTTTCTGGTGAAATATGAGCGCTTAAAATATGGACGTTGTTGGCGAGGCTCCAAGCGAGGTGGAGGCATAGGCTGTCACGGCGTGTCCAACAATTTGTCGGCTTGTTTCCATAAATTCGCAGCCATTGGGAAATTGCCGGCCATCTCTGGAGCTGTTAGTGGGACCGGGAAGAAGGAGGGGGTTGCTTGGTGTATTCGATGCCATTTCGGTTAAATGCCCAAAATACTGGTCCATTGTCTGACGGTCCCATGAATCTGGACGTAGATATCGTCACAGCCTTTCGGCCCTTCGACGGAGGCCGCAAATCCTGGGAAAACAGGTCCGTTTATGTTGCTCTTTCTGTTAAATGTTGTCCAGTGTTTTGCTGTTTGTTGTTGTTACAGTCACTTTGCACAGTTTTTCAGTTCTGTTCTTATTTTGATTTTTCGGTGTCGAATCCAATGACTGTCGTAGTTTTGTTTATTCTTTTTTTCCGTTTCAGTTGAAATCGACGGAATCAGGATACACAATCAATCGTAGTAATGATACCCTAGAGTCGAGCACTGAGATTGTAGCAAAGTACGATGGTTGCGTGGGTGGGGTGACAGTCAATGGTACCGCGACCACCAATGTGCTCAACCATTCGGGCGCGAATGGTTCGGTCATAACAATGACCTTAAAGAATAACCATCTAATTGTTGAAACGGAAGAGAGAAATGTAAGTGATTTCACATATAAACAAATATTACTTTTCGTTACTTCCGTTTCCTTTCATTTTAATTTGTTTGTATTAAGTTTGCTTTATGATCGGTCAATGTGACATACTTTGGTTTCTACCAACTAGCACATCTATCAAAAACTCTGAAAATTTCTTCTCTTCCCACGGCCACTGTCGTGCTATTTTGGATGTAATTGTCGAATAATGTGTACATTTTTCAACCTTAAATCTTCAATTTCGTCTTCTTTGAAATTTCAATTGATTTTCTGATTTCCAAGGGAATGCCCATTCTATCAAGCTCATAATGAATTTTATTACAGATCGTAATCTTATTTAAATCTTTCAGAACAATATTTCATCTTGGATTTGGGTAATACACACAATATTTATGAACTAACTTATTTATTATACATAATGTCGAATAATTTTTCTTCTACTGCTCTTATAGTCAAATAACACTATGTTGAATTTTTACACTAACATATTTTAATTTAAATATTAAAATGTACAAAAATGTTTCATTGATAGAGATTCAGATATTCGAGGATAATTTTGTAAGTTTGTAATATAACTGATAAATTTTAATCTCTTTAGCAATATTCTTTTGTGCTAAGATCTCAGATATCCAACACGCGCAAAATTACGTTTTGTACGTTCTTTGATTAACTTCCATGTAAAATTTTCACAAATTAAGTACTTAACATATAAATAAAAAGAACTGCATTTAGCTTGTTCTTAGCTTTTAATTTATCGCTGACAAATTCCTACTAATCCTTGTGGTTATTTTATCTAACTATTGATCTACATATAACCAGAGCTAGATTCTTTAGATTTCTTTATGTACAGAATTGTGTCTCCGAAATTTGATGTTTGTTTTAAAATATTTTTTTTTATGTTTCAAAACAATCAATTTATCTAAGAATCGATTTTTTAATACAAAAATAAAAATATACATACCTATACTGAATTTAAAATAATAAAAGCACGTTTCCATTTTACAGTCCATAATAGGAACAAGGATACTTTCTGTAAGTTTTTCTTGTGCGCTCGCAAAACAGCTTGCATAAGCAAAATTAACTTTTTATTAGTTATTTGGATTAGCGAAACCGAAATGGAAATTAATAGTGACAAGTTATAAGTATGAAATCTTTTCATTGAATTTATGACTCGTATGATTTCAGCTGTATCTTTTGATTAACTTTATTCTGGTTTGAAGGGCGTAAAAATAGGCAAAATGTTGAGACCTTGTTGCTGTTGAAAATAAATAAAGAATAACTATGAAATATATGTTTTTTTTTATTCTAATTTAAACAACTATATCTCAGCACAGACATTTCGGAAATAAATAAATAAAACAGAATAGTAAAGATTGAATTAATATGACTTTTTGTCAAAATTTTGAAAATATGATATTTTTTAAATAAAATTATTACCGATATTTATACGATAGCTATTATTATACGCCCTAAAACATAAGATAAAATGTAATTCAATCCATGAAGTAAGTTTGATATTAGTAAAATTTCATCTATTAAAATTTACTTTCAAGCAATGTATTAGATGGCTTATGCAAAAGTGTATTGAAAATTTCAATTATTGAAGTAAATATTCAAGAAAACTTTTTTAGAGTGTACAGAAAAGAAGAAGTGCGAAAATTTAAACTCGATCTGGGTTTCGCCAATTGAAATTGTAACCAATATGTAAGGGTTTTCAGAAATTTTTGAGCAGCGATTTATTACATAATTTTGAATCATAAATTATAAATTTTCTAACTAGCATTTTAACATAAATTTATTTAATGCACAATATGGTGGACCTTGGCAAAAATGTTTCCATACATCGACTGTTTTTACAATCTGTATGCAACTTATCGCCTACCAATTGGGCACTTAAACGATTCAAACAAGCTTATAAATAATAAAAGATTTCAATTATTTAAAACTAGGACCGTCCAATGATCGAAAATTGACCACAACATAAGTGAACTTTTTTGAACAGAAAATAAGTGAATTTTTATTCATTTAGTAAAGTTATTAAATTGTAAGTACATTAATAGGCGTGTCGAATGATCGTCGACTACATACAAAATGCAAATTCAAATGCAAATGCACTCAAATAAAAATGTATACGAAAAAAACACAATCACTTTCAGCAAAATAATTGAAAAAAGTCACCTAACTGATGACACGTTCAACTAGCCTGAATTCATAAACAAAAACAAAAACAAAATGTATTGCATCTCACTTTATAAATTGACGCTACTCATACACTTGTCTCTGTTTTTTCAAACTTTGCTGTCCGCAGGTCAACACCTTTGCAGGTATTTCCCCTTGTGTCTTTACCCCTTCTCAACAAACCCGGTTTACATATTGCAAGGTGCGAAGGCTCTTTCCATATTGTTGTCACTGATAATTCACATATCAATTCTACTTAATTTTTACCCATATTAAACACAACATATAAACAGGCAACCTATATTCTGCAAATTGTGTCGCTTTTATCTTTACAGTGATGTAGGTTACATGTTTATAAGTTGAGATTAACATGAGTAAAAACATACTATAAATTTTTGCACACCTATTAATATATAGATAACATTACACAAAACTATTTGTTATATTTTATATTGTCTTTAGTTATGTTTACAACTCCTGCTCTATTAATAACGAACAATTTTTGTTGTCTGGATAAAATAGTTAATTAAAGTCACGACATGCTTTTATTTCAAATAAATGATCATAATAAAAATGTATTTGACTAAGAGTATTTATTTTGACTTTCAACAATTATTTTATAATTTTATTATGAGCTAGAGTTTTCTACACTCGATTTTATTAATTTCAACCCTTCAACTATTCATGTATCAAGTATTCCTTTCTTTTTCATAGTTTCCCGCGGTTAATTTTTATATTCTTTAATAAAAATTTGTACAAAATCACATGTATATAGCTCGTAGTAAGTATTTTCAATGAAGTAAATATTCAGAAAATTTTGAAAATCCATTTTCATAGACGAAATAAATTCCATCTCGTCTACAGTGGAATGCATTTATAATGACATTAAAACAAAGCATCAATCAGGTTATACTAAGCGTGAATAGTATAAAGCAGCATAAAATAGTTATGCGAAATAAAAAAAGTATATGTAACGGTCTAATAATGTTTTTGGGATATTTAGATAGCTGTGTCAATAAAATCGAGTTTTAGTTATTTATGTTTTTTTAGTATAATATCATAAGAATATTTTCCGTTAGTTTTATAAAATTAGCCCAAAATTGATTAACTTGTGTATGCTGATTTAATCCTTAAGTAACAATGGCGGCTATAAGGCTGCGATGGGTATTCTATTTGTTTATTAGCCCCTAGAGGGGTAAACCAATTAATTTAAATGATAATTTTCTAATCTCCATTTCATAATAAACCTAATTTGAAAACTTTCTTGATAATTAGATACTAAGTTTAAACACTCGTCTCAACTCCAAAACTTTAAGCACGTTTTCGCGAATTCTCTTTTTCTGAAAAAAACTATTAGACGATAACCACGATACCTTAAAAGTTAATCGCCCGATTTTCATGAAATTTGGTTCATATCTTCTTCATCTAAATAGCTACTCGAGAGGCAAACTACCAACTTTACTGTAGGCGATGATCATCCAAGTCACTTAGCCCATACTGGGGTAGGTTTCTTGTTATATACCTCCCAGTTGGAAATTGATGAATCAATTGCATCGGTAGTAACATACATCTTTTCATGCATGTTTAACGGAAAACAGTAACCCATTACCAAGAAAGAAATGATAAGGCAAAACGGAAGGGTTGACGAACGAACATTTTTTAAATGGCAAATTGCATTATTTAAGGTTTTCATTTGTTCGTTCAGGTTTGATTGGAGCAACACGAGTATTTAAAGTTTTGTTAAATGCAATTTGAAATAGTTAAAAGCTATCTACACCTTGACATTTAACTGTAGAAATTTTTGACAAAAAGTGGACTTATACCACTTGCAAAAACAACGAGTCAATTAAGATTTCTCAAAACACATTTTTTAATCATTATTTTTATTATCTTTTTGTCATGCGATCATGCATGAAACTGCTTCGATTACGGGTAATGCAAAAGGTAGCTGTCACCACTTATCGTCAATGACATTGCAAAATAAAAAATTCATCCATGTTGTATTGCAAAAAGGATCTCTTTCTCATTACATGTATATAATACAGCTTCGATCAGGCGCGGATCTAGAATTTTTTTCCGGAGGGGGTCACAGGATAGAAAAAAATTAAAAATAACAAAAATAACAAGAATAACCAAATAAACAAAGGTTTGCAAAATATTGTTTCAGCTCTATTTTTTGAAATGCGGGCTGTTTTGGGGGGGGTCATGACCCCCGTAAGCCCCCCCCCCCCTTGAATCCGCGCCTGGCTTCGATTGTATATACGATCGAGTTCCCACTGGGGCTATCTTCCCCTGAAGTATTGTAGTAGGCTAAGTAACATTGTATGGTAAATGATGACTCAAATAAACTGAAACTTATTAAGTGTAAATACAGAATATTACACTTTTATTAGTGCGTTCAATTGTAAAATTGTAAATAAATTAAACATGGAATGACGAAGCCAAACTTAGAGTATTACAATCTCTGATGCGATCGAATTCGTTCGCTTTGGATGGCACCATTCAATCAAGAAGCAAGTCTACTTTTACGAGAGGTAAAATACCAGTAAAGTGAAAAATATAAAGTATTTCTAAATTTGCTGAAGTCAGCTCCTTTAACCAGGTTGAGGCTTATTACGTATATTCAGCTCTACACTGTATAGAAGTCAATAGGAGACATTTATGTCAATGTGTTAGTGATATTTAGTGAAATAAAGCAACTATGTTGCATTTTCATTACTCTACCAATTTATATAAATAATCATCAAAACCGTAAAATGGATTAAACCTTTCCAAAATGCTAGTTTCAAACAATAAAACTTTGACTTTTTCTAATTCATTACATGATGACATGGATCGACCACTGATTTTATTTGTCGGTTTGGAAATTTGCTTTATCCAGTGTCCATCTTTAACTTTCTTTAGCGTAGTCACTCACGTACAGGGTTTTTACATGGTTTACATACAGTCGTTCCGTATTTCTAGCCTTATATTTTTATATTCCGCATGATGATATTAACAGTAACGATGAGCTCGGGTGAAAACAAGCCAGTCATTAATAATGTCCGTCATAATAACAATTAAATTATTTACAAATATGTCAATATATACTAACTGAACTCATTATAGACGGTTACACAATTATAGAAGTTTATGCGAACATACGTGTGGTCATAAGCGAACTCTAGTGTACTTAACTATTAGCAAGAAGATTTTGCAATTCTAAATGTTAGCGCCACTTTTCTATTTCGAAACTCCATTCTAGTTTCTTATTACTTTGAATAAAAATCTACATTATATGAAGTTTTGCTCCATAAAGACACAAATAAGATCTGAAATATAAAATGGCTATTTCAATCAATTTTTAGCTTTCAAAGGACACTCAAGCAATAAGAGAGGAATTGTGGTGCATAGTTTCTTCGTGAGGACCTCAAAAGAAGGATATCGACGGCGGCTCTTAGTTTCCTTTGAGATGCAGGTGCAATCTTCACTGGGTCGTTGAAATCAGCGTAGAATGAAAATATTGAATCTAATTTTGAATGAAGCACTCACCTTTCGATATGGTGGAACCACGACCACTTCAATCGGCCCTAAATAAGCTCCAAGACAGAGCAACATTTCAATTTAACGAATCTATTTTCCCCATTGCCCAAGAAAAATTACTTTTGAGTTTCAATTGAGCGGCCCTCGAGGGGGAGAGTTGACGAGGCAAGGGCTGGGAATACGGACCAACTGTGTGGCTTCCGTAAAAAAAAGTTGAAGGAGTATTTGCATTGAAGGGATGGGCTTGATTGAGTTCGAGCATTCATGGTTTTGTCTGCCGTTTGATCCATTTCTCCCTGGGGTGACAAAACATCTCCGCTTAGGTTCGCGCTCCAACTCGAGGAATTTCCGTGGAAATCCACCTCGCCTTCTGCTGTTTTTGTTTTCGGTCGGTTCCTGCTAATTAGTCGCCTCGTTCACTTGTGAATTTGCCCATTGCAGGTGAGCTAGGACTGCATGGAACCGACGATATTGCGACTGGATTTAATTAAATCCCTTTTAGCCCGGGAATGATTTCATTACTCCGTTTTTCTTTTCAGGACATATCCCGCGACGCCCGGGAGACGAAAATGCACTACACACCTTCCGAGAAGGATGGGGTATTTGTCGTGGAAGTGGCCCGCGGCGTCGATTCGGCCGGCATTCCGGACAGCCCGCACAAGGGCTGCATGGAGGGCAGGCAGGGAGCCGCACACCCGGTGGACATCGATTCATTTGAAAAGGGTAAGGGCTGCGATTCGAAGCCGACGAACCATGAAGAGGTCCAGATCCACCAGCCTCCTGACAGCGTCAGTGACCACGACAATCTGATGGAGGTAGACGATAACGGGTCCCAGAAATCCGAGGCGTGCCTCAATTTCGGGAGCTCGAACACGGGCCTTTCCCAGTCGGACTTGAGCACGTCGTCGTCGGGGGACTCTAACAAGGGCTACAAATACGGGAACCAGCAGCTGTACACCGTCGAGAGCGATGACACCCGCCCGCATTCACCGGTCGCTAAAAGGGCCTCTCCCGTGTCCCCGCAGGAGGGTGGTAAATGCGAGAACGGGGACTGCCCGGGCGAATTGTCCTGCGGAAAAAATTCAAATCCCGGCGCAGAAACGAAACCTGTCATCACGGCTGCCCTGCTGAAGCAAAATACGGTTGTGGATGCCACGGAGAAGAAAGCGGCAAAGTGCGAGGAGAACGGAAATCGGATCCAGGATCAGGAAACTGACAGTGTAAAATTGCAGCTCCAACTGGGAAACGGGGAGGTGAGCCACGTGATGGACAACGGGCCCGCCGCCGAGACGGAGAACGGCTTCGACAGCATCATAAGCCTGCCAGCGCCTCCCTCCACCGAGGAGATTAAGCAGATGAACGACGTCATCCTTATGGAGAACAGCCAACTGGACTCCTTACCGCCGCCACCCCCACCGGAGAACCAGAACCAGAACCAGACGGTCACAATGAACGACGTCAACATTTCGGGTATCACCACCGAGACCCAGCAGAACGGCGTCGCCGTGGTGGCCGTCACGGGTAGCAGTTAATGTTAACGAACGCTGTGCCCACCTGTGGGAGGTGTCCCACTTCCAATTTAGGACGATTTTACCTTACAAGACTCCCACCACCCTCTTTACCACCCTCCGAGTGCCAGAGACTAAAAGCTGTTCGCTAACCAAACCGTTTGCACGGCAACGACCCCGACATCTCCGGCTCCATGGGCTTAGCACCTCATCTGAGGGATTTTGTAAAACCTGATTTGGATCTGAATTGAGGTCATTCATAGTTGGCCCACTTATCTTTTTAGCAATGGGAATTTTATAATTTTAATATTTATTTATTTTTAAACATTTTCATGATCATAATGAATGGTAGTTCAGTCGGAATCGAAATGCTGATCAGGAACCTATTCTATACTTTGTAAAATAACACAAATTTGTAACAGAAGAATTAGTAAAATCATAATTTAAACCGAGAGAAAAAGAGCTGAGGATAAATTACATAAAATGGGAATATTCAGGGGCTCAAGATACGCACAAACGAAAATCGTCTGCACAGAGCAGAAAGGCATTATAAAAAAGTTATGAATTATAAGGCAGAGTTGTAAATAATACATTACCGTAGCCAGTAAAATTACTTGTAATAAAACACAATTAATTACTAATATTATTACTAATTATAGAAATTCGAAAAACTTGAATTACCAGTGCATGCAGTTAATGTTACTATAATATGAATTACTCGTCATTACTCAGAATTATTTAGAGTAGCTAATTTATTTTTATTATGAATAAATGCTAATAATTACATCTAATTATTATGATTTTTATTTTTTCTATAATTGAAATAATTATGTCATGAAATAGCGAAAATAAAAGTTTATCAGCTCCTGGAATAGTCGAGTTAAATTAGACTAGTTCAAGCAAGTTAAACTTTTACGGTGATCATTATAGTGAGGTTCTGATGAAATCATGCCAAGTACTCTTAATTTATGGTAAACCATAGGTTTTTAGGTGAAAGAAAATATATTATTATCTTCAAAATTATGAATTTTTGAAAAAAAACTGTTTCGAAGATATGAGTTATGACTGAAATGAAAATGTCCTCTTACCTCCAGATTGTGTTCATAAGAATCATTGCGAATTGGTTTTACAAAGAACATTTAATTTACCCAAAAACGATTAATTATATGCAAAAGGAAATTAATGGTAATTAACAAAAAGGAGAATTGAATGCAATACAATAAATTTTGTTTGATGTATTGCAAATTCTTATTATAGTAGAAACAAGTTGTTTTTACTAATTTTATTTTAAGTACTCTGTATAATTCTTAATAGTTTTATAAAATAAAATTACAGAACAAATTAAAAATTAAATTACGTAACGTTTCCATTTTTAGCAACGTTAAAAAAAGGATTTAAAATTAACTTCATTTTGTTACAAACCAGAGGAAAATTTATTACTTTAAATAACTTCATTACATTCCCTCATCCCATTTTAATAATTTAGAATTCTTAATCAGTTTAGAAAATTTATGTTTGGAAGTTTGCTTCGGATAATTCCTTTTGTTCGCGGACGCTAAAAATCTCAGGGAGCTGCAAAAATAGACAGGCAATTATTTTTGAAACTGCCTGTACTCTCCGAAATCTGATTAGACAAATATTATAAGAGTAGTCAAAATATCATATTTTAACCGTTATATACAATGAATGTTATAGCATCTACGACGATATAGGTAAAATTTTTCGACTAGGTTGTATAAAATTAAATTAATAAAAATTGGCTTTAAAATTTGAATGCTATAACATTCACGTCATTTTACATCACTATGAAAATGAATGCTATAGCATTCGCGTCCGCGAACGTGTTAATATATGGGAAATATTATTCCCACAAATCCACCCACATGTGCATTACACACTTTTTATAGTCGAAGTTATCTATGATTTATTGTTAAAATTTAATGTTTTGGATTTAATCGTTCACTTAAAAGTTTCCGAACGCATATGATCCCATCTAAATGATATTAAATTTAGAATCATTAGACAAGAGAACAGTTTTTCATCATTGAAGAGGCCAATTATGATATGTTGAAATAAATGATATCTATTACAGCTCTATAAATTTGGAGTATGACTTCTTTAGCTCTTCTTTTAATGGTTAATACCTTCATACACATTTTAATTTTAAATCTAAATTTGATAAGGTAAATTAAATTAAAGGATGAAAATATACTAAAAAGTCTCGTACTCCCATATAGCATCCCATTAAACAGCAAGACAATGACCCGAAGCACACTTTCAAAACTTGTACAAATATGACTGAATTAAACAAAGATTAATATATTAAAATGGCCGGTGCAAAGTCTTAATTTAAATCCAATAGAGAATATTTTGACTATTGCTAGATTGGAAAACATGAAAAACTTAGAAATGCTATTTAATTATTCGAAACTGTGAAAACTGAACAGGATATGATATTTCCACAAATAATTAATAGAGTTATTTCTTCTATGCCGAGGAGATGTGATAAAGTTATTAAAATTGATAACTCAACCATAGATACTAATTTTGTAATTTTTTGTAATAAAATAAGTAGCTTACTTTAGCCTTGTTTCGACGTTTATATCATTTTTCCACCTATTAAGAAAATCAATTGCTTAGAGTTTTTAAATTTATTACTTTTTAAAAGAGCTTTACAAAAAAGAAACTTTTATCGACCAAATAGACAATGCTGAGTAATGCTGATAATGTCGAGTTAAGAGTATCATTAATTGTAATGGAAATTATATTTTCTGAATTACTATTACAAGAAATGGTATCGGTAATGTATTTTAAGTGCATTACTCGTAATGGTATGTAACCGTAATCATAGTTAATTTTCTCGCGAACAAATATAGAATCCTATTTCGGACTCTTTAAACATTTTTACAATATGAGACGTTCACTAACATTTTGCAAATCTTTACAGAAAAAATAGGCTCTTTATAGGTAGTAACTTTTCGAATTTTAATTTTTTACTTTAACAAAAGTAAGTTAGAAAAAGTTTTGAAATGAATTCCTTGCAAAGGAACGTTTTCATTTCTCAAAAAATGCTCCGATGAGTTTAATTCCTCGAATTTTTTATTAATGTGTTCCGTGTTTATTTATTTTATTTTATTATTAATTCAACTGTAAATAGTTAAGTACTTTAGGTACTTCATAATAAATATGGTACACTATAAAGTTGTTTAATAATATAAACTCATTCTCATAATCTATTAGCAGTAAAGAAAATTACTAAAGGAAAAAGAAAATATTAATAAGAACTGAATTAATCAATAAAAGTGATAGATATGTTTTTACGGTTTAGAAAATGTAGAAGAATTTCCTTAAATTTGTTACCTACTATTGTGCTTTTTCGAAATTTTAGGGGGCATTTCAATATTTTTACATTTTATAGGTTAAAATTACGCAGTGTTAAACTATTTTTAGCCTTCATCTACTTCACTCTATTTAATCACCACTTTAAACCATTCTAAGCTCGCTCACAATATATTTAAATATATTGAAGATTTCTAAACGCAAACGTTTTAATTTTTAAACCAATTTTTTTTTTAAATATGAGTTAAACTATAAAAAGTTTTATTTTCATATTTGTATTATATAAAAGAGAAAAGTTATCATAACATAAATTCTTTTTGTATTTTACCAGAACTTCGAGTCCGATTAAATAGATTTTATGGTCGAAACCTTATTTTAAACTTATTAACTAAAGTTGTATTATGATTAAAAATATAATAAATAGGCTTATAAAATCATTTACCTAATTATTTATTATTATTCAATATTTCTGATGAAAATAGGGAATACTAATTTAATACTTAAATCAATCTTTCAAGTCGCAAATTTTTTAATTTAATACTTTGTTTTAACAAATTTCAATTAGTGGAACTATTATAACAAAATAGTGGTAAATTATAAAAAAAATTTATATTTTTTACGAAATTCCTTAGATGAAGCCCTAAACCCATGGAACTAACATCTCTACATCAGCCGATAGTGCTTTCAACGGTTCTGACGACGTCCCTTTATGATCCGTTCTTAAGGCTATTGATTCAAAACCTTTTGTCGGGGATAAGAAGGCCGCACCGTACCATTTGTACATCATCTGCAGCTGATTTATGTATTTAAATTAGAAACTGTCTACTACTAGTCTTGCTGTCTACTCTAGGCAACTGATTCCAAAGTCAGCAAACCCGAAGTAGCAAAGTTCACACTATGGTTGGTGTAGACCTTCGCTAAACGAACAAAGCTGTTATACCGAAAAGTTTACACAGTCGGGGCCGGAAAACATTGACATTGAAATGAGAAATAAGCAGCCTGGCGTTGCATTACAAAAATTTAAAAAGTTCTTCATTTTGTTTTCATTTTAGGCTAAAAGAGATAAACGACAGAAAAAAATTAATGTTAAGAAAAAATTGTGAGTAAATGCTAAAAATAGAGGACCACAGATACTTTGGGGGAAGCGGAAGGCAGTACATACCATCCTTTGATAAATGTTCAGCTGTAAAATTGCCTCATAGCATATTTTCACTTCCTAGGCATTGTCATCACTTTATGTAATCTTATTTAAAATTATCTATTTTATGTACAATTAGGTAATTGTTTGTTATTATTAAACAAGAACTTTCGACGTTTATTCAATGTTTTTTTTATTAGCAGTTGAAACGCTATAAGCAAATCTACATACGAAAACTAAAACTTATATCCCCATGTGCGATGATTAGATACTTCTTAGATGTTATTTAAGTGCATAAGTAAAATGAATATATTCAATAAATACTTTAATCTTTCGTCATTATTCAGAGCATTTTTTGAGGAAGGTTTAGGTATATAAAACATTATATATTCAACGTAAGGACAGTAGAGAAATATCGATGTATTGTACCTAATCAAGTCTTACAAACTGCTCTTTAGGACGCTTACATGACTTACGCCGACTAAACCATAAGAGAAGAGATACATCAACTTAATTTAATACAGAATTGTAGCTCTTAAAAGGTATACAGAATAGTCCGCGGTAGCATATTTTTGCCTTTTAAGGATGACCCATAGTAACCATCTTATTTAAGTATAGTTCATTTACAAAATCGTTTTGCCCGACATTTACACCATATCATTCAATTCACTATCTTAGAACATATTACAGGTTAAAAAATTAGCCTCAACAAAACAATTAGCGACTTTTAATTAACAAAAGGAATTTAATTATTTAATTTTTTGACTTATTTTCTTAAAGATAAGGCGTTGAAAACAAAAAAGTAACTTGGTAAATGTTTGTCAATCTTTTCAAAGCGTGATATAACTTTTAAGAAATAGTAGCAGTCCTAAAAAAAAATAATCGAATAATCAAAACTTTCTAAAATAAAACCCCTTACTGACCTTTGCTGATCTTTAAAATCTCTTCAAATTTCGCCTATCGATTTTCAATAGTAGTGTTTGTATTTATACTGATACTATCGTCAAATTTATATTTTCTAAAAATATATTAGGGCGAAAAAATTAGAAATAAAACGATTTCTTTACACTTTTGTCAGAATAATTTTTATTTTTCTTATTACTGACTAAATTTGGTCACAGCGTGGTGATTTAGGTATATTTGCGCGCAAGTTTTTGTATATACCCTCATTAATATACTAGATAAGAATTTTTCTTTATTGGAAAATTTGTAAAAAAAGGTTACTTAATTTTTTGCTTTAAGTATATGGTGTACTCGTTACGTATCCGGTGAATTTAAGTAGATATTTATCGCAACGAGTTGATTCGAATTGCACCAAAAATCATTTAATTTTTTAAACTTCTAAAATAGCTTTGATAGGGAGTAATCTTTTAATTGATTTTCATTACATCATTTTGTTACTATTACTCCTGAGCTAAAGTAAGAAGAAAAACTTGCCCTCTAACTAGGATATGTAAAATTGAATAATTATGTAGGATCTAAAGTGGGACAGCCTTTTTGAGATTAATTAAAAATATTATAATATTCTTTCGACTTCATTAATAGGTCCTGTCAGTAACGTCGTATCTTAACTTCTTACACGAAATTTACAATTTACCTTGCCTGCGGAACGTATGCATTCTTAGATGACATCTTAAAGATTATTACCTGAACTATGGACGTCGTATGTTCGCTGTAAAATATTTGTGGGAAAGGTACAGTGGTTATTTTAAAAATGACTCAGAAAATTAATTTAAAAAATCAGATTATGTTTTTCAAGGGCCGGCACGAAATGTGATTAAAATTTAGAATTTGATTACTTTAATGCTGGAAGTTGCTAGAGGACCTCCCGAACTATGTTTACCGATATGGAGGTGGCTATGATATACCCTAATATCGAACGGGGTCGGAAAACATGTGCTCGTAGGGTTATCGTAGTGCGCGTCACCCCGATTGAAAAATTGTCTCATAATTCAAAATATTTTAAAATTCTAGATTTTATCAAAATCTTATGTTTACCTATTTATAATATGAGATAGTCTATTTAAAACTAATTCATCGAAATAAAAGAAAAGCAAATAATGCTGTGAGAGTTAGCAATCGTAATTACATACATATGTAAATAAAAAACGCTCCTGTTGGATAAACATCGAAAGTTTTTGACTATTAATAATCAAAATGTGGCGGTAATAGTTATTCACTATTTTGAGTCAAATAATAATAAACATTTAAGGACAATATTTGGGAAGTTCAGTTTTTATTTTTCTGCATATTGTTTATGATGGGGTTTTTTCCTAGCTGTTATATCATACATTTGATGGACTGAACATTCGTAACTTTCATTATCGTTTCCTACTTGAAAAGTACTACGTAGTCAGTAGGCTTTGGCAGGATGAAGGTAATCACCCCGCAAATGCAATTTCATTAATTCCACGAAAGCATCCAGTAACGCAGCCGGTCCGGATAATGTGACGACGAAGATGGTGCAAAAGCACCCACAGGAACTTTTAACAATTTTTAAGTGATATTTTATGATAGTGCGGAAGGATTAAATATATTGAGCATTTACCGCTGGCTATTCTGAAGCCAGCTATTTAGATTTGTCTAGAGGTAACTAAGTAAAGTATAAAGTCGATCAGCGATGGGAGAAAGTTTTTTATCATATTACTATTGCATATTACATTATATGAACTTTACTATAAATATTTTTAACGCATTCTTAACGTAAGGTAGGATGGCGCGGCTCCGGTCGCCGGAGATCAATTTGTAACCATTCAATTGACACTCTCAACGTAATGAATTTAGTTGTACTACTTATGAAGTAGGATATTATGAACTAAGGATAAGTCCACACCTATCTTAAGGTTAGTCAATAGAGTTACACGAACGAGGAGGAGTAGCGATGCGACGCAAGGCGGGCCGATGGTGCTCCGAATGATCGGACCAGGCGAGCCCAAGAAAACTTAACTTTGTCCAGTGTTTTACCTTGTAATTTTATTACAGACTTAAAGTCTTACAAGCAGTTGACTTGCATAGTACGAGGATTAATTTAATAAATGTGATTGTTATAAAAATACAAAATTGGTGTTTTATTTTACACTTTCCTGTTCCATAAGTTATAAGTCTTGCAAAAGTAAACACATCCAGGTTAGTATGAATTAATATAGCCGATATCAAAGTAGCTTTATGTGTATAAATCAATTTCTCTATGTTTATTTTAGCCTAATCCATTTGCTTATAATTAATTATATAGAGTAAAATTTTGAAAAGTTAGTTTGTTGTAGATCACAAACATGAAAAGATATTAACGATCTTTTTATAAAAAAGAACATGAGGTGTTATTAATAAAATCCGATAAATTACTTTATTATATAGAGCGTGTAGAGAAAAAATGAAAGATGTGCTCTTGCAAATAAATTTGTTTATTTATTTATGCATAAAATCATAATCTAAATACATAAATTTTAAAAGGTGATCTACAAATAAATGTTCATGTACAAATTAATAAATAAATTTTTCCCAGCATTTTACAATTTGTTTTTATAATTTTGTGGATATCAGAAAATATGGGTATATTTTCTTCTGCAATAAGTAAGCAACGATGAAATATTCAATACAAATTACATAAATATTTAAAGAGACTAGGTGGGGTATGTATTTAAAGTAGTAAATTCTGGGACAAGGATGTATTAGAAATTAAATAGCTTTATTAGTATAAATTATGAAAAAACTGGTATTGCCTCCATTGTTTTTGTACCCCCTAAGTTAAATTGTAATATATCTAAGTTTTTGTCATATTTGTAATATACCGTAAATGTGGGTTAATTTAGCTTTAGTGGGCAAGTTTAGGTCAAAACAAAAAAAAAAATATTGAATTTCCTGCCTCTTCGTAGCCATAACAGTAAACGATCTAGTTCTGACTCCTATTTTTAATTATAAGTACGAACTTTTTCAAGGTTAAAACTGTCATTTGCGTTACGAACTAACCTGCTGTAAATACTTACTATACGTATTTTCCGTATGCAAAATTTCTTGTATAATGGAGTTTGAAGGTAAGTTAACTTTTGTTTATGTTTTTTTTTTTCAAAATTAAGCATTTTTGTACATCAAATAATTCATTTGTTTATTTTCTATAATTTCAAAGGACTTACATTGGCTCCTTCCTTAAGTATAGTTTTTGTGCCCAACAAATCTGCGAGCCAAAGTCCTTTATTTTGTATTTTTCGAAAGAGCATTAAGTAACTATAATGGATAAGACTAAATAAGTTCTTATAAGACCGTTCTGCATATTCTGTAGTTTTTTCCCTCGTTAAAACGATGATAGGGGGTTTTTGATAGGATTTTTTGCCTAGATAACGAATCCGAAAATAAAAATATTTTATCATATCATGTTTTAGGGAAACATGGGCAGAAAAGTGAAAAAAAAACGTATTTGGTCTATCGAAAAATTACATTTTTCTTCGGGACTCCTCTTCCTATGTACTCAGTTTATTCAAAATTTATTCCGTAGGCAACTTCTAGTGATGTTTATATGTAAATAACTATTTTATATTCGCAATTAGAACATTTTTGTTTTCGGATTCATATAATCTGCAGACAAAATTCTATAAAATTAGGCAAGTAATTTGTAGACCATTGCAATGCAAATATAAGCATACAGATAACGGCTTTACCACACTCAAAATGCGTTGATTTTGATTAATTATAATATGCATCTTAAATTACAGTGGAATCTCTGTAAGTCGAAACTTAAGGTAGATACAAATAAATTTGAGTTATACAATTTTCGACTTATGGAGGTTTAGATTATACGCCAATGGTGAAACAAATAAAAATCGAAGTTACAGAAATAATGTTTATTAGGCTGGAGTAATTGATTTTAAAAAATTACAAAAATTTAATAATAGTCTGTTATTTGTTTTTGCTTTACATAATTTAAAGCTTTTTTATCTATAACATTATCTATAGTATACAGGCAGAAAAAACGCATTGTTCTGTATTGCTGGATTGGTCTATAAAGCTTTTCAAAGTATGTAATGCGAATCTTGCCTCTTTAATAGAGGCTACCCGAGTGTGTGACACATTAATTGACTCTTCTTCATCTTCTATGTACATCATTACTCTCGGCGTTTTGGATAACTGAATTAATTATGTCTTCATCAGATAATGATTCATCTGTGAAGTCCTCAAAAGAAATATGCTTATCAGGCACGAGTGTCCTCCACTCATGGCTTGTAACACGTCGAAAGATGAACTTGTGTTTTGTTCTATATTTTTTAACATTTTCTTGCTTACTTCCTTGCAGTATAATGATTTAAAATTGTTGATGATACCTTGTTCGATTGGCTGCAACCTTGACACTGTAAATATTAGTGGGAAGATATGAGATCCTTACTACTTTCATCGGCAGAACATTATTAGGTACCGCACAATTGTCGATGAACAATCTTTCCTTTTTCTTTTATTATTTTCTTGTCAATTTTTAAAAGTCAATTTTTGAATATTATTTTTGAATAGTAATCCATGCTTTTGTATTTGCTTCATAATCTAGTGGGGATGATTTACATCCCGAAAAGCAGCGACATTTTTTTGGATTTACCGATGACTAATGGTTTGAGATGCTCTGTGCCTGACATATTCGCAGCGCGTTAGCTATTCCTTACTATGTTTTCCGACATGGTATTCATCATTCTTAAAATTTAAAGTTTTATAGACATTTAAAAAAAATGCGGTCTCATAAGCATTGAAATTGTTTTCAGGTTCGTAACCATTTAACAACCTTGTAATTCACTTTTCCACTTATCAGAGATTTTAGTATTGTCTCTAGCGCTTTTCCCGCATATTTTATTGAAAACAAGATCATATCTTCTTTTGAATTTTTCTAACCACCCATTACTGGCTTTAAAACCATCCAGTTTCACGGACTTATCATATAGTTCGGCTTTTTCTTGCAGTAGTGAATCACTTACATTAACGTTTTTGTTGCGACATTGCTTAAACTACTTAAGTAAACTGTCTTCTAAGTTACGAAGCTCTGAAACTCGATAAATTGTGACCGCTTTCAATTGTTTTCAGTTTTTCGGATTAATTTTTTATTATCATTGATAGAGAAGCCAAATTTTTCAGCGACGTCTTTCTTCTTATTACAACTTCTTTACAGCTTCGATCGCTTCTAACTTTTCAGAAAGACTCAACGTTTTTAATTTTCGTTTAACAGCGCTCAAATTCTCCGTAACAGATAGGTTAGTACGTATTGGTGTAAGCCAGTAGAAAGCAAGTCGCTTCCTAACTTCTGTTAATGAGCAATTTTGGGCAAATACAAAATATGCAACATAAACCCACAGTATAATATATATATAAATCTTAATAGCCTCTATAATTCGAGGAAAAGAAGAGTTTATTTATAAACAGAGGCTAGTTATGGTAGTTACTTAGCTTTGAGATAAAGGGTTGATAAAATAAGGCATTAATTTCTTCGACAGAGTTGAAATACTTTTTTTTCGAATTTTAGAATAAAAATATGAACTAAATTCTTTGACGGGAATGATCGGCGGTTTCAAGTAACAGAGGTCTTATAATTCGAGTAAGAGAGATTTTTGGGCTTGAAGAGGGAATGAGGATTTTTTTCGAGTTATAGTAGAGCGGAATTCGACTTAACGAGGTTCGAGTTATAGAGGTTCCATTGTATATAGTAATTAAATTAAACTATATTCCACATTTGACATTTTAATGACCTTGATTTTAAGCATATGGTAACGTAGATCGAAACTGATATCAGTTTTTCTTCATTGGAATGTTGATTAATACCACAGAATAAAATTTGTTTTAAAGCAAGACATATTGAAGGATTGTTTTAAAAAACTTATTGAAAATTGATTATAAATTGATTCTTAAAATAAGATGCCATTTTAGGTCGAGTCTATGTCCAATGAAAGTTAACGCATAAAATGAATTTAAAACTAATTTGTGTTCATTTCACAATTGATTTATTGGAAGGTTAAATTTGTTTTTCTCCAACAATACTTCTTATTTCCGGATATCGGTAATAAAGAAACGTATTTAGATTAAGAAAATTTTTGAGCATAAATAAAGAACAAAATATTTCTTTTTCCAGCAAAAGTCTTTGCCCTTTTGCGTGTGATATAATTATGTGTTTTAAATTATTAAAATATAATATAGGGTACCTAACATTTTGGTAATAATTTTGAAGTTAAACTCGCGTATGTACAGATCTACAAAATCAATTATTTAATGTTGAATCGTAACGTACTGGCTTTCGAAAGTGTAACACTACACGATTTGTAGAATAGTATACGACACATAAAAATTCAAAATGACTTTGTTGTGATTTTCACGACAAAATAACACAAATAAATTGGTTTTAAAAATTACTTTTGAAAGTGAGTTTTAATTTATTATAACTTTTATTATATCATATTTTCAATCAAACGAGTTAAAGGAAAGCTGATTGCAGTCTGATTCCTGGATTAAGTGTTTCATTGGCTACCATCACAACTCCTAAAAAGTAGACTCGCTTTATACACAAACAATAATATTAATTATAATGTAGACGACTTTATAAGTAAACGGGATAGTCCATACAGACAGACTCTTCTGTCTATCTATATGGATTATCCCGTCTACATTTAGAATTTAGATCAAACGTTAAATTTTCTCCATTTTTGATACAGATCGCTTAAAAATTAAGAAATTTATTGCAAGGTATTAAAATTACAAAAGAATATTTTCAGCTACCTAATAGTGTAATATAATAAATCTAAAAATATATAATGAATAGCGAATAATTTTTTTTTACTGAAGGTAAGTTGGGTTTTATATGATTTAGTATCTGCTAAGACGAAAATAACGCGTTACAGTTTGAAAGAAAATATTTTAGAAACAATGGCATTATTACAAACAAAATTTCAGATGGTTCAGGCCATCTCTCGATGCGGAGACCAAAACTGCCCGTGAAGAAGTTGTGAGTTAACTTTTGTGATCTCTTACTTGGGTTTTCTGAAAATTAAATGAAAGAATACGTACATAGATGTCAGCAGAGGGCCATTTGAGCGATATTAAAAGCTGGGTTCGAGCTTTCAAAGTTCCGCAAACAATTTATCCTTTAAATCAACCAATTCGCATGTCCTTCTTTCGCCAATGTTGTGTTGCAAGCAAAAAAGATATGGCTTCACCAACTAGGTATCCTAAAAGCTTTCAAAAGCTTTCTTGGTATCTTGCAAGGATAATTGCCTGGACTTATCTTAAGTTGATTAAATTCACTACAAGATGGCTATACTTGTTCAAATGATATTTAAACTAACATTAGTTGCCTTTCTTTCGCGATACATAATTAAAAGTGAGGTAAGAAACACCACTTTATAATAAATAAAAGGATACATCTACATACCACATCAGGGGTATACAATCAAAGTTGGTAAAGTTCACAAAATTTTAAAAGTGAGATTTAAATTGCAACACATTTTTTTCCGTATCTATATTTACCCCGTAGAATAATTTTATACAAATTCTAGTAATCTCGACTGTTATTTCAAATTGAAAATTGACTTTACAAGCAAACCTAGCAAAGTCCAAGTAAGTTGAGTTTCAATTTGCGTAAAGTCCTTTTCGACCAATAGGAAGGCTCCATTGCCTCCATTTCACTGACGCCTGAATCCAACCCTGTCCAGAAAGTTGGTAACAAATATAGGAAAGTCCTAAACATTCAGTTACAAACTTAGTAAAGTCTAAAACTTGGTAACAAAACTGGGAAAGTCCATCTGATACTTAAGGTTTTACTTAAAAGTATTGAACTGGGCGTGATGAACACTTTCTATAATGTATTACATTCTGCATATAAATAATGTTTAACATTAGAATAGTTACTTGTAATTATTAATATGATCGTTTTTATCGTTTACTGAACATTTTGGCACTGTGGACTTTACCAACTTTGATTGTATACCCCTGATATGTCTCTCGCATATTACATTAAAAATAAGTGTCCAGAATTATATATACATATAATAATCACAGAGAAGCACGATTCGCGCCGAAATAACCCGAACGCTTTCGTGAATTTCCGGTAATATCACGTGATCGTTAATGGATGTCTCACTTTAATGCGCATGTGCGACGGCGACGAACAGAACGTCAATTTTATGTCCGATTAGTACGAAATAATAAAAAAACGTTTCTCGCAATTAAAATAAGTGCCTAATTTTTTCCCATTTAATGGTGTTTGGTGGTTTTCTAGAATTACTTAACGTCACGTTTTTTAGATAAAAGTATAACGATTAACGATAAACGTTTTATCAATGTTTCTTTGCGCTACTCCTATTAATCCGAATTGTTTACCTTTGGGTAGTGGCGGCCAAAGATCATGAATTACTAGATGGGACACTCGTGACGTAGTCCCTTATCTTTTTTCGACCTTGGTCCCCTTAGTCCACCGACCTTGCAGATTTTGCTAAAAGTGGATAGTTATAAAGGGCTCACACGTGAGAGAAAGACATAAATTTAGGGGGAGGCGGAACGAAAATTAAAACCACGTTTCACCACCCAAAGGAGCAAACACGTTCGAATACGTTTGGCTCGCCTTTAAAAATGCACAGTGAAAAAATGTAAGCAGCCCGCATCCGTATACATGCTCTGAGTGTGCTACCTGCCTGTTCCCCATTCTCAATTCAGGATTTCCCTATGCTGGAACATTTCCTGGGGATGGCACTAACACCATGCATGCAGAGGCACACAGCGAGCCCAACAGATTGGCCCGCCTTTAAAAATGCGTGATAAAAAAACGCTGCATTTTATTGCCTACAATACTGTAAGTGCTGTAGATGAGAATTTTTGGCTGCCTATTCTTATCTCTTTCATTCTTATTGGAATTTAGATAAGGCATAAGAAGCAATAGTTCTTTGCTACTTTCTCTAATGGAAAAATTTTCCCCAGGCAGTTTTAGAAGTTGCATATGCGTTAGAGCTTTAAGCTTGTATAGAGAGTGTCACATCTAGTAATTCATGATCTTTGATGGCGGCCCTTGGCTTTTGTACAAAATATTTAACATCAAAACCTGTTGACTATAAAGCACATTTGATCAAATCTTCTCCACTTTAAAAAATATCGTTGTATTTTCTGTCAAATTGTTAACTTTTGTTAGCTTTAGAATGATAACCCTTATTACACAAATGGGGGACATATGGCTTCCATTCGCTCCATAGGTCAGTAATGCGAGTGATGGAGGCGATTAATGGTAATTTTCAAAAGCTTATATTTATTAACCAGTTAAGCGTGGAATTTAGTTTTAAAAATTTCCCATAGTGTGCGGAATTAAAATCAAGCAATGACGTGTATATGGTACACGTCGAACGCAGGGCAAAGTGGTGGCATTATAAATTTTATGAAAAACGCAAAAGAATTACATTTTTATTTAATAAAAATAATAGCAATTTATTTCTGAAAAGGGTATTGTTATTATAAACTTAATAATTCTAAAAAAAATAATAATAAAATATATAAACAAGAAAAAAAACACATGTAGAAAGAAAATAATATTAAGAATTTCAGTTCAGCAGTTCCATCGGTAATATAAAGGAAACATCCCACCAAATAATATTCTTATTGGATATTATTAAAATTTTGAGTTTTTATAGTCAATGGTAATTTTATGTTTTGCACGATGAGTATACACGTCGAACACGTAGAACGTAATAGAGATTTGGTTTGACGTGTATATGATTATAACATTATAACAATTGAAGAACTGGGTAATTCTATGCTTTTGATTTTAGAGAATAATAAAGTGAAAAGGAAATGGTTTTTAATATTTTGTTCATAAACTGTCACTTTTAAAGTATATATATAGCGGTTGGGGCCGAAGTTGAAGCAAACATCTTCATTCAAATCAGGCTGTTGTGGTACACACGAGTGGAGCGATGTATCTCATATTCGTTTTTGTCGCGTTGGGGCGAGTTCCTAAAGATATAAAGGGTGTACTTAGCCACCCATTGGTTGCAAACCATCTTTGCAGTCCTAGGGCTCCATAGCATTTCTAAAGAAGCGTCGGCCGATGGTGTAGAGCCTTAAAGGGCTGCGAATGCTTACCCTTAAAAAGCAGACAAAAAAAAAAAATATGAGTGAGGAGTGAAAAACAACAGAATTTTTAAAAGTTCTAACAACTTGGCCGAGTGGCGGAGCGCGGGACTTTCTTGCCGGCATGAGTGCGGTTCGTTATTTCTGAGGGTAACTTTCCTTTGTGCTCCTGCATCGCGCCGGCATTGAAAGCTCGCCCTATTCGAAATGGTACCGTATCTAAACACCTACATAGGTTCCTTTCAGGACAAAGTGCTTAGGTACATCTCTATGGCCACTTTCCGAGTGGAGGTCACACACCTCCTCCGCATGCATCGCATGAAGTCACAAGGACATGTGGAAGCTTCCTGCCCTACAACGGCATAACCTCTTGAATCAACAGACATTCACCCTCGCGCAAACGAAAGTGAAACTGCACGGCGATGCACGGCGAAACTCACGTTGAATAGCTGCGGGTGCATATGGCGTGGGTGGAGTATGTTTTCACATAGCTTCAAGAGCTTGTTAGCGTTGGATTGATGCGGGGCGGCAGCGAAAGTGAGCGGAAAGTGTCATGCAATCTCTGGGTGTTAAGGACTGCGACTTTGCATGAAGGCAAAGACGACCAACGTGTGTATACCTGCAGCCGCGGAAACTACCCCCCATTTCTATATATATTATTTTTTTTTATGTCGAAATATAATTATTTTTATACATAAACTATACAAATTATGTTAAGTAATCTTAAAAACTGTAAAGGCTTTTACGTCAGGTTAGTTCAGTGACTTTACTATATACGACAGGTTAGTTGGGTGAAAAATAGTTTACAAGTACTTACAGCTAATAATAAATAAATTCAAATTCAAAGTTGACTAACTTTTATATTATGTAGTTCATACACAAGTTCTTTTTACTCTAAATATTATTCTTCAGTTCTTAATAGACAAAAAACAAGCCAACTTACAGAATAAGAATTCTACATTAAATGTTTAAGAGATTTGAAGTGCTTATGTATAATTTTCCATTTTTATAATTTTATGGTATCTTCATTTCATTTATATGTTTTCTTACCATAGTAAAACTAATCTAACACTTCTTTTTCTAAGTACTCGTAAAGTTTAATCATATGATAAATGTATCGCCTTTTGTGTATGAAGGCATTTTATAGACGCATTTATTTCTATAAAAGAAATTAAATCATTTATTGCCGTATAGTTATCCAAAATCAATCATCTCTGATATACAAGGAGGGTCAAAACAATAACACTACAAAATTATAATAATAAATAGAATGTATCATAAGTTTACTTAGTTTTTAAATAACACAATTACACTATTCAAAATTAAAAGACAAGATATAAGAGAAAATTATTGGAAAATAAAAGGGATAAATGATAGAATTAAAAGAGAAGATATTTGACAATCAATAAACCTAAGAGAGTAGTACGATATTGTGACCCATGATTAGATCGCTAGTGATCAAATACAAAAAAGGACACCATCATTCTATACCACGTTAAGACCCTTTTCATGAAAGGTAATACACTCATTACAGAAATGAGGTAGGACAAGGATTTTCAACACACGTAAGGCTAGCTAATAGATAATGTGCGTAAAATGGCATAAATTTTACTCAAGATAAGTAAGGTAAGTAGATATGATAACAGCAGGTTATTTTGAAATTAATCACTATGCATAAATTTGAATTTTTCTAAATAGAGCAACACGGTGTTCTCTAAATCAATACGGTAAATCAAATCCAATCAATTCTTCGCGAGGATCATGTAATTGAACTTTTTGAGGCTACGGTTCAGATCATTAACCTTAGCCCAACCCAAAATTTGTATGAGATCCTTATTTATCCGGTCTATTTATTCACAAGGTCCAAAGTTCGAGTCAGATAGATAGACATTTTGAGGCTAGGCTTTTCTTGTAATATAAATTCTCAAATACTTTTTACCAGCGCTATGGGTTAAGAATCCTTCGGATGTCAGTGGATTCCCTCCGTACAATTTCAAATCTGTAGTCAGTTCTAAAACCAAACTGCCATTGAGCGAACAAGCTCCTGGAGTTAATGTGCGACAGAATTTGCTCATTTATTAGCTTTTCTAAAGTTTTAGAGAAGATGCATAAAATACTAATCTGACATGTCGACGTTTTATTTTATTAAAATTTTTATAGAGATCTCTCTTATATAGGGATTAGTGTTCATTATTTTTTATTTCTAGCTATGTATAAACACTTTGGGAATGTCTTCTGGTTTTGTTATTTATTACATTCATATGGGAAATAATACATTTTAAACTAATTTTAAAAATTTGAACTTCGATTTTATCAAAATCAAAATTATTAATTTAAGTTTTAGAAATTCTCTTTCATCCCCTTCATTCCCTTCATCTGAGTACTTAAAATTAAGTTTAAAGATTATAATATCTAGTCTTAGCGGGGATTTATGTCCCCGGGAACCAAACCCCCTAGAAGTGAGTCAGGAGACAGAAAATTTGTCTTGATTGTTTTATTTTATAAAACTTATAACTCATGTATGAATAATATACATAAATTTCCTTTACAAAAACATACCGAAAATTGTAGTTGAGCAAAATGTGTAGTTTCGTGTTCGGATTTAAATAATTTAAAAAAAATTAAACGAATTATTTCAACATGTTATTATACTTTAGGCCTTCACGAAAGGTTTTTGAGAACTATTGATTATTCAAAGCAAAAGGTATGATGTAAAATTTGCTCACTTTATTTAAATTATAAAAACAAAAATTAAATTAAAACTATTTCTTTCAATAACTTCATATTTTTGTGTGGAAAACTACATTAAAATTTGAAAAAGCAAGAAATCGCGATTTTGAATAAGTTAATTTTCAAACACAGCCGTTTAAAATTTCATCTGTTGATGTAAGTGCGCCAATTTTTATCGGATTGCTTCTTGCTAAACATTTGATATGAAAAACTTATTATTTCCATCAAATTAATTAGTAACTCTTCTCAATATTACAATTAGTCTCGATTTTGTATGATCTGCATCCTTTAAACATAAATTGACCTCCTCCAGTTACAGTCTATGGTTGATCAACTTGAATGCGACTCGTTCCCTAAATCGAAATTACGAGGAGCACTTTTTGCTGTGATTAATCTGCAAAAAATCGAATATAATACTTTTCCCGCCGATAAAACTTCGCGGCTTTCCACTGCAGGTCGAGCGCACATCCACTAAACATAGCTTCCGGCTTTGGAAACTTTTTCACTGTGCGGGCCCATGCAGAGAATTAATGCAGCCACCGCGGCCCGCCCGCCGAAGTATTGTTTTTAATACCCCCTTATCGCAGGGTAACACGTTTGAAAGTGATTTTATACCCGCATACGTCAATACATTTTGTCCGTCTTCCCAAAAAAACTAGAGCGCCCATATTTTTGGACGGGTGCTGCGATGAGGGGCTCCTACCATCGCCCGCTAGATTGGTTCCGCCACCTAACTTGGGGGTGGTTGGTGGCGCTCTAGGCGTGCGTGTGAAATGCAAATCCAATTCAATGGGTAGTAGCCCCATATGTTCCAGCTACAAAACTACCATAAAATGCGCATTTAAAATTTATACGCAAAATTTTTCATCATTTTAAACTCGTTACGACCGAGAAAGTGTGGCCCGGAGATGTGTCGCCTTTTTTCTTTTGCTATACCTTTACTGTCGCTGTCGGCGGACGGCTCGATAGGCAGCGGTTTTCAGAAGCACTTCCTTGTCTGATTTGCATACATGAGGGACATTCTGGAAGTGATTCCAGCTTTTGCGGGTTGTTTAAGGTGATTTATCCACGGATTGGGTGGGCATGCTCAGGTACTCGGCAAAATTTGTATCGGTACGCACATATTCGTTCGACTCATTTCCAGTGGGCTTTATGTAATGACCCATCATCGCCCGCACCGACTGCCTGTTGCAATAAGAGAATTACTTGCAACAATTGTCTTAATGATTATAATTCATTTTATGAAATTTGAAGTAAAGTGATTCTAAATGAACGCTTAACAGAAAATGGAAATAAAAGAGCATAAGCCGAGATGTTCTTCTTTTTACCAGTAAGATCCCCAATTATAGAATTTAATAAGTGTGGAATTAAGAGATTTTTTTTCATTTGAGTTTTTCTACAGGTACGCTCTGTTGTTCAAAACGATTCCCGCAGTATAGAGAGATATTGAGAATTATTTTACTCCGCTGTAATATTTAGGCATATATTATAAACAATATCCAATAATGAATTGAATTTTTTTAAAAGAATAATTAATAAAAGGCAATTTCTTAAATCCTACTTATTATTCTAGATAATAAAACCATTACAACAACGATGAGTTAAAATTCTTGATCGGTAAACTGAGAGAAAAAACTTAGGTAAAATTGTTAAAAACTATTGCAAATGCATTTTGAGTCTTCCAAACTTTTAGGTGAAAAGTTACACAAAATTTAGGGAAAAGTTACTTACCGAAAATTATAATCACTTAAGAATTTTAGTAAGTTACCTAAAAACATTAGGCAATTTTATACAAGAAACTTAGGTGAACTAAATAAAATTGTTGATGAATTACCTAAACTACTACAACAATATTGTCGGTAAATTAATTAACAATTGCAATTGCTGCAACATCTTCATTCTCCCTTATGAATAGTTTGGGGGGGAGGGGTCAGCTCCATTTCCCCTTGCTTACAGATTGGAGGTAGATATTTTGCATTGCATAGCCGTTTGGGGGAGCACATACTAACAAGTAAAATAGCACGCATGTCTTTCGTATAAAGTATTTAAGTACTAAATTAATTTAAAAGCATACATTATTACCAGACTTGTAAAATAATCAATTACTTTGGCAATGATTACTCCTGTCATTACCATTATGTACTAGTAATGAACTTTGTCCCAAATTGTCATTATCATTACTTCAATGGAAATTGTAATGGTAATGGAAATTTTGGTTCAACTACTTCATTATATTTAATTATTAGTGATGGTTTCAGTATCATAAAAATTTAAATTGTAATGAAAGAATTGTGATTTTCAATGATTACTTTTATCTCCTGTAAAAATTAAAATTTATTTTAAAAAAAATTTAAATAAAAATAATATAACATTTCATATAATATTCAATTCAAATATTTAAATTCGCTTTCGTACAAATATTTTTATCTAATTAGGAACTAAATCTTCGAAACTTATTTAATATTCTCTAATGGTTCAAAAGTTACATTCCCCTAAAATGCAAATCATAATTTTAAATTTAATATTGAATGAAATTAAATCTTGATATTTTTGATTTTTGCTTAATTTTTCAAAATATGTAATATTTTTCTAGGAGGCAGGAGTAGTGAAAATATTAAGCAAGTATTTGAATCAGTATTTCTATTACCATTACAGTAATGGTAATTGTGATGTAAAAAAAATTGTATTACTCCTAGTGGTAATGACAATTGTAATGAACAAGGCAATTATATAAGTCTGATTATTACCAAGGCGAATTCCCTAAGTACCAAATGCAAAATAACTAGCCAAAGTTGTATATATGACTCTTGTAAAAACTATACAATCAATGGCTTATAGAAATAATCTTCGCACTTTGTTAAATTTTCTAAAACAAACTGGACAAATTATTTTAGACATTTTACCCCATCTAAGAAAGCCTAATAAGCCTGGCATAAAACAGCCAAAGACAACAGCAATTTTTACTTAAGTTTAAACTTCCATGCAAAATGTTTTACCTAAGCTCGTTAAAATAATTAAAAAAAAATTTTTTTTTGTATAAAATTGAGAGATTTCACAAAATCTATAGCATTTATCATAATTTATATAGAATTATAAATTAATTAAAATTATTATTATTATTTAAGAAACATATTAAATAAAATGGACTTATAGTAACGTTACACAATATTGAATCATTTCCTATTTTACACATGCAATAATTTTTATTTTTTTGCGATAAAATTTCTCGCGATGCTCATATATCATACGCGAATACATTTTCATAAAGTTAATCTTTCTAATAAACTTATTCTAGGTAAGTATTGTCTGTATGTATGCAATTTTATCTCTTTTAGGATGGAGTATTCTATTTTTGACCGTTCTTATTGCGCCATAACCAAGGCAGCCGGGATATCCATATCATGAAAATAATATTTAAATATAATAATAAGGATAAGTATGAAATGATTGGGTTAATCGTCTTTTGAATAACTTCACTTCGAGTTGAAGAAAAGACTATGAATGGCGAATAAATCCTTTTTAAACTATTCCAGCGAAAAAAAATTATTATTTTTTATTTAATATTTATTTTTTTAATATAGAAAGCCCATAATATGAAATGAGTACTCACCCGAAACGATTTTTCTTGTTTTATTTCAATTTAAATGGGGCATTACCCTAAACGCCAATAAGTGCGAGCAGATCACATTCACCTTGAAGAAACCCACCTGCAAACCCGTCATAATCGATAATAAACCCGTTGCACAAAAAAGGGGGTTAGATACCTTGGGATACATCTAGACAGAAGGCTAACCTGGAAAAGCCACATAGATAAAAAATGCGAGCAGATCAAATTAGCCTACAACAACCTATTCTGGCTCCTCAACAAAATATCCAAACTAAACCTAAGCACCAAAATAGTTATCTACAAAGACATCCTCAAACCCATCTGGACGTACGGGATCCAGCTTTGCGGTACAGCTAAAACATCTAACATAGTCAAGGTACAGAGAGCTCAAACCAAAATAATAAGATCAATTCTAGTTGTTCCAAGGTACATTCGTAATGTCAACCTACTTAAAGATATGAACATCAACTCGGTTGAGAAAGAAGCCGCAAGGCTTGCTAAAAATTATGCTGAACGATTGAACAAACACCTTAACAGATCGGCAAACTTGCTAGTAACCCTATTAAAATATAGCAGATTTAAGCGAATCGACCCGATCGACAAATAGAGCGCTCGGCTGCACCTCCCGGCAGTCAGAATGGGGCATAAACAAACGAAACAAGTGGCCAACACGGGGGAGGTCATAAATTCCATCATCGTCAAACCTGTAGACCTAAATCCGGGGAATATCGAAATGCTACTCCTGATCTTAATGTCCCTAGTAGCAGTAAACCTAGCATACCAGCTCTACAAGGACTACCGGCGCTTCATAAAAAAGAAATATCTGAACAACGCCATTAGCCCCATCAGTTCCATCAGCACCAGCAAGGTCTAACCAGCAACGAAGCAGCGATTCAATCATAACACCGTAGCTCGGGCAAGGGTGTTAGCAACTATTTAGTTTTTTAAGAATTTATGTACCTTATACTAGAGACCTATGGTCTAATTCATAAATAAAATAAATAAGTTTAAATAAAAAAAAAATTTCAATTTAAAATTGTAATCGGCTAAAAAAACACGGTAGGTAAAATATCTAATTTTTGACCAATAATTTAAAATTCACCACATCGAATGTATTTGTCGGCGTATGTGGGGTTGAATAAAGCTTGGAAAAATAGCTGAAAATCGCTTTTGGCATATTGGGCTTTGAGGACACTTAAACAGTGAATAGAACTGATGAAACTCATCATTATTTTGTTGCAACTAAAAGAGTAATGGAAAAACAATAGTTTGAAAAGTGGTGTAGATTCAGATTTTTCAATTGATTATTTCAAATCAGTATATTATATATGTAAATATATTACAATATATAATACTAGTACATTAAGGTATTATTTACCTGCTTCTGATATACGTATATATAAACATAAATTATAAACATGCTAGTTCTTCAAATGAAGTTTGTATTTTTGAAACAAAAATGTAAAGCATATATATTTTGGTTTCAAAATTAAATACAGCTCCGGTCTTACTTAGTCTTTAGTCCACCAGTATGCCCTCATATTCTGAAAACTGGTATTTTTGTAAAAGTCGATTTCGCTCCAAATATGATCGGAAAATTCAATTATTTAGCGAAACATTTTCAACGTTTCTTCTTTAAACTCTCCCCCGCCGCCCACTAGAGTTGGGCTCGAAGGCACGCCACATTTGACGGCACAGCTCCCAGCCCAAGGATCTATTCACTCTGTTCGTTTTGCATACATAAGGAGCTCAGAAAAGTTTTCCTTGTAAGAATAATTATTTTAAGATTTTATATGAGTTGTGCAGGGGATGGGTGTTGAGCGCCCGAAAGCGCCGGTGAGCGGGTGGGGAGATAAAAACAAAATTTTGTTGGCATGTAAGGTTTCTTTGCATTCCATTCACCGGATGGGGAATGGTGGCCGGAGGGAGGTGAGAGGATGAGTTCCACTTTGTTTTCCCTTCTGCCACATCTACCGCCATACCCCGGCCGCGAGCTTCCTTATGGAAAGAAATTTCTTCTTAGAACGGAATACCGCAAAGCTTTTAGATGTTCCAAATATGGCGTGTATGCGAGAATTTAAATTAAAAAACATCACCAAATCATGTTCATGGAATATGAAGCTCTAGGCCTGTTCTGTAATTAAAATCGCGTTAGAGTTGAGGAGGCTGGGCTTCTTTGAGATTATGTACATGTGTGGTGGTGTGTGCGTTTGTGCGGTGCACAAAGATTCCGTAGGAGAAGAAACTCTCAACTTTTGCACCAAGATTTGTCTTAATTTATTCGTTGTTGAACGGTATCCTCTTAAAACCATCTCAATTTGGCTTACGTTTCATGCGGTGGTATAAACGCAGAAAATCGGTGCCCGTAAACAGCTCGTTAGGACGTTGTGTGCTAGCAAAATTTGAAGTTAATGTAACGGCCGTAATACCAGCGAAAGGGGGTGTCAATGGAGCTTCAAAAAATGTCATTATTTTCGCTCCAAGTGGACCTCTCACTCCGCAAAGCTCTGACGAGAATCCGTCATCCATGCGACGCGTATTTCACAACAAAAAAGAAAAAGCATCTCATCCACCTAACGCACTACGGTTGCCATCGTGCAAATTTCTCCCCATTCATCGTGGCAATTACGCACGGGGGTGCACCCTATCGTGAAGGCCTGCACCACACTCAATAGTGGTGGATCATAATAATAAGGGTGAGCGAACACACTTCACTGGCTACCAGATCCACTGGAGCTGTGCCACCCCGAGGTCCCAGTCCATTTGTCTGATTTGAAGGGCTTTTACGTTTGCATACGTGTTCCTATATAGAGCCTTGCGTTCGTACACTACCAGGGCGGCTGCTGTACGTGGAGCAACGCCTATAGTTAGATGAATTTAGATGAATTTTTTGAGGGGTTGAACATTCACAAAAAGCAAGGTAAAAAAAAAAACACGACCATTTAACACATACAACCCGTTTAATGAGGGGGTGACATTGAAAAAGCGCTTCCTAGTTAGCAGATAGTCGGAGTTCCCTCTACCAGAGGAGCAAAACCTGTGCACGTTTTTCAACGTGAACAAAAAAGCCTGGGGGAAAAAGGCAATTCAGCTCTGTTGGAAAAACTTCAGGAATTGAGCACAATGTCACACACGAATTGAGCGAAGTGATTTAATAACGTTGTTTCGTTATGATAAATTGGGATTCTAAATAGCGTGTGGCATTTTATATATTACATCTACTACTATATTACACCTACTTTCCGCAGGGCATACAAAAGGATTCGTTGAAACCTAAAATAATTAAACAGGTCATACAAAAAACTCTAAAGAAATCCCCAATATCCTACCACTTCTTCCCGTAATTCCAGCTCCTCCAATTTGCAACTAAAAATACGCATATTTCCTAGCTTTAAGTTGACTGCTCTCATAAAATACCTTAACTTCATTCATTCCTATACTTTAAACTAATCTGTCTTTTCAGTCCCCGCTATAATTGATTACAATCATCCGAATCCGTTCCCTTTTCATTCGATCAATCTAAAAAACCAATTCCTACGACAACTACTGCGCTGTCTCTTAACCCCGTTACAACTCCCTGATTCCTTTCACTTGTTCCTACTACTTCCACGATCACTTCCTCCTCGCTCTCGTGTTCCTCAATTGCTAAAAAATCTTTCTTCATTGGGGCTCTTCTTCCTCTTATTGTTAGGCCATACAATCAGCCGATTTTTCTGTTATCTGCTATCTCGTCTAAGTAAACACAGAATTTATGTCTGCCTTTCATAATCATATCTGCATAGATGGCAAAACCAAGCCAATTTATTGATCCCATTCTTGGGCTCGTTATTTTGAAACCCTATATTTTATGCGAATGTAAAATAGGCTATATATTAAGGATATAATTCCTTTTTAAATTGTTTGCTCTACATATATATACGTTTAAATAAACTCAACTAAATTTTTCTCAATAGCCAAAAGAAAAACAAAAATATTGGATAAGCCGTTTTGGCGTGATTTCTGGGCTTATCTCCGGGGACTGTTGTAGGTATTCAAAAACGACTCCTCCTCTTATCTTTATATGTTTACCCACAGATAAAATGAACTTCAAAAATATATTATAAAAATGTATATAATACCTTTGCATACTTTAGGATAGAGCCACAAATCGATAGATAACTTACACATCTATAATTAGTGCAGCCTTCCTCAAAATGTAACATGATGGTTCAAAGGCCTTTGGCCTAACAAATGTCTAATAATTAGTATTAATAGCCAAGCTAAATACAAGAGAACGATTAGCGAACAAGACGACTTTACTGTAATCCAACGATGCCATCATTGCATCAGACAGACGAATGACGATATTTGGGCATTAACTTTATACCCGAAGTTGAAGAGATCGAACGAAAACTGTTAAAACTATCCAAAAGCCGCATTAAATCCCCAACAAAGACTATATCTCTTAGAATAGTTCTAATTCCATAATTGAACTACAAACTAACCCTGGGTTCGGTTGCGTTTGGATACCTCAATAAAATATAAATTTATACGAATTGCCGAATGATACCCCCATGGCACACTTCGAAACATAAGTTAACATGTTTTGCGGATGTGAATGCTATTGCAGCTATATGTACATATATAGGGCGTAAAAGCTTTACTGTCTGTGGACGAGTTAAAGACGGTGGTCTAGTGATCATTTCGACGATGCAATGTCCCACTATTATGCAGGTAAACAGGCTGACATACATGCAATTGCCGAATGTTGAGGGTATCTAAATTACAAATATCTTCAAAGCTAATGAAAATGACGAACCCAAACAAAAACTGACATTGCAAAATTCTGGAAAGGTATACTTTATGCATCGGTGCATTGAGGAAAGGACTTATGTATCGGTGCGTTACATATATAATATTCTTTTTTAATATGTGAGTATACTCGTAGATTAAATTAGAAAAGATACTTTTATATTTATTTATTTATTGAGTTTATGATATATATGATATGATAGATATGCAAAACCCATAAGACGTTTCTTTAAATTAACCGAAAACTATTATACAAAAGTTTATGTGGCAAATGTGTGATAGAGCGTTAACAAAATTCTAAAATGGGCATACTAAGTTTTAAAATTCAATTAATTCTTCGAGATTTCTAAGAACATTGCGAGAGGGAGAAACAGAATTTAATTTTTTTAATTCGTGTACCAAAAACTATTCCTAAGTATATGTACTTTTTTTAATTGGTACATTTTCCCAAAATTTTTTTCCAGATTGTTGTTATTCTAATACCACAAAATAGGTAATACATTTCGAAACACTTGAAATAGCTTTCCAATTCGTTTTTTGTATTCTTTTACAACTTTATAATTTCCATCTTTGGTGGAAGGAATAAGTTTGGCATTTCAATAATTTTCGTTAATTTGAACCAGAAAAATTGATATATTGAGTTTTAAATTTTCTATTTGTATGACATCCTAATATCAAAAGTAAAATTTTAAATTTTTTTTTGAAATAATTATTTTATTTTTAAATTTAATTACTCTCGAGTGTGTGGATGAATGATGAAAATTAATGAAAATCAAAAATGACCGGTTGTTCTTTAAAAGTATTTTTAAGTGTACTTTATGAGTTTGCTCGTATAAACTGCTCTAATATGGTAAGTGATTTAAAATAGCACATTCTTATTAAATCATCATGAGCACTTTCTGATGATATGAGTATTGCATTTACCGTAGACCAATTTACACTACTATGGCGTTGAGTCAATTTCATAAGCGTTTTCTGTTTTAAATTAATCTGTAGACCATTGTTTACATAGTAATCTCTAACTCCCCATTCAATTGTTGCTCGTGGACACGAATTAAACATTATTGTGTTTGGTTCATGCCTGACTGTCTCGTCCCCTGTCGCCATCGCTTATGTTTCTCCCAAAAGTGACTCATAGACATGAGCAAGATAGTTTAAATGGGATCTACCATATGCTTCCCTTATTAGCACCAGTCAATTTTATTAGCTGCTTCTCTTATGAAAATGAGCGTTGTATTTAAACTGTGATTTCATGAGCGTTTTCTATATGAAAATGGCTGTAGAAAATTATTAGTATAGTAGTCTCTATGATGCCACTAAATTTTCGAATCAACTAGACATAATTATTATTTGATTCATGACTGCCCTCCTTGCGTTTCTTCCAGAAATGGTGACATGGAATGGACCCCTGCTTATGATAGTGTAAGTAAGGTTTATTGTAGAGAGCAATTCTTCTCTACTACCTATATTTGATTGTTATAAGAACTATTGACGAAAATTATTATAGGACTATCATTAGAAAAAATATATTAGGAATACAAAACCTTAAAAATATATAATAATATATATAATAATATAATATATATGTATATTCCTGCTATATATTTTATAGACGAGCTTCCACAAGATTCTAATTCATTACAATTTTATTTAGTAGCCATTTAATAACTCGAATATTGCCGTATATACATTTTACTATGTTAATAATTAGTTTGCTAGTAGCGGCTCTGCGGGAGTATTAATAATAATATTAAATTGCATAGTGACGCCTATATTGAAAAAACACAACTTTAAATAAACTTACATTTTTGCTGTCTTTTTTAATTCAATCAGACTTGCACGCAGATTGTGTTCTGTTACAAGTTATAAAAGATTTGGGGATATGGTGGTCTAGAATTTTCAAAAAATCGTTTGTTTTTGTTTTCGCTACCTGTTAAAAAGGCTGTAGAACCTGAAATACCATCAATATCATTCGAAATACAGTCTTTCGGGAATATACTGTTATATTTTTGTAATAATATTGACGGTATTTTAGGTTCTACAGCCTTTTTAGCAAGTAGCGATCGGTTGTCCCGTCCCGTGAATGCATGCATTGTTCGTAACATATTCAAAACTTAAAATTTATTATTTTGTCTGCTCAAATTTTAATGTTATTATGTTATTCAAGAACACGCTATTTTGTCAAATAATTTGTTTATCTTTTTTTCTGGTTCCGGCTTTTTTAAATAAGTGAAAAAGCCGAAACCTCATCCGCCGCCTAGGTACATTTTTTCCAATCATCTTCACCGTCATTAAATAACTAAACTTTTTTTTTGATTATTATAACAATGTTTTTGTATGTTCTTTATGTATTACAATATATGTACATACAAAGTAAAAAATACACACACAAAAAATGACTTAAATTCACAGGTGATAATATAAATTTGGAAAAATTGTTTATAAATCTTTTAAATGGAATTTTTCTTTATGAAAAGCCTAATAAGAGTTTTAAAAGTATATATTGCAAATTTGTTTAAGAATAAATTCGAATAGAATAGAAGCATAACTCAAAAATAAAGTTTTATTCATTTTATCTAAATATTATTGCTATTCTTTAAGATCTGATAATAGTGGCAAACATTTCCGGAGACTAGACTACTAAAATTGCCTCGATTTTCCGAAAAAAAAAATCTCTAAATCGGTCGTGACTTGCAGGTGTTTCACCCCTGTCTGTTAGAAGAGTTTACAGGGAACTTTTGTTTATACTTTCCCTTATCATTTTTATAGTAGCAGACAATATTTCGATTCTCGGCTGAGTTTCGCAGGAAAACTCGCATGTAGCACTTAGGCGGGGGGCCTTTGCTCTATGAATTAGTTGAACGCAGATTGTCAAAGTATGTACATACTTCATTTGTACTCGTAGCTTAGACAGATGGATATAAACGCTTTTTTCTGGTGAGTCAGTCCCCCCACACCCTTGAAGATCATTAAAAGTGGTCTATTTCAAAGCTACGTAAAGAACGAGGAAAATCGCAAAAAAAGGGGTGCTAAGTTCGTTCTAGGGGCTGGAAGAGGGACAACGCTTTTGTCTATTTTCACTCTCCTCACTGTTTGCATATTCATACGTACGTGTCTCCCCTTGCTACGAAAGCCCCGTGCCCATATAGTTCGCATTTTTTTCTCCGCAATTTCATCTCTGAAATGGAGCATTTAAGATGAGGTGGGCCGAGTCAAGCAGCTTGCCCTTTCCGACATGCCCTGGCGTTATTGGCTCTGGGCACAAAGGCCCTCGGAAAGGATTCAGCTGGCTGGAGCTTGCTCGCTCGGTTCGATATTGATACCCGGAACGAGCCGGGATGGCCTGGCGAGCAGGTGAGCAGGTGGTCCAGGTGAGGCGATTGCGACCCCACTAAGATTTCATTTTCAAAGGACCCGCTCGGTTTAATTATGTACTACATTTCATGTAAAAAGTCTCGGCTCTACTTAAACCGAAAACTTCGCTTGTTCCTATTATTTTCTGCGTGCTATCGAAAATTTACTTTGGCTGATTGCGTGGAGCTCATTAAATTTCACGTCAGCCATAGGAGGAGTTAAAATTTACCTGTCCATGTGTTGGGTGTAGGCTGCAGGCATATCATAAAAAAGCATTGGGCCTATAGTTGCGAAAAAGCCACGCCTGCAATTTTTTACCCCATTTTATGGGATTTTTTTTCCTTTTTTTTTCGTATTTCGTCGGATAATTACATTTAAATAAAATAAAATATTCACGAGCAACGACAGTTTCCTTCTTTTTTTCGGTGTTTTCCGCTTTTTGTTCCTTCCGTACGGCCGACGCAGAGTTTCTCCGCAACCAACTGGGAATAGGCTTTTTTTCCAAAGACACACCACAGTCGAATTGTTTAATTATTTTCGTCTAGTTGTGCGCGTTCGAGTTCCTTTGAGAGGTCTCTCAAGGCGCACTCAAACCCGCCGCGTCTCATAATCATTTTATAATGGCCGCTGGTGGGAATTATTGCGCAACTGCCGGCCGTTGCGCTCAAATATTCAAAGTAATTTTAAATTTACTGCTGCACTTGGCTCTTTGATATCAAAATTAATTGGAGGCGCAGATACTCCTTTT
Organism: Philonicus albiceps; assembly: GCA_963969385.1. NCBI lineage: Eukaryota > Metazoa > Arthropoda > Insecta > Diptera > Asilidae > Philonicus > Philonicus albiceps. The sequence continues at coordinate 14,591,993 of OZ017774.1, read as the reverse complement.
ATGAAAGCCTTAATAACTTAATGTTTCTGGGTAAAAATATCGATATGTATGCTAATATCACGAAATATAGTCAAAATAAATGTAATAGTACAGACCGATAAGCAGTAGGGCTATCTCTGTAAAAAATACTAATGATGGGACTGATAGTCTTGGAGTTATTCTTGATTCTTGTAAACTCGGCTTTAGTTTTGGTTTCGGCCTTTAATCAATGTAATTAGATTTGGTTTTGGGTCAACTTCGTATGTGTAAAGCCTTGGATTCGTTTGGTAGACTCTTTCAGTGTTGTTATACAAGACTCTTCCTTGAATTTTTATACCCAATTTTCCATGACTCATTTATTCATTTTGATAAACATTATAAATAAAAGGAGTAAATGACTTCCAAAAACTTAAGGGGGAGTGACACCATTGATCGAAAAAAAATAGACTTTTTTTTTTGCTAAATAGATACTTTGAAGTGTATAAAATAAAATGACACGAACAATAACCAAATTTGTTGCTTTTTTCAATGAAAAATATGAATATTTGTAAGGAGCGTTCCGGGGCGCTCGAGCCCTTTGGGACGGCCGGCGCTACCTGCAAGTGCTTTGAGCACATTCGGTAATTAATTTCTCGTAAACCCTACTACCTAATTCAATGAAATTTCAAACAATTGAATACCTTAACTAATTAACTATTATTCTAACATGTTAAATATATTTCAGGCTTCTGAAAATGTATCTTTACAAATCAATTGAGTCTACGTTCTTAGTCCGTCAGACAGTTTCGTCTCAACTGTAAGAGAGTTTTGTTTGAATGTTACTTCTTATTTTTACAAACTGGCGTGCAGCAGAACTTCCACAATTTTTATCCGATTAACTTGATCCAAAGTTTTTTACAATAAACAAACATTAATCTTTGGAAATATCTATATGTGCGATATTGTAATTGTTAATATTTTTGTTAAAACAAGTTTTTTTAAAGAAATTATACTGAAAAATGGGACCTTTTTTTCAAATTCGTACAAAAACCACAAAAATTGATAATTTTTCGATCGCCAATAGATATTTCCAAAGTTTAAACATTACAGAATAGAAACCTTTTTGAATTTTTGTTATAGGTGTCTCCGTTCCTGCACGCCGATCTAGCAAAGTCATTAAAATGAGGCAACTTTGGCGCCCTCTGCACTGAATTTATAAAGATACTTTTTTATAAAAAAAATTATTTTGTATACTTCAAAGTCTTGTTAATTAAGCCCTTAAATCTGATTTTCATTTTCCTACTTTTTCTCGTCGTAATAAAATGAATAACGAGTCGCCTCAAAACGCGCCGTCATGGTGTCACTCCCCCTTAAGGAGCCAAAGGTAAAAAAAATAAAAATATACGAAAATTATCACCAATGCGCTATTTTCATAAAATTATTTTTAAAATTTCTTTTTTGATTTGGATAAAATTATGCCCTTTTTGAATTTATTATAATTAATAATATTAAATGTGAAAATTTTTGTACTTTCATTTTTTAATCATATTGTTTGAAAACCATGGTTTAAAGGCCCCTTTTGTAAAGTTATCTGGATTGTGGTCTTGGTCTTGCAAGCAGAAAGTATGATATTGGTCTTGGTTTCGGTTTTGGACTTTCTGCAGGACAGAGACTAAGACTACAAGACGATCACCGATTCTACTAATCAATAAAAAATACGCAGAAAATTGTACACTTTGTGTAATTATGTGAACTACTTAAAATTGTGCAATGTTACTAACATTAAAACATAAACTATGCACTCTTTACATAATCTGTGATATTACATATTAAATATGCCTATATTATGTATTTTGTGCATCTCAAATAAAATATTCTGCAATATTCTCAATCATATGAAAGCGTTGTAATTACGTCCTGATTCTGAGAAAAGTGGCGATTTTATATGGTATTATTTAAAATATTTTTTATACATTAAATTTTGTATCATATATCATCGGTCTATTATCATATTTTCTCCAATTTTATCAAAATGTACTTATTAACATTATTACGATCCATTTTAAAATTTAAAATTAGTAAGACTATTGAATTAAAAAAGAAAAATATACAAAGAAATAAATAAATAATGTTAGTGATTCACAATTCATAAATAAATTCACATAAATAAAAAAAAATTCGATATTCTTTTAATATTGCACAAAGTGAACTAAATTAGTAAACAGCGTTATAAACCCTTAGAAGACTGGTAGTGTCTATCGGGCACATTACATTTTAAAGTCAATCAAAATTCTTATTTACATACATTAGAGAATGTTCCGCAGTTTTATACGGATCTACGTTTACTACGAAAATAAAACTAAACCATGTTCAACAAAAAAATAAAAGTTTTGTATATAAATAACTATTAACTAGTTTTGAATGCATGCATCCGTTGGTGGCTAGTGGCTTTTTACGATACTTTATTTTCTGATCTTCTAAGTATTATTATATTATATATATTATATAACATGAAGAATACAGCAATATTGTCAATAAGGAAAATAAAATTAATTAATCGTAGTTAGATGCGTCACACATTGACCAGCTATTAGACAAGCTATGCTCTAAGTCTGTATCTCAAAATATTAACTACATAATCTAAATGGAGTGAATCAGAAATAAGGATGAGTAGAATCGGTTTTTGTCTTTCAGTCTTGGGCTTAGTCTTGTAGAAAGTCGACAAAAAACAAAAGGGACTTTTAAAACAAGCTTTTCACAACAATATGATATACATGAAAAATTAAAAGCCATATTTAATAAATACATACGTCTTAAATTCGAGTTAATAAATTGGCTAATACAAAAATAATGATTAATAAAAAATAACGGTCCGTTTCATCCTATAATTATTTATTCATTAAACATAAATTTTGGAATTATTGAGTAATTTCCTGGAGAGTCTGAAGATCCCAGGATATTGTTCTCAATTCTAGGATTTTTTGAGATAAAATTGTTAAACTGTTTCACCAAAATGAATTTCACATAGATACATCTTCAAGAAAGCAAAAAAAAAATTATGAAGATTTCTTTAATAGTTCAATTCGAAATCAACAACAACTTTCCTCTACTTTTATGTTTTATTGTTGTTGTTATCTTAAATCGAGTAAGTAGCTCAAAGTCAAGGTCTACCAAATACGAATAAATCAGTTATACAAAATATTTAAGTACGAAAATATAAGACAACAAACTAGATCAAGAATTGACATACGAGACCAAGACTAAGTTCTTTGATACAAGTCCAAAACCAGGATCAAGACCGAGTGTGCAAAAACCAACATCATAATCTTGATCTTGGTGTTATTTTGCTTTTCACTATCAGTTCTAAAAAAAAAGTGCATTTAAAAATATGCCACAATATATGTGGAAGGTTCATAAAACAAAGCTTAAAGGAATTAAACAGTCTGAACTAACCGTAATCGATATTTTCGTGTATGTATACAGAATAATAAAATACATATGGTAAAAATAAAATATTAAAACTCTAAATTCTGCGAAACTTATGTTAAGCAATCATAGACTATTAGCACTGACTTTATCTTCTAAAATCTTAGAAGGCATAAATTGAATTTAGGGACTTCTAATGTATTTTGGTGAATCCTTTTAGAACCGTTCATTTAGAATCAATTAATTATCATGGAAATCCAATTTCTTCTAGTAATTTAGGATTCCAAAGATTTTACCATCCAATTGAAAGAATGCCTTCTAAAACCATGCAATTTGTTTGTAAAAGAGTCGTTTGTGGCTATTTTAATTCGAAAGTGCGGTAGTTTTTCGTTGAACGAACCAAAAAAATCTCGAGCGTTCTCAAAACGTGTCCTAAAAGTGTATTGTTTCTATAAGAAACATGAAATGGCTGAAAGATTCCGCATGAAGTGGACTAACCAAACGTTCAATTTCAAGAGCCCTTTGAGTTTCAGCAGTTATATGACGGGCAGCGACACATTTTCCATGGCGACAACAGAGTTTGCCTTAAATCGTCATCTGCACAAAATGCTCACGCAAAAGCGTTTTTACTTTCAACAAATTAATTTCTTTGGTCGCTATGCTTGCAGTTAAAAAGTAGTACCTCACTAATTCTTGCCTCGAGTGTTGAGCAGAAACAGAAATGGAATCTACATATACTGAGGAAAGTAGAAACGCCCAAAAGCGACAATGGTTAAAACAATGTTCACTTTGCAGAGCAATTTTCTTGCTTCAAAGAAGGCTAAAGTATAGTAGAACGTAGTCGGGGAAATTAAAAAGGAGCTCGAAAACGAAAACATAGAAAAAATGCCGAGAGTCTGTATGTTATATGCAGTACACAAAACGCTAAATTGTCGCTAAAACGAACGAAAATTTTGGTTGAAATGACAAAAGGACTCGAAATTTTTTTAAAAAACGCCGGACAAAGCGCCCCCTTTCTTGGTCGACTGTACTTAATTTGCTATACGCCTCAGCGGGGCTCGTGCGAACAGGGATATTTTACAAATAGCAAAATATTTTGGTTTATTGCATCAAGTACCACAGCAGTGGAGAATGTCCGCGGTCCATGACGATGCAGTTTCTCTAGCCTTAGTTTGCATTGGCTGTGAGCCTTATTTCACGGTTGATGCATGAAAATTGCACTTTTTACGGTAAGTTGGCCTTAAGTGTGTTTTCAATAAAAATTTGGAGCAGCTAAGATCCCAACAAATTAAAAGCAGTACTACCCCAAATTTAAATTTGTACACTCAAATCTTGGATTGGATTATTCGACATCGTATCTTAAACCAGTTTGTATCCCGAACAAGTGAGATATAATTTTCATAGGATATTTTTCATAAAGTAAGTAAAGTAAGTCAAAAATGTGATAAGGTATATTTTTATATATATTCTTTTAAAGTAAAATCGAGCTAATGGTTGTTTGGACATACACCATTTTCAAAATAAACGGTCCAAATAATGTTGATTTTGGAATTCTCCGTTGTTACTTACAATATAATTATTCTAAGATTTTACTAAATGTTTAAAGTCGCCGCGAAACTTCACTGATATGACTCATCGACTATTAGTTTTGGTTTTTAGAACTAATATAACGACTATTTATTTTGTACACAATTTTATTCGATCTAACACGATTAATTCATTAATTATTGCTTTAAATTTTAAGAGTAATTATTTCCATTAAGCATGACTTTCTATAGGGTCTTTCATTAAGCACTTGCTATCTTCAAATTTAAATAAAACAAAGTGTGTGTGAGATATCATCGAAATTTTTTATTTGTTTGAAAGACCTATCGATGTCATTAGGAACGGAATATTACATCGTTCAAATGTCCACCGTGGCTGGGTCGCGCGAATCCGAAATGTCCAATTTTCCATGACTCTGGCGCATAAATCAGGCTGAATTTGATCGAGGGCACGGTCTACTCTGGTGTCTGGCTTATTCGCATAGACGTGCGACTTAAGAAAACCCCACAAGAACAACTCTAACGGGGTCAAATGGCACGATCTCGGTGGCCAGTTCACATCACCTCCACGTGAGATGACCATGCCCTTAAATCGCACGTGCAGAATGTCTAATGTGGCATGACCTGTGTGGTACGTAGCGCTGTCCTGTTGAAACCACATATTATTGGTGTCCATAGCATTCAATTCAGGATATTGGTAATCATTGACCTATAGCGCTCGCCGTTGTAAGTGATATCCTGGCCAACGTCGTTTTCAAAGAAATATGGACCGATGACGCCGCTAGCCAAAAACCACACCAAACAGTGACTCCAGATGCATTAGACGCTCTTGGATCTCATGTGGATTGGGTATCGTCCCAAAATTAGGGAATTTTGTTTGTTGATATACCCATTCATCCAGAAATGGGCTTCATCGCTGAAGATGATTATTCGATGAAAATTACGGTCAGTTTCCAATTGCTCCAGAGCTCATTCAGCGAACACACCTCATTGTCTATGGTTGTTTATCTTCAGTTCCTGGGTCAGTTGAATTTTGCACGACGCAGTGCACGTGTTGTTGAACCCTATATCCGTCCATGGGGATTTGGCAAAACAGACTGAATAAATGACAGCTATCAACTGTCAAAGTTCGGAAGTCCCTATTGGAAGACCCTTTACATATATATTATTTAGGGTGGTATATGTAATGCTGTTATAACAAATAATACAAAATTATCCTTTTAGCTTTTTGCGCAATATATATATGTATGTATATATATTCATTAAAAAAAGAACAGAATACGATGATGATAGCGAATAAAATTTTGATTTTCATCACTACCACAGTTTTTAATTTTTTAATTTGTGATAATTTTGAATTTATAACATATTTATTATATTATCTAATTCGAATTCTTGACTTTATGGCCATATTTTATTGACATGTGCTGTTTTACTGAGTTGAATTACAAATCAAATATGGATCTTTATAAAGACCCTAAAGAAAGTATTAGTATGAATAATTAGTTCACAAGTTTTAATTAAGTGAAGTCAATCTTCTATTTTTCGATGTAAATATCTACATGATATATTTTTTTACACAGATATTTCCGGAACGTATCTACCTTGTAAAACCTTGATTATGTGTATTTGTTTATATTTTTAATAATTGATACTTCAAAAAAATACTTTAATTATTTTTATTGAGTACTTTTATTAAAGTTTTCTTTGAATCTTCCTGATTGAAATTCTAAATTGTTATGATAAAACACAACAATTAAGACCTAACTATTGCGTTCACTTAAATTAAATCTATGTCATCTCGCCGTCTTTATAAATCAATACCAGCTTCAGGCGTTTTTCAATTTCTTTTCATTTCCATCAAAAACGTTTATACATATTTTTTAAATCCAGACAGGACACGACACCTTTAGCACATCAAGGAAACTTGATTTTATCTTCTCTCTGAATCAGTCGAAACTGCCTTTCAGTCAAAAGCGCGAGTTTCAATCTAATGAAATTAAAATAGACTTATTGCGAGACAGAGTTTTGACAATATGAAGAAGAAGTATATTCTGAAATGAATAAATCATATTCTCGTGGGAGCAGTTCTTCTTGCTTTAGGAAGTCTCACAATGAAGCTTCATGTAACAACAACCACTATAAACATTTTTAATCATAATCTGGATTTTTTTTTTAAGCGTACCACACTGACTTTAGATACATTTTTTAATAAAAATTGAAAATGTACGTATAATTTCTAATAAAAGAAGTATGACAAGAGATAAAATATTTTATATTAACCTTGAAAAGAATAATTTCCAAAAAAATTTTATTTATCAGTTTGTTTACAACAATTGCGAATGATATGAATTAAGCTAGGTGTATAAGATTCCAGTTAAACGATTGAAACGATTGATTGAAATAAAATTATTCTTTTAAGTACATTATTGTCAACTTGGGCTCCGGTTTTGTTCGTAAAGCTCAAACGATTAGATGGATCAAACTTATGTATAGTATATACATATTAGTTTTTTACGTTAATAAAATAAGCTTAGCTTTTTAGATTTCATGTACTACTCATTATTCCTACAGGTTTATGACAAATAAAATCTGCTTTAGTTTATAGCAAACGAAAATTGCAAAGTAAAAGTATTTCATACTGAATGTTAGAAGAATGTTAGATCTAATAAAACCAATCATATGTACCTATTTTCATACAATTTCAGTATATAGTGAATATCGGTTATTACGGTTTTAGTTATAACGACATATCGGATATAACGACCATATCTTTACTTTTTGGTTGGCCTGCGTAGAGTTTTGTACTTATTTCTGCCAGTTTTTACGACATCGGTTACGATCAACCAAATATAACATAAAATTTTTTAATAGCTGAATTTCTAAATTAAGACTAACCCAAGCATTAATTGCAAAATGTATGTATACCAATTTTCACTTCCATCGAATGTAACGATTATCGAAAATAAAAAATTTGGGGTCTTCTCATCCAGCCCTTATATTTAAATTAGCACTGATGTTGGATTTTATATACATATGTATATTTATATATTTTGTGTCATTGTATATCTGTAAAATTTCTGGGATTAAGAGAATCTATGTAAATACTTACCTCATTTATCAAAATCTATGTCGCCACTTTTCCTCTAGAAGGGAACAAGAAATATGCGAAGGTGTTTAGAATTTTTGAGTTTTCATATTGCATATCTTCCTATTAATTCGTTAATTCGAAAAAGGCAAATATTTTTCAACAGTAACACAAATGAAAAACTTATAAGTTGATCAGTATTTTCATAAGTTCATTTTTATTTTTCCATAGATCTTGTGCACCCTGCAAAATTTGTCGGCAGCACCACCACCATCTGTTTTTCTTCTGCTTATTGCACGAACCTGTAAGCCAATAGAAAATATTCGGATGTTTAGTAGATAGACCTCTTTTAGTTTTAGCAGTTTGCAGTTTGCAGTTTTACAACTTTTTGTGTTAAGCTTGAGATTCTAGCTTTAGTATGCATAAAACATGGGTATGAAAATTAAAATAAATTTTCATAATTAATCCTAAAATTTAATTTAGAAGCTGTCAAGAAAACAGGATTTCTTATTATTGTACATTTTCAGTCATATGTTTTATTTTTAATTAATGCTTTTATTGCTTGCCCCTTACTCCTATAATAAACCACCTTAAATGTATTTCATTTTTATATTTAAATATTGAATACTAATAATATTTTGTAAAATAATATTAATTTTTCAGAATTTATTTTAGGTAAAATTCATTGAAAAAGCATACAAACCGTATAAGTTTTACCAAAATAGGGTATGTTATTTATTTAAAGGCTGAGATTGGATATTGTCAAATAATCCGAAATCATTTCGACCCCTGCTAAAAAGCATTTCATGTAAAGCTGTGTTTTTTTAGCGATCTGACCTATTTTATCTGGAAGTTCGTATTAAATAAATTTTTTTTAAACTGTTACCTATAGCGAAACTTTAAAAATGTACTTCAAATACAAATAATTTTTGCTCATTCAAACTTCAAGTCGTAAACTGAAAAAATTATTGCGACAAATTGTTGATAAAAAGTGGCCTTACTCGTAAATCAATGCAATTTTATAATCTTTTCACAAGTTTAAAGAGTTTTGGTAAAAGTAACAATCCCCAAATTTCAATCAATACAAAATTTGCTGTTAAATCTGATATTTTTATCACGAAAAAAGCACAGCTAATATTACATATATTTTCAGTTAATTGTGTGGAGAAAATAAGATTAAAAAAGCCTACAGTCCGGAAAACCACACATGAGTTGTTTTGTTTTCATTTTACTAATCTCACTCCGTTTTAAGGTGCCAGATATGTAAATTCAATTAAAAAATAGAAATGAAGTATTAAAGCACATATATTCCAACGCTTTTGACGTAGTAAACGAATTTAATAATTTTCAACTTTTGAAAAAAACTACTATCCTACTACTAGCCCTATAATATTCCATATATGATTTTTTAAATCAAAACCACAGTGAATGCGTTCAATGGTTATTGAGATTCAAAGAATTCATTTTCGAGAAAAACGCATTTTCAAATTATTTCTGAATGAGTGCACAAAGAAGCAGAGATCGTATCAGATAGTAACTTCATCTCTCTGTGGAAAAATCTACTTGTCCTGGAAAAAGACCTTATATTCTGAAGGATCGATAACTGATTTTCAGATTTTCTTGATCAACTAAGCAGAGAAAAGTGCTTCCTAAGTAATGTCTGAATATCAATTGCCGGGAAAATACCGAGAAATAACCGAGGGCTCTCCTCGTAATTTTAGGGGGCATTTGTTGCTCTTCGTTCGCCTCATCATTTAAATCCAATCAATTACGGCAATGAGTCATTAGTAATAGGCCATAAAAGCCACTTCCTATCAGCGAAATGAATGTTAACTATCGCGCCTCTCTCGGAATGTCGGAATAATTTCGGATTTATGTGTTCGACTGGAAATGCATGTAATCGCGTTCCCACGGATACAGCGCACTGCGTCCCTTGTGCCCTCAATGTGTGGGGGGGACAATGAAGGGTCGTCCTGTAATTCCGGGAATTTTCTAAGCCCTTCTTCTTGCTGCTCGAATTGCGGCCAGAAGCAGGTCCTCCGCACTCAAACTGTATGTAGTGCTGTATGTCTAACTACTCCTTCCAATAGGAGGTTTTTGGGTGGATGCCCTCCACCACCCCTTGTAGGTATTGGTCGCATGCACGTGGTAACATATTGCGAAAATTGAAAGTCCTTGGAAAATTAATTCCCCAAAAATACTTTCAATTTCAAAGCCGTGTCCCCGTCCTCAGATGGGAGAGTCCCCGTCATTGCGCGAGGGACTCTTCGGGCAGGGAAAGGATGCTTCTGCTGCCGTGCGGAGGTACGGAGTGCTAACGTGCGTGTATAAACATGAACGTGTAGTAATTCATCTTCTTGTAATATAAAACGAGTTCGCGGCGGGCGTACGCACGCACATACACGGGCACGCATAATACCCCGGCAGCATCCAGAAACAACAACGGAACTTACATTAAAGGCACGAAGTAGAGGAACAAGTTGGTACTTGGTCCTCGCACAGGCTATAAAACGGGGTTGATGGAGCACTGGGGTACCTCCAACCCCGCGGGGGCGCGCCCGTCGAGCTTTCGCGGGCGACGGAACGGGTCCAGGGGCCGGGCGAGAGCTAAAATATTCGCATAAAAGCACAAGTTTTAAATACAAATTCATAAAAGGTAGGTGGTACATAAAATATAGAAAGTAATAGAATACATAAGATGAAAAGTCGTAAAAGCTGGCGCGGGGTGTTGAAAAACTTTCGCCGGGGCCCATCTGCGGCACAGAAGCCCCATCCCCCGGCCCGCGAAATACATAAAACTTGTAAGTGCTTTAGAGGATATCAAGTTGAAAATAGGATTCGCGCTTTCTTCGGTATTTTTTGGTCTTGCGGAGTTAGACCTCGGGGATGGGGTGACGCTGGGTTGGTGCCGGGGTAGTTTTGAAGTGCCTCTAATACATGGGGGTAGTGGGGTAGTTGCGCTTATAAAGGGGGGGGGGGGGGGGGGGGTTGTTGCTCTGCCACACAAACAACTACACGTAATGCTCGGGGATTCCGCATTTCTAACGCTGAAAGTATGTTAAAGTGTTGGATGGAATAAGCAGCGGGCCGGATTTTGGGGCCGAGGACAGGGGCTGCCATAGTCAGCCGTAATGCTAAAAAAGTATACACAGCCCTTAACCTGGTTATTCTCTACGGATTTTGCGCTTGTGTTTTGAAACAACTATGAGAGTTAGAGAAGGTATTCCGCTCTAATCAGATTTTTGCCTTTCATACACTGGCTGCGCTGCGCCCTCCCTTTTTGGGGGGCCGAGCTAGATTCCCGGAACGATAGTGTGATTGGTTTCTACGTTTTAAGTTGATTATGACTTCAATAGTTCTGCGGGAGTACGTGTCTCGCGTGAAGATGATGTCCTCATCGCGGTTATGTTTATTTTCTCAAGGAGCTTTTTCAGGCATTGCGCTCGATGTGCATCGGTTTTGTGGTTACTACCACCGGAATCTTTCCCTTAGAGTGCAGTTCAAAATGAAATTTGCAGTTTTTCCCTTTTTTTTTAAAGAATTCATGTTTACAGTACTCAACGTCAGTTTTGCATATCTTTTATAACATTTTCACAGAGGAGAGGTTCCACCCTCGCCATAATTCATCGCTTAATGGGAGATTTTACGGAGGGCTCTTAAGCTGAACGAATATTTAAGACTGCAAGCTTCTCAACCACCTTCGAATAAAGAAGCACTGATGCAGTCAAAGGGGAGAAAGCAAGCTAATCGATAAAATTTATGTACTTTCTTAAAGCATAATCAGGTTTTTAGTTTTCGTTCTCTCTGGTTCATTGAATTTAATTATTTACGGAAATTAGGAATTTTAATATGGGTACTTTTTGCTTAAGTCGTAGTAATGTAATATAGAGTTCTCGTTTATGTATTTGTTAGTCACTGAAAGGAAAAAGGAGTTTGCTCAAATGTTAAAAATTATTTTTATTGAGACTGAAACTTTGGATTGATTTAATTTGTTGCTATTGGTGAAAACCAAATTAGCAGTCAACTGAGATGTAGATTGCCATAATGCTTAAGAGGTTTGCAAAGAGGGGTCCATACTATAACTCATATACAAAGATAGATACTCTACTCTTCTATAACACATAAAAGTGCATAGGCGTATTTTTAAATTAATGATCAATAGCCGTTTTTTGCAGTTCAAATAGCCCGCTTTCTACAAAAATGTTTGTAGAGAATGAAAAGAAGTAGAGGAAGAACAAGAGGTTTAAGCTTTTTTCCTTCTGATTTTGTTTAATTCGAAACTTATCTGTTATTATCTTTTTGTCGACAATTTAACAAATTTAACAAGTCAAATTTTAAAATTATATTTAGTTTGTACCATCAGGAATTTCTTCTATTTTCAATTTACATTAAATTTAAATGTACGAGTAAATGTATAAAACTTTGGAAATTGAAGCACTTGTTTTAAATATAAACATCCGGTTAATTGCTAGTTAAACTAATTCAGCAAGTATTTAGTTCTTTAACTTTATAATTATTTCCCGTATACTGTACATTCCTTCATTTATCAAAAGGAAATAAGAGTTTAATTTAAAATGCTGTATTAAAAAGTGCAACATTTATTTTTGGGACGGTGGGCGGTTTTACATATTCCCTAAGAGATTTCAGTTTCTAGATATATGAAAAAAAAAATTGTTCAATTGTTTCTATAACGCTGTATTGTATTTCTTTTCAACAACCCAAACAATATTTTATTTAAAAATCCATACAGGTGAAGTTAAATAAAAGCTTTTAATAAAATCTATTTAACAATAGCATTTTGTTTAAAGAACAACAACGGAAACTAATGATTTCACTAAGATGTCCATTCTTCTGTCCCAAATTTAACTTTTAAATGGTTGTGCACATCAAGATTAAATTAAAAGCAAAGGAGAGTTGTGGCCCTCGTATATTTGTTAAGACATTAAAAATCCGCTAAGTAACGTGTCCTCTGAATATAAGAATTCATGTGAGAAGTAATGCATTGTTGGAAAATTCTAATTCAAAAGATTTCACTTATATCATGATATTACTAAAACCAGAGTAAATACGTTTTAATTAAACAAAAAATCATTTTTTCTGGATTTTAAATTATTAGGATTAAGAAAACTTTTTAATATTTACTTATTGTATTTACGTATTTTTGTGAGCATAGTTATGTAAAATTGTAAAAAAATCATACTTTGTATAAATTGCTTTTGCTTATGTATTTTTCGGTCTTCCAAACTCTTAGATTTAGCACCCAAAATAACTTAAGCAATACTGAGATCTAAATGCTTTGGGAATTTTCCTAAAAACTTTGGTAAATTAACTAAAAATATTTGGACAATTTTATATAAGAATATTAGGTGAATTAACTAAATATTTTGCTATATAAACTACTACTGCAATGTGAAAATTAAGTTTCTAAAGCGGCAGCTTCCCTTCTCCATTCCTCCTTGTGAATAGTTTTTGGAAGGATCGGATGTAAGGGGTATGTCAGCAGTTCATTCTCTATTTCTCCTTGTAAACAAATTGTTTAGAGCTAGAGATATCCCTTCCCCCTTGCGAAGATTTTGGGGTATAGAAACTCCAATACAAAATATTTTACCCCAGTTTTTTTAACTATAATAAAATCGAACGGTTCAATTATTTTCAAATCGAAAGAAATAGTATTGTAGTTTAATTATAAAGCTTTACAAAAGTTGCATTAACTGATTATCCTTGTTTGAATCAAGTTAATAAGATTTTATTGCTACACTGCGTATTTCTTTTTTAACTTTCTTGACCTTAAAAATAGCAGAAAACGAGTCGCAAAGAATTCAAACTGGGATCCTTTCTTAACAAATTGTATCGCAAAAATGTATAAGCCGTACATTTTTAGCGAAGGGAGAAAAGGAGGCAACGGTGGTCGTTATTATTTCATCCCGCCTCCCGCACGTATAAAAGATACCTTGTCATCACAATTTGATAGCGGAAGACATTTTTCTCTACAATGTTTAGTGGCTGGTCGTTAAAGTGTATCTTGATGGGTGTAGACCCTTTTGCGAAACTCATTCTATTATTCCGGGTCCGCGTTTTATGTATGCTCCAGAAATGATGCTATAAAACATCATCAGTACGCCGCGGACCCGCTCCCATTTCCAACAGTTTAATATTCGTTATATATTTTGCCGGTATTATTATTTATAACAAATTTTATGCGGTCGGATGTCATTTATTGATCACTGGTAACGAAATTTTTATTACTGCAGAGAATTTTTATGTTTTATGTTTTTTCATTTGAATTCTTGTGATTACTGTGGATGAACCTAGATGGCCCTTTTATTACTTCGTTTTCTTTTGGGAGCCCTATACCAGCTCACGTGTTTGCGACCCCTGATCTGCGTCGACCCACTCTTAGGGAGCAGTAAGTAACCGTCTCAATTATTTAATGATATCTCTATATTAAACGGCAGACGTATTTTCGCAGCAGAAAAGAAACGCAAAAGAATTCTTTGTTCAAATGTTCATACTATTCTGGTTATTCTAGCCAATGCGCAAGTCTAGTTATAATTTTTGGATCAGCTAATTGCTTTTTTTTTAAATTGAAACCATTATATTTAAGTTATCGTATATTTCTAGTATTTATTATGAAAATTAGCCTATATTTATTTTTTCGGATTAATCTACTTTTAGTGTCAGTAAAAAATATCATTGTAGTAAAGAAGTATCAAATTACCGTCTAAGAAAATCCCAAATTAGATATTATTTATTTTAGAATTAGCTGAAATGTAAAAATAAAGCCATATAACTAATATAGTGTACATATTTTTTGTGTTAGAATCGTGAGAATTTTCCTAGAGATCTATTTTCCACAAATTAAAATGGTGAAAAATATTTTAATTCGAAAATTATCAACCGGTTTTGTTTTAATATTAACTAAGGTATTAATGTGATGTAGAGAAGAGTTTTCATATATTTTGTAGAGAATTAAATTCTGGACTAAATTGTTAATTTTTTTCGTATATTCGATATATTTTTTTTTATTTATTTGGGAAAATTTCATGAACAACTTAAAAATTGTCATCGGACATCAAAATGTATATGGGCATTTCTATAGCAACTACAACATTATTCATAACCATTTTTGTGATGTATCCAGTGCTTAATGTCGTACCAAACCAACACCAAAACCTTAAGAACAATCTGTATCTATATCCGGTATTTATGGTATTTATAGTACAACAACCAGTTCTACTAACACTATAATAATCTACCCTCCCTTCCCCCCATTTTTCTAAAACAAAAGTTGTATGCTGTAAGCTTAATGAAAATAAACAAGAAACAGAAATTTTACTTACATATGTACTTTCTGATAATATAGATTTATACCGACATGATTAAGTCATTAGTATAAAAATAATTACTAATTTAACCAAAAATGGCATACCTTCTACTCAATAAATACCCAGATTTGGTTAATATAGTACATGTGTTTTTAATTTTTAATCAAAATTTATTTTATCACCTTCAAAGTAAGCTCTTCCCGAAACGATATACATATGCTAGCGCTTAAACCATCATCCCATCCATATACTTTTCATAGGCTCGTGTAGTAATGGCCAATAGTTTTTTCAGCGAATTCTCTTTTATCGATTCAATCGACTCAAAACGCTTCCCTCGAAGCAGTAATTTGATTTTGGGGATCAAGAAAATGTCACACGGGGTCAAATGTGGCGAACACGTTGCCTGAGCGATACCATTTGTATCGTGTTTTGTCAAAAAAAAAAAAAAACGTGTATAATAAGAGCAGTGTGCGATGGTGCATTATCGTGTTGGAGAATCTAATTGTTGCCTCTTCTTAAGGATAGACTCACGCAAATGTCGCATCACGCCTAAGTAATTATTTCTGTCTGACTCTCTGGCAAGAATTAATTCCTTGGATTTTGCACCATTTTCGAAGCGCCACTCGGATGATTGTTGACTGGTTCCAACGTCATACTCATAAACCCATATGTCATCACCAGTAATCACACTTTTCTTGAATGTTGATTTCGTTTGCATGCTCAAATATCATTTATTCAGAGACATTTTTCCGGTACTCTTTTCGAAAAAATCAGTAACGTGTCTCATGCCCAAAACATCGTGCAAAATATGGTGAACGGACTCGTTTGAATTGTCACGGGTGAAGTTCACGAGGAATCTTTCTTTTAGTTACACATCGGCATCCAGAACGATTTCACTTTACAACCGTCGTTCAATGTTTTCTACCACTCGTGTGGTACAAATATAGCTGAGTCCTCATAAGCTTTCTGCACCATTTTCAATGCCTCAACACATCAACCTTCCAGAACGATTTCACTTTACATCCAGAACGATTTCACTTTACAACCGTCGTTGAATGTTTTCTACCACTCGTGTGGTACAAATATAGCTGAGTCCTCATAAGCTTTCTGCACCATTTTCAATGCCTCAACACATCAACGTTCGAAACACAAAATTTCAAACAAATTCGTTATTCAACAATTTTACCCATATTAAAAATCGCCAAAAGCATTTGAAATTATCTCGCATATTCGTAAACAACTGCTGTAAACAAACTGACAGATCGCACTCAAATTTATACCATATCCCATAGCCTATTAACAAGAACTTTAACAAAGTCCGGGTACTTATAAAGGGTACACTATAAAGCAAAAGGTAGGATGAGATTTTTCGAGAAATAAGTAACTTGATGATCAGAACACAACTAGTCTGGATAGTCGTTCTAGATATGTACATTGAAGAAGTGAGTTGTTATGCGATGCTGTGTTTCATGTTATTAGAGGGCTGTCGCTGATTTTAGCCGTACTTATTTACGACTTTCGCGTAATTTAAATACCGTGCTATTCGAGGGATACCTGTATATATTAGGTCTCGATCGAACTTCGGATTTTCTGATATTTAGGAAGATCACGTTAATTATTCCTTCCTTTCATTTATTAGATGGCTAATCAGATTATTAATCTCGACTTCAACGAATTACGTCTAACCATTTGCGGTTTAATATGAGTTTAGTATCTCTTCTGTGAGAGAAGAATCCAAAATACATCAAAGTCGATAAAAATCTGAAATCAATGAATGAAGTTGATTGGTGTTACATTTGGTTACGAGGAACCGAGGCAGAAAATGTAACGCAGAGATCAATGCACTTGAATTGCCTATAGAACGGCATCTACCCGAAAACAGAAATAATTAATCAGAGGTCAATTTAATTACTTTATCACGGCGGATTCGCGAACTAAGCAAGGAAACAGGGCGAAACCGCATGGTATTCACCTAAAAAGGTAACGAGGAGTCGATGACCCCGCGCTCATTCATTCTCTAAGCCAAAGCGGGGCCTAACCAGTTGCGATGTCGTGTCCGATCAAACACCAAATCGCGCAACTAAAGCTGGGGTCCTATGTGAGGTCTTTAACCTCACCAGCACACATAGCAAAGGTTTCTTCCACCTTTAGTTCCTTGTTTCCAGTTCCACCCCAACTGGTTTGGCCGCGTGCACCGGCCTTGCTGTAATTGCATCGCGGACCAGAATCAATGCACGCGGCTTACCGCAAGATGATTGAGTTCTTATCTGGCCGTGGATGACATTTGTTATGCGCTGGATCTCTGCCCTAACTACGCTATTAGGCGTACCGGCGCAGTGCTCCCGAGGCTCGGGGGCCGGTTCATGGTTGCGAGTTCAAAGATCTCTCGCGATGTGTCCGACGTGAATTTGAATTGCAGCGGGAATGCAACCATCCGCAAAAAGACGTTCGCTGTGCTGAGGCACTGACTTCTTCCACGAACTTTGTGCGGAGCTGCATAGAAAATGGTTTTTGGCTGTCAAAACTTCGGCCGGGAGATAAATGAAACCCGTCAGATATGAGAAATTGCCACGATGACTTAGGCCCACCTGTGTCAAAAGTCCAGTGCTTTATGACGCGGGGTGGGGCTCAGTACGTGGTGTCGCAGTTTTAAATGCTGCTCCCCTGCATACCAGTGGAAGCTCGTGTCAAGAATTCCATCTGGACATGGGCGAATTCAAATAAACGCACGAACAAAATTTATGCGAAATTAAATGAAAACCAAACACGGAAGAGCAAAGCAATCTGTATAAGAGCCCCTAATTTACCCACTTGCATGGAGCTACGAACAAAGAAATAATCAGAAAATCTGAACGCCCGATTCAAATTTGCGTTCAGGTTTTCTAATGTGCCCCGGGTTATTTGCTCAAAATAAAAGGTATCGAGTAATGCTCACTCATGCAGACGCCATATGCGGTTCATGCTCCCCAAAAAAAAAAAAACACGAACCAAAATATTAATAAAAATCGCTGCTTATCTCGGGAACTGCCGCGTAGCATAAAATCTAATTCTGGTGAGAGGAAACAAAAATTTTACGCGAAAATAAACAATTTCCGGTAACGAAAGTGGAAAACATTTACAAGGCACCTTAGTTGGTTTCTACTGAGAGGAAAAGAGATATTATTTTCTTATAGAAAAATTACACTTTATTTATATCAGATGGAGTAGTTGAATAACACACAAATTGAATATGCTTCTATTGAAATTTAACTAGACAAAAATACCAGAAAGTTATTTCATTAAAACTGAATTTCTACCGCATTGACAAAAATCTTGTTAGTTTACTAGGTTAGGTTAGGTTGCTGTGGCTGCCTAGAAAGGCACACTTAGGCCAATTTTGACCCATTGTGTTACCACGTAGCGCAGGAGACCATGGTTATTCGTGGGATTCGAACCCACAGCCTCTGGGACGGTAGGACAGCGTGCTAACAACTGAACTACCAGAGGCCCCCACTAGTTTACTAGTTTCTAACTAAAATTTTAGTGTAATTCTCTGAATAATCAAGCATCCAAAAAATCTATTTTATAATATCAATTTTGCTTACAATATACCTGCAGAAATAAGATAGAACCCGGTTTTTTCACGAGTGGGGCAGATATTGCTGATTAAGGGTAAGACGGTTTTTTTTTAACGATTTTATGTGTATTTTCATAAAAAGATTTTAATCGCGCTTTTCTCGAAACACATTATTCTACCCAGCGACTACAATTTAGGAAAAAGATGGCATTGGGCTGGTATGAAAAAGGTTATAGATTAAAGCAAGTATTAAAGAAAACATTGTGACTAGCCAAACACAAAAAATTATTAGCTATATGTTAGATATTACTCTTGGTCTTTCTTGATATCCAAGAACGTCACCTTAAACTAGATGTTGCAAATTCTACGCAATTCTGAAAAATCTTAGTGGCGAGTAATGTTATCTTAGTTTCAAACAGGCCGTAGCTAGGACGACCAGAGAGTGAGCGCGTTATATCAAATAAAATTAGTTAAAAATAAAACAACAATTCTTCCCCTTCTACAATAAACGTAAAAGTAAATTAAAACTAGTGCATACGCATACACATAATTAATACATACATATTTATGCATATACAATAATAAATATTAAGTAACATAGATAAATCATATGATTAAAACCAATCAGTTATAATATTTCGTTATCAATTTAGAAATTGATGTTGAATTCATGTCGTGACACCGCAAACAACGGAAAGGAAAAAATGGCGCCAACAGACGTGAAACGCGTGAAAATTATTTACATCGGCGTTCACGTCTGTTCATGAGCTTCTGCGGATTGAGCCAGCTTTAGGGTTTGTTAATTTTCGGGTCTTTTGGGCGATAAGGGAGGTTAACTATCATTCAACATTAATGTCATACTAATCGCAAGCAGCTACAAAAAAAAATTGTCATCAGGGTTAGATCGGGCAAGGCCGAAGAGGACAATGTAAATCATGTAACGCAGGAGATTATTGAAGCTCTGACTAAGATAACCTGATTTGGAATTGAGAGGTTTTTCTGCTCGGAAATACCTTATTTAGAGTTAATAAGACTCTTCAGATCAGAAATGTAAAATAAATTTATATAATTACACCAGAATTTACGTTATATCCATTTTGCCTCGAATGTCAATTGGTGTTATGCCTCAAGTTATCAAAACATTAAATATACTACACTAATACTAAAATTTAAAATAAATCTTTAATATATAGATTGCGTTTTTCTACCATATATTAAATAAACTTATTTAACAATTTGTTAAATAAACTATTGCATTAAATATTTCGAATATTGATATTCTGTTATAATCCTAATCCGGTAATCGGACCTATTGTCTGGATATCGCTTTAAAAGATTTCAGGAATACGCTTAGTGATATGCCTTATGAAAACTTTAATAGGTCATGGTATATTTTAAAGAATTCCTTAGGTATCGGGGACCAGAATATTTCACAAAGACAAGATCCAGTGTCATTTTGCTAATCTTGAAACATAAGTTACTTACCTTGGCCAATGTACGTTTTTCACAGTATTTTGGGGCAAGCAATGATGCTTAGACATCTTATTCTCTTTTTGGAAAATCGTAAATTGTTACTTTTAAAATGTAATTAGATATTGTACAATGCGAAATCAGTTTAATCAAAACAAAGTGACTATTTCCAGTACGAGTTGGAACTCGAATAATACCAAAAGTATTCAACTAACCTTCGTTTGCGTAATTCCTTCGCCAGGTTAACTCAATAACGCAATAAGGCGACCTTTTAGTGTAAGTCCAAATGCTGAGCTTCATTTCCATTAAGAAAGTCGGGGAGCAGAGTGCTCCAGATAGACCTCCCGCGAAGCCGCTCGCGGCGTCTCCAACTTAAAAATGTCATTATAAGTTTAATTCAAGGCGCAGTAAACATCTTTAATTACATTTTGGAGCCATTAACTTTTATTAGTTCAAAGTTATTTGGCTCGTAAAGATTTTATTCGGCGTCTAAAACTTCTAAGTCCGGTCAGTGCTGTGCCGGAGCACGTACATATAAACGTGGGTATGTGCGCTCCGTCGTGACTATCATTGGGTAAACTTGTAGTACCTACTATCAGCGTCAAGGGAAGCTCCCCCCAAAAAGGAGCTTCTGTTATGTTTCATTATTTGCCCCGCATACACTCAGAGAGCTCTTGGTATTGTCATTATCATTGGAGCAACAATGATGGTGTAGTTCCTTGTACAGTATAAAGGCGCGGGCCATAACTCCTGTTTGTCCTGTACAGAGGGAAATAAAAATTTTCATAAATGCTAAAGCTTTGAAAGAGCGCGCCCATGAAAAAGTCCAAGGGGCGGCGAGGTGAGGTGTAAGATCAGATCCTCCGTCCGGGACCGCACCAACCGCCCGCCACCCGCCGGAATAGGAGGAAATGGGCGAACTTTGGAGGAATAGCTTTGTTAGTCGAATACATTTTGCTTTTATGTGTTCGCCTGTATGAGTACATTTTTATGTTACACAATTTTTATGATTACTTTTTTACATCTACAGTGATGTATGTACCGCGCTGCTCTGCCGCTTGGTACGTATATACGTATACGAACCCATTGAGCATTGTTATATCCTTTTTTAACTATACGAATATCAAATTATCTTTTTTTTTACTCCCCTCGGATGCCGGGTGCTCGGAGCATGTACCTACGTAGCTCTTACATACGGGTACTTCTGTTCATGTGTATGTACCTAGAAAATGAGATATTTTATTACAAAGCATATAAATTTTTAAAAACTTGTTTTATCCCTTTTTTTAAACAGGCCCAAAACCCCTAAAGCTCCACCTTTCGGCTCCCTTTAGAGAGGGGCCACGTTCCACAATCGCGGATTCAAACACACGAAAATTTCAGTTGGGAGGATTTTTACGGGTTCTCACAACTTTTTAATGCGGCATCTGTGCGTCATACTCGGGATACTACTCGCAATAGAAGGAGGAAGGCACTGCAGTGAGTGCGGACCTGTGCCTCACCCACTTAGAGGAGCTGACTGTAATCGATTCCAATTCTGATCCCGAACCCGAACGCGTAAGAGGAATTGATTGTGGCGGGCATAGGCTCCTTGCCACACCCCCCGTCGTTCCGTCGCGATTTTTTGGGTTAATACGCGAGGCGACAATTAAAGGGCAAATAAATCAACGTTGATTTGTCGATTTTATATTTTTTTTAATGGCAGATATCCTGCCGCAGCGCATTGGGGTCACCACAAACCAGACTATATGCAATGGTTGATTAGGTCTGCCCACGCTTCTGTACTACTTAGTTTCCCTTAACGAGTTAAAATTGCTAATTTAGTGCACAAATTAGCCATTACACAAAGTATGGTATGGGCCCCGAAACTATTAATCAAATAAAATAAATAATGATTTCATTTTAAGAATTTGTATTGTGAAATCGTTTCCAAAAGGTAAATAAACAATTTATATTCATTTTTTTTATCCAACGAAAAATATCAAAGTTGCTTTTCAAGCAAAAGTATTAATATTTCCTGTCTAAGAAAGAATATCTAGATTTTTAAAAGTAAATCACATATTACATATTACATATTACGTTGTAAATGTTGGGACAAACATTTCGCCTTAAGAAGGAAGCAAAGTTACCATTATTTCATAGGGATTCTGAATTTTTCAACTCGAATATATTTTTTTTAAGTTCTTTACCAGCACTTTTTAACATCTTTTTTTATATAAATAATTCATTTCATAAGATTTTCCAAAACGAATTGGATGAAAGATCTGACCAAGTCAAACAAAGAACTGTGTGGGTGAGGGGGGGGGGAGGGGAGAGAGGGGGAGGCACAACACTATTTTACTTTTATCTTTTAACCTACCCGACGCAGCGACATCCGACTCACGTCAAAAGTGTGCTTCCCTAATGTCCTTTCCAAACCATGTTGACTGACCACCACCCATTAATTTCCGAAAGTAGAAAATTGTTTCCCATTTTCCTAAAATTCACATTTTCGCCGAAATTCACGTAATTAGTACACATATTTATTACTTTATCAAATTGATCGTCTTACTATCTCTGTAAAAAGGTACAACATGTTCAGGTTAAATAAGGGTAGAAAATCTGTTTCTTAGAAAACCTTGGCTGGTATTTTATGGTTTCATTGCCCTGTATTTGAAAAGTTGTTAAACGAACAAAATATCTTCAAAAATTATCGGGAACAGGTAATTGTTTTTAATTATTGCAAAGGTTAATGGAATTTAGTATTTTGCCGTAATTAGCCTGTTTTAGTCAGTCAGTTACTACTATCTGACGGAAATTTGGGAGGGTCACTCGGCAAGAACATCGGTCGTAGTGATAACTACGGGTGTTCTAAACTGAAATAATTAAGAAATGGTCGAATTCACTTTTGAGAAATACATATAATTTACATTTATGGTGTAGTCATATTATAATACCAAAGGAGATTCCCTAATCGACGGATGCACCAAAGAGTGATATTTTCACGGACTTTCCAGAGGTTAAGAGAAACCGAAAGTGTAACTTCAAATAGGACGGATCAGCGATCAGGAACATTGCAAGATTCTGCCGACGTCGAACAGCAAGTAATCAGGATCGTCAGACAAACCTCTGAAACGAACACGAGACGAGTCGCAAGACGATTAGGAGTGTCTTCATACACAGTTTGGAAGTTTATTCATCGACAATGGTTGCATCCATATGCCAGTACTAGAACTACTATCAGGAGATACGAGAGAAGAATTTTATATTTGACTTCTAGAATGCAACATAGGGCACAGGACGTTTCTAGACCAATATCTGCGGATGAATAAATCAAAAACTTCCACAGCCTTCATACTTTCGGATAGTAACTTATAGAGGACAAGAGCGACATCATTTCAGTGTCAATATTTGGGTTGGTATCATATTTGAAGAATTCACCGCTATATCTACTTGAAGACTTTACTATGGATAATATAAGGTTAATGTTCTGAACACGATGGAGCATGAAGACGAATCTCTTTAACGAGAATTACATACAATAACAAAATGGCATGGGAGTGTGTTAAGTCTTAAACATTATACTTTAAAAGTCCCAAAGATATAAAAGCATTGATAATGATCGGTTATACCTATATGGGCCGCAAATACCATCTTGATGTCAAGAGCACTTCAAGATTTTTAACACATTTCAAACACTTTAGAAAGTGAAATATTATTAATCATCTAATCAAAAGAAATGTAAAAAGGGCTGAAGTTAAATGACATCATTTTACATTTATTAATATTGAGGATTAAAATATTTATTATACCTGCATCATTGATAAAGCCTTTCTACCTTCATCATTATTATATTAGATTTCATAATCATCTAGCGTACTTATTTTAAGGAATTGTTCTAAATCATTAGAAACTAGAAGAAATTCAGCATTTTTAACATATTACATTACATCGCATTTTTAATAAAAAGCAAAAAGAGTGAATGACTTTCTTACGGAACCCCAGAGTTGAAAATATTTTCTCTTGAGAGGATTTTCTTAATTTTTACATATGTAATTGTATTCATTCAAGAATAGATAGGACAATGTTGGTAATTATTATTAAAAATTTACAAAATCTGTTTAAATGAGGACGCGACCTTGGAGTAACTTATCAACAGCGACATAAGTGGCTACGCTGTGCAGACTAGTGACTAGTGACCAAAACAGTACCCGAAAATTTGATAGGAGGACTTAACAAATCCTTCGAAACAATTGCCGATACTTTAGTTCTATGTTTTAAAGGACAATTAATTCCATATTGAATCAATCGGTGAAATAGGAAACGTGTTACAGTATAAAAATATAGATGGGGTACATTTACAATTGCTGGACTTGTGAGGACGTACATATTTATATGTTTTTCGTAGTGAAAAATTAATGTTAAATTAGTGCGTAACCTAATCAAAATGCAAAATTCAGAAAAAATATTGAGACTAAAATTTTCTATTGTTTTTGCTTCAAAGCATAATTTTTTCAACTGATGCTTTAATTGATAATCAATTCATTTAGGCTAAAGAACTAAATTTTGAAAATGTGTATAAAATCGGTACGACAGATTAAGAAATTTTTGAGTGATGACAGACTTCTTTCTTTGGGGCTACTTGAAGTCGCGGGTTTATTCCAAAAGCCTCAGACAATAGCAGCCCTTAAAGAGGATATTCAACAGGAATGCGAATAGTTATCACCGGAAATCTTGCGGAAAGTCATGGAAAATGCGATAAAACGGGCACAAATGTGTATCAACACTGGCGGCAGGGACTTGACGGATATCATCTTTTCCAATTAACAGAAAAAATTGTAAAGGTCCAAAGACAAAGATTATCATCACTCAAAATATTTTTTTTTATTTAGTATAAAAGTTATACAAAAACAAAATTGAATGATTAATTTTGCGCCACCTTGTATAAACGTGTATAAAGCATATGAGTAAGAAAAGAACTGGAATTGATAGAAAAGCTATTAAGGTACTAAACAAAAGGAATAGGAATGTAGAAATAAATAATGGTAGTTTTTATGTACCTAATTTTGTAGAATACTCAGGCCTAGTTTGCTTGATCTTTTGCTACAGGAAAGTTGACCAATATAGTATCTCTGAGAGTATTCACTCTTCCATTTGTACGTCCTCATTGTTCTGCAATAGAATCACTGTGATAAAATTGGATACAAGACCAAGATACATACAGTTTTTAATGAAAATTTAATCCATACATTACAGTGCTTGGTAACTAACAAGTCATTTAGTTCCGAAACATATTAGTCAATCAGCACTAAGAGTCATTTTTTTCTTCGACCACATCTAACTTATGACATCGACTCAAGAATAATGCTATGTCATACGAGAAACAAGCCCATATAAAACAAGTACCTGGATGAATAGGAAAGTACTTAACAATCAATCAGAGCAAAAATTGTACCGAAGAAAAATTGTTCTTACATGTTTCATAATTAAAAAAGTGTCACTACTCACAAACGATTCGTGTCTGGAACTGCTCGAACGATAAGTATTCTCATAAATAACAGACAATTTCGAAAATGATAACAAGTTTGTTTTATAACGAGGTTTATATTTATTAAAAATGAAGGTTGTCCTCTAAGATTCTTAAATTTCAATTATAGCTTAGATGAATAATATTCTCCGAAAAAAATAAGTTTTCAAATTAAAGACTATAATTGGTAAAAAAGTGAAAAGCTTATTGAATAATTGTAACTAATTAGATCTAATTCCCTAGATTCTCTAAGCTGGCGTTGTTGAGATCCTCTTGTATTCTAAGTGTTACATTATCTACAGTTCAGGGGTGTCATTAATTGGTCTTAAAATTTGGTTTTAGTACTCTGCTAGGATGAGCTATAAATGTACACTTCCTGGAAAAGTTATATGAGGAGCTACAGAGACGTTTTTAAGAAAACCTTCAGGTTCAAGTTCGAGCAAACTTTGGACAAAGTAGGAGTTTCGTTTTATTTAAAAATTGCTAATTGTACCAAATATAAAAATATCAAATATATTGTAATTACAACATATTTTATTCTAACATTCTATTAACAGTATGAGGTCTTCGGGGTTTGCAATGTATTATCAGAATTTGTTAAGTGAAGATTGTAGATCCAGTAAAGCGAGCGAAAATGTAGGTGTATGGAGATTTAAGTGGTAGAAACTACCAACGTATCAACGTTTAATATGATGAATCAAATCTCTCTGTGGGACATTTTTTAAATCGAATAAACGCATATTTACAAAAATTGAAAATTGTAAATTATTCTATTCCTTTATTTGTTCAAAAAGACCTATGCCCAATGCCAATTTTGACTGAAAATGTTTTCCCTAAGAAATATTCGAATGGATACGATCAAATGGCATTCTGTGTAATTTGTTTCTTTTTTCTACAAATTTAGATATAGAAATAAACGTATTGAATGACTTATATATTTTTTAAACGCTATCTAAGCTTGTATTAGATAAATTAATACTGGGGTAATTAAAAAACTTTACCGACATTTGTTTCGCCACAAAGATATACGTTTATGTAATTCCTTACGTAAATATGCAGCGTCTGAGGAGTCGATTATATTTTTCTAAATATTCATATTCTCCTCGTGCACAGTCTTTAGAAACTGAGAGGTGTGGTGTCCGGGCACGATACACAGAGCTCCTGTGCCTAATAAAATTAACAAAAATTTAAATAATTCAATTAACAAGCAACTCCTGTCTAAGCTACTAAAGTTCGGGATCCTCCTCTACCTTGTGCTGCAAAGAATTGGAGCAACTTGTTCGTAAGCAATCCACAGAAGGCGTGTACTCGTTCCTGAGCCAACCCTCGGCCCCAAAAATTACTTGAAGAGCTTGACATTGGCGTAACATTACAAACGCAGGCAAAGACGTAATCAGTTTAACTTACAAAGAGGATCTGCTTAGATTTCTGTATTTGTTTCGCAGGGCCTAAATACCACACATATACGATGACGCCTCACATGTTGTCGAACGAAATTTTTGTTTGAAAATTTATAGCACCGGGCTCATGAAGCTCTCGTATAACTAAACATAAATTCACCCATTCTGTGGAGCGAAAGTAATTCAATGCAAACAGGACCGAAACGGTAAGTCAACATGCCCAGGCACGCTTTTCAAAATGCAAGGACGTTTCGTGGTTCAGTCTATCGAAAGATCGTAATTGCATTTATTTTAGACGGTCACGTGTATCTAATCTTTAATTTAACCTAAGTCCAGCATATAGCTCTGAAAAAGTTTACAATTTTAAGATCACTTGCCACTATATCTGCATCAGAAGTTGTTGAAAAACTTAGAGTACTTTTAATGATTTATTCGCACATACATACGAGTAACATATATTCTGTATCCAAAGAAGTTGTTTGGACTTAGAACCGACACAACACAGAGAATTAAATTTTGAATTATAAAACAATTATCCAAATTGGCATATTGAATATCTGCAATTGGAATAGAATGAATATCTCTAATATAAGTAAATGAATCGTTGTATTTAAAAATAAGATAAGTTTCGAAAAATATGTTAAGTCTGGAAATTGAATAAATTCTTAAAATAGTAGTAAATAATATTAATAGATTAGATATATAAAGACAAAATCTCACTTTCAAATGTAACTGTGGACTACTATTAGGTGAAATAAATAAAAGATTTATGATCATACAGTTATCTCAACAAAACCAAACTAGGTTAAAAATTAGAATTATTATTAATATTAATATTGATTATCTTATCAACACACCAATGATAACATGATCAGAAACTATACATTTCTGTTATTATGATAAAAATGAGATGACCTCTATCATAATATGCGAAAAATAAAGGTATGCATATTACGAATAAATGAAAATTCTTTATCAATTCACGTTTTATTAGAAAAGACGGTTAAAACAAAAAGCACAAAAAGCAAAAAGTGTTTTGACTGCTTTTGAAAATTAATTAAAAATTAACGATTGTAATCGAATCTTTCGATGTAGTTCAAATGAAGGTCTGAAGGCTTATGTATCTAGAAGAGTTATTTTTATTTTCATCTTGGATTTCAGTTTAATATAAATTTTTTTTTCTTTTCATAGGATATCTATAAAATATTTACTTTGTATATACATACGAATTAGTCCTTGTTTTATTACGAATTTCTAAACGGAAATTATTTATGATATTATTCTTAATTTTCGAATAAAATAGTGTAAAAAACCTTTAAAAACATACATATATCGGGGGCCTCGAGTGATATAGCTGATTAAGTGGTTTGTCCGTGGCCATTCCAAGGTTGGAAAATGAAAATAATAAAAGCTACAAATAAATAAATAACGCACAGAAAGTTGCATATGGACTAAGTTCCCGCGTGCACAAAAATTAAAGCAATTAAAGAATAATTCTAAATTTTACAAAACAAAAAAAACATATATCGTTCTTTAAAATGGTGTAATATTCATTTATTAATTTAAATATTCTGACAAATATCTTTGTCCAAAAAAGTAAACAAATAATAAATCTAAGAATTATGACCAAGATAATACACTGATGATTAACTTCGAATTTTCTTTTCGTTTGTTTTTAAACGTTAAATCGAGCTGATCTCATTTCTATCTGTCTGGTCTCTGCTTCAAAAGAAAAGATGTAATTTGTATATAAGATTTTTGCGTTTTCGTTAGCAAGATGAAAATCAGAACATATAAACGCAAACCTTGAGTCTTTCCAGTTTATTCAAATCTTTTTTGTCTGTTGTCGTCTTAAAATTCTATCCTATATCTCCATTGAGATAAAATTATTTTTCTTAAAATGATATTTTATAAAAGGGTAGAGAATGTGTGTTAAAACACTTTTGAAAGGACTAAGCTCGGATTTGATTCAACTGAAATGAAATCAGCATTGAGTATCGTTATCGTTAAATAATAAGTAAGATTTTGTCTATTGCAAACACACAACTTTTACTTAGGAGAAACTTTTTACCCCAATTATATATGTGAAATTGATTTAAGGTTATGTAATGGTCCCAATCCTACTCAGCAAAATATTGTTTCATCCCAATTGGATTATTATTTTTCAATTTACTTACTCCAGACTTTTTGCCCGCAAATATTTAAATCCCGCCGCAAGGCTACGTAAAGCAAAATATTATGCACACGAAATATTTTAAACATTTTAAATATGTTTGTATTTTAATAAAATAATTATTACTGTAATACGTACCTAAAAAACTGCAAGAGCAGCAGCTATATAGAGAGGTTAGCGACGTTAGTTAAATTAATTAATAATTCTTTTGGAAAGTTTTTAGTCTTCTGAAAACATGACAAATACATTTGACATATTCAGTGAAACAATATCTAATACTCCAACTAAATGCTATACTCATATAAGCTACTGATAACAATTATATTTTATACTAAATTGTATTTGCAAAAAATATCGAGAGTTGGTAGATTTTTAATTTTCTTAGTCTATTCTTCAACTTTCCATTAATACTAGAAAACTAGCAGGTGCATTCAATTAATTTTAGTATAATACTCAATTTCTCTACCTTGTACCCTGGGCTTGCAATTACCCACGTAAATGAAATGCGATGCGCGAGATAAATAGGGATATCATTGGAAAAATACATGTAGGTATGAGCGATGTCAATTAAAATGAAAAATAAAGAAAAGGAACAATAAATAATTAAAGTAAAATTAATTTTAAAACGAGGAAGACATTTGCGTCCGCAAATTCTCCAGAACAAAACCTCCATTACGCCAGTGGAACGTTTTTCAATTGTTTTTAATTAAATTGGGGCGGCGTGGCGGTGGGTAATAGGAGCATCCCTGCATAAGGTATTTTTCCATGCATTGTTTCGGTCCCAGAGATTTCCTCAAAAAGGCTGCAATTCGACTGAAGTAGAAGTAACAGCGTCCGTAACTATAATAGATATCATTATCCTTGGGGTTCGACATCCTTGGGTCTATGTAGCCTCGTAGAGTGTACTTGTTGTTAAATTTTGTTTCGCAGAATAATAATTACTTGGAAAAGTGGAATCGAAGGGGACAAAAACTTATAATTCTTTTAGGAAAAGGCTCCACTGGGATACGCAAGATAGTGCGAATGAGTCTGCCTTAGATGCCTAATTGAAAGATATGCCCAGGAGTGCTCGAGCCGCCTTACGACAACAAATAAGTAGGTGTTCCATTGCGCATTAGCTCAGAAGGGATTTTTAGATAAATGAGATTTTCAAAATTTATATACGCGAGGAACAAATTCTCGGCATCACATTCGCCGTATCTTTTATGCTTTTTAGCATATTCCCTGCCACGCCAACTTGTACGACATCTTGTGGGAGGCTGAACGAAGCGCAGGCAGCATACGTGGCGGGTGGCCTGGGCCCAATATCTCGAATTCCCCACACTACGGCCCGCGGCAAGAAATGGAGCAGCGGAAACTCGCACATAAAGAGAACACTTAAAAAACAAGTCGTTACTTTTATATTGGAAAATACAACACGGTTGTGCGGGGATTTGTTATCGGGTAAATTTTTCATTATAAGCTTCTGTCAAAGGCACGCAGACCGCGGAGTCTTTAAAGCTAAGATATCTGCATAACCTTGGAAAGTGGGTTTTGGTGTTATATACAGAGTTCTGCCTACTCCTTGGTTTCCCAAATAGGGCTCCTAGGGGATAAAGAACCACGGCGGTTAAGCAGGTGCACAGAATCCTTGAGAATTTGGTATTGGACTAAATACACTATCTATGGAATTGACACACAGATGCTTATGTGTGCAATAAAAGATTAGCGCACATCAAGATTTTTAAACTGTGTAAGAATTGTAAACCGAAACCAAAAAGAAAAAGTTATAATATATTAGTACTAAAATGTCTCCATAAAGAGCTATTTATTCTGCTTTATGTAGTAAATTCCTTCAAAGAATTTTCTTAAATCATACCTGTTATAATTAATAACCGCAATTAAATTGATAGAGTACAATAGACATTTCTAACAATTTCTTTCTCCAAATTTGTCAACTAAATTTACTCTACTTACAGACTACTTAGTAACTATATGTACAAATAAATAGACGTCTTTCATTTAACAAGTAGTGTATTGATTAGTGATTACACATCGATTATCTAAACAAATAATAATGTAAGCACTGTCGAACTATCAATGGCCGGTGAATGATAGAGCAAATATCATTGATCACTGATTGTTTACTGCTAGCGTAAATTAAGTCATTATCACTATTAGTGATAGTGTTCAGTGATATGTAAACAAATTCAGTAATTATGCACAACTATGAGTTCCCCGAGGTACCTATTATTTTATATCAAATACAATAGTTATCAAGTGCCTCAATTAATGCTGACAATGCGTAAGAAGAACTATCATATATATTTAAGTATTTGAGCACAAAGTATAGTTTTGACCTACTTATAAATAAAATATATGTATCTTCATCATTGTAAATCTATCTTGTCTTCAATTCAACCAGGATTCCTTAAAGTTAAGTCTACAACTACCTATTATAAAATTTTTCATCGAATTATCTCTCTTAAATTAAGCTATCTAGGCTTTCATACCCGCCTATTTTCATGAATTCATTCCTACCCCGATAGTCGCCTTATAATTTGTTTTGGCTCCTCGATTTCTCGTCCTGTTATATTCCATGCCGGTATTCCTCAGGTTAGCTACTTTGGCTCTTTACTTTTTGTGTTGTAGTTAATGTAGTTAATTAATCCGAAATCTTGGTGTTCGCCGACGATATAAAAATCTTCAAATAAATTACCAGCACATCCGGCTCCATATTATTTCAAAATGACATAACCAAAATCTTTGCCTGATGCTTTAATCTCAAGGATTCTAAATTCCGATCTAGCACTTATTCCCGCAAAGGTATCCCAACCTCCTCTCGATATCTAATAATTCTATTTAAACTTTGCTCCCTCGGCTTTAATCAGCTTTTTCTCTTGGATTATCTAGATCAACGTCAATACAATGCTATCTTTTGTTAGGCAACATCTAACATCTTTGTAGCACATTCTAGCGCCCCTCAGGGTAGCCAAATAGGTCCTTTGATCTTCATTTTGGATATGAATGATGTCATGTATATAATTAAACACTCTGATTTTTCTATATACGTCAACGATATCGTCAGACAAGGCCGCCATTTCGGACTCACGACTTTTGCAGGTCGATTTCGATAACTTTTATATTTGGTGCCAAAAAATGTTTTTGAATTTAATATCTCCAAAAGCCAATCCATCACATTTTCCCGTAAACGCCTTTCTTCCTCTCACAGAACTCATCTTCTATTTGACAAACTCATCTAATGCGTTTCTTCTCTACGAAAACTCGGTGTCATTTGTGACAATGAACTTAACAGAGCCAACTCTGCACTTGACTTTGTGAAACGATGGTCTAAGGAGTTCCTAAGGAGTTCCCTAAATCAATTTCCAACGCAGGTTTGTTCGCTTTGCCTTATTCTTTTCCCTTACGAAAACCGCATAATGCATATAGAATTGCAGCCCTTATGGAAACGTCGAGGCTGTACTTATATTACCTTTATCCATCAGCTACTAGCAGGCAACATGGATTGCCCTTCATTGCTGTAGTGTATTTCTCTTTACACCAACTCTTCTCGCCTTAGATCGATCCACCTCTTTCGAACTGCGCACCACCACACCAACTACGGCCTTTCAGAACCTCTCACCGAATGCTTCGTAAAGCCAACTCCCTTCCCTCCTTTGACTTTCACCTGAGCAAATCAATTCGTAGGAATGACTTATTCCATCAACCTTAGAAGGTCTGTATTGCCCCTCCCAGGTATTGATCTTGTTAATCTTTCTTGTCCTAGTTTTAATTGTATTTATTTAATTTTTGTTTCATATTTAATTTCTTATTATATTTTTTATATGCTTGTACTAAGCGAAATAAATAAATAAATAAATAGGTCATACGTGTTCTCAAGTCAACCCATACTTTGCGTCAATTCTCTTTGCGATCTTGGCATTATCTGTCACAGTGAGCTTAATTTTTGTTCCCACATTGACTAAAATCATCAGCGGCGCCAACTCTGTTCTAGGCTCTATTAAACATTTGTCTAAAAAATTCTCCAACGTCACTAAATCACTTAATATCTTTTTTGATAGACCTCCACATGATTATGCCTGTCAGGTCTGGTTACCCACCTAATCTACGAGTATACTCGTTCACAATGTGAGGTAATCCCACACTCCTCTTCTTAATTCAATTAAACTCAATTAGAATTTCACTGTTTATTAAATCTAGTTACTCTTGCATTCTAAAACAGGAAAATACTGGGACATGACTTGGTTTTTATCGCAGTTCGAAATCAAGTCTATAAAATAGAGAACTTATAAAATTCTTTTAAAGTATTGCTATAAGTCAATAGTTTATTACCACAACAGGTTTTTTTTTTTAGTTATAATTAAACTATGCTTTTCTTAATTTGTTTAATTTATTTTAAGCACTATATAGCTTATGTTCAAATAAATCAGTCTTCATAAACTTGCACTCAATTTTATTTAAATAGTAAACTTATTCAATTTTATATGTCGCTATAATCTATTGTTCATTAGTTCTGCCTATTGTAGTTAGCGTCTTCTTCAGTATTTTCCCTTGTTAACCGCCGTGCTGTATGGGTTGTTAACCAAAATATATTCAAACTTACTTTAAAGAGTGTTTTTGTGTTTTTATTTTTTTAATTCTTATCGTTGACATACTGAGTTATGTTAATATGCATAACTTAATTTCCCATAATAGCTTAAATTTAATTATTTCAGTTTGCTGCCTCATTATATAATTAGCATTTTCACCGAATACTAATAGTTAATTTATTTATATATAAAGATTTAAATATTCATTGATAGTGAATTAACTTGCACTATCAGTAATAGTGCAATAATATTTGTATTATCACGACGGATCAGACCTAGTTAGATGGCATTTTCATGTTTTTCAATGATAGTCCAAATGCAGAGAGCTTAAATGTCCATTCTTGCAAATAAAAAAAAAAAACAAATATTAATTTTCAATATCTTGAAATATAACAAATTGTTTATTCTAAAAAATGCAATCACTTCGAAATTTGTGTAAAAATTTGTTTCAGAAATAGTCATAAGTGGCAAGTCAGAAGTGATATTATGAATACGGGCACCTGTTATATAGTCTTTTTAAGTACTGATCGTTAAGTTACTGAAATATGCATTCAATTTCATTTGGGATTAAGAAAACCGCCACTGAAAACGCTCTGCTTCAGAAGGCCATTTCATTTTGCATTACTTTATTTGGGCTATTTGTACAATTTGTGCTTATTCTGGTTTTTTAATAATAATACAAATAGCTTATTTGTAATTATACTGATTTGTGATTTTACCCATTTATTTTGAAGGTAGTTGAATCTACCATTATCGTTACAACTATTAACATTTCTGTTAACCACAATTAAATAACGTGATTGATTATTATAACACAAATATAATTTGAATACAAAACAATTTGATGCTATGAGTGAAAGACTTATTATAACAAGAAAATAATAATAATTTTCATATTATTTCCATATCACTTGAAACATCAGTGCAATGTAGGTAAGAAAAGAAGTTTTGTAAAAATTTCTGAATAAGCATTTAACAGGCCCAAACGTAACCTGAAACAGACATGGACGCAGTAAAGACAACCTTACTACGCCCATATCAGGCACGGTATGCCAGATAAAAAAGCTAATTTGTTGCTACAGGAACAATGCAAGTGCTAACGCACCCGAAACAGTTCAAACGTCCAATTTGCACGGTTGCGTAATAAAAGGACAAGGGTTCGTTTTATTTATTTAGGGCAGGGATAAATCCTAAGGCTCTGGTACGAGAGTTCGACAAATTCATTAGAGAGAAAACATCTGCATAGCAATTTTTCTCAGTTTGGGAGTAGGTACCTTTGTGCAGAGAAAGTACATATCTGTATTTTTCGATCCCGTAAAAATTATATCACCTTCTCAAGGGTCAATAATTACAGCTAATTTTATTATTAATACGCATTTTAATACGTTGACGCTCATTTTAATTCAGCTATAAGCTATATAAGCTGAATGGACTTCAATACTCGTCATTTACGTCAACGTGTTAATAATAAATAAATATTTTTTTATAGAGAATGAGTACTTTCGTCCCTGTAAAGCGATGGTATATGCCTGCGTAGCGGGTCTATTTACACCAGTTTCAGGCATATTTGTTCGCTATACAGGCTAGGTTTGGGCTACACTCTAAAAAATTTGTTTTCAACATTACTTCAATAATTAAAGGCAACTAATTACTTACAATTATTGTAGTAAATTTTAAATAGGTAACTAAATATAAACTTTGCTGCTTAAATTTAAACTTTCTTAAATGATTAATATTCAACATGAATGTAGGAATTAAAAAGCAACTTTCACCAGGGAAAGCGGTTCGAACCTTTGCCTTTGTGTTGGTTTGGCGGGGTAAAATCCTGTCGTATTTTAAAGAAAACATTTGAATCAGTTTTATGATGTATTCCTCAGCAGTTGAATGATGGATGCCTAATTCCTTTGCAATTGCTCTAGATGTGAGTTACTCTCCAACATGGGATCGCACAATGTCATTATCGACCTTGGATGGCCGCCCAGATCGACGATCTTCTTTGAGACTGAAATCTCTAGAAAAAAATTTGGCAAACCATCTTCAGCACTTCACTTCACATAAGTTTTTACAAGTGATACCAAATTCAATGGCTTAAATAAACTTTATCCACTGCCATCTTATTTATTCTGTACTTCGCAACTAGCTGATGAAGGATATTGAAAACAATTCTCTTATATCCGACGAAAGATACGCTTATAAGACCCCACACGACGCATTCTACCAATTAATTACTATTTTATTAACGTTCAAAAATAGCACTAAACAAATGTATGGGCGTTCTAAGACATCTGCTTCAAATTTGTTTAAAAACTAAGTCTGATTAAAAGCAAAATGCTTTTTTTTTTATTATGGCAGACTTAGTTTTAAATTAATGCAATACTCAATGTTTTAAAAAAAAAGATAAAGAAACAAAAAGTTAAAAAATTATATTTTGGAAAATTTATAGCCAATAACCGATTAAGAATACATTCTTTCTTCCTGTTTTAACAAACTATTTTCAAGGAATTTCGAAGGAAGGCGTTGTTATATCATAAATTAATTTATACTTTTCTTTTATTTAATTTACTTAAGGAAATATGGATTTTGTTGGCGTAACTGGCCTTTAGTAACATTCACAAATGCAAGTTAACGTGGATTGATGAACTTGAACGCAAATTATAAAATACAATATTTCCGGAAAATAAAAGTAAAGCTTAAATTAAAGAAAACTCATTGCTTAAACCTCTTATTTTAAGAAGAAGTTGTACCACTTTGAAATATGTGTCATAAATAAATTTAATAATATAAAATTAATTAGAAAAATTTTTCATTGGCTGTACATTTATAGTTTTCGTGAAAAAAAAAAATTGAATTTATTAGTTTGCGGGCTGCGCTCCGGTAAGTCAAAGCGTTTAACGCATTTTCTTCAAAAAATAATTTTCAAATTTTGCAAGTGTGTCTAATAAAGTAGTAGTTATTATAGGTTTCTCATAGGCTTTTTTCAATAAAGTTATTTGTTTATAAAATATTTATTAATAATTATAAAATGGAATAGAAATAAAAACTGTTCTTAAATTTTTTTTTTTTTGTTTTTGTTTGAGATCATGAGATCCTCGCTAAGATCATAATGTTAAAAAAACAGCACAAAACAATGTTTTACCGTCGCAATATTTTTAAAATTCGTAAAACACCATTCAACATACATACGTAGGTATAGCCTGGTTTTAAATATATTTTTGTAAAATTCATGATTTATATTAATTAATATTAGCTAGAGTATTTCGCACAGTATTGTGATCAGTCGAAGAATGGTAATATGTATTTATAATAGTGGGGAAATATGTAAATGCAAGTAGTTATTAATGAGAGGTGTTGTATTTTTAAGAGTAGTAACAAATATCAGTCTTATTATAAAAATTCGTTATCCATATATACAATATTTTTAATTGAAAAACATTTAAAAGTACGTACAAAACTTCTTTGAAAACAGTGTTAGCAGTTAAAATATGATAATAGCTTAACTTTTGACCGTATACGTGAACTTACGAACTTGTGAAAAAGTCACATATAGTTCTCTATTCGAAAAAAACAGTTTCCGGTAAATACAATCCTATCCTTTGAATCGTCTGACGTCGTGTTTTATTAATAGTCATAGGCCATAGCTAAGATTACTTTTATTGGGAATTGTGAGGTTAATGCGAGGTATGAGCACAGTTTTATTGAAGTGAATGAATTTAGCAGTGATGATGTATTCGCCTAATTGAGTTACCACAAATCTGGCACCATTAATTAATACTTAATTAGCGTTAAAATTTCTAAATAACATAATAATAGTATTTGTTTTTTAAAAGGAATTTCTAAACTGGATGGATTTAAGAAGTTCAATAATTCTATGGGGTTCAATTGAACATTGTTTATTTCTTCATGTTGGACAGAATCACAACTGAAGTAAACTTTTTCCTGTCCACGTAACAAATTCGAAACATTATATTCATTAATTGTTATATAGTCATCGTTTTTTGGACATAAAATAGGCGTTGTGAAACATTTTATTCATTGATTTCTGTGGTATTGAATATGTTGGATTTCACTTGCATATAGAATAAAAACAAATCCAACCAATAGGTCCTACCTCCTAGTTAAATAGATTGGCGCCATATATTCTTTATACAAATAAGATTTAGATATAAAAAGTTTTTGAAATAAAGTTTTTTAGCGAAAACATTAATTTTAAGCTATTTGTTTATTTTTTTGTTATTAGTAGGAAACGTAATCTTTAAAATGATATCTCAATTATTAAATTTGATTAAAAAACAACGTTGAGAAATAACATTCGTATATATGATGTATTATAAATAATATTTCAACACAAATTAAATTTAACCGCTTTTGCGCCATGCGTATATTTTCTACAAAACCATAAAAATACAAAAGTGCACTTTCAAATGCTCCAAAACAAAAATGTCTCGGAGTTGCTGCAATCTTAAATAAAGCAACATTCTGAGTGCAAAAAGTAGATTTTGAGAAAAACATTATGTTCGTTAATTTGTTCTGAATGAATAAGTATAAAAATAAATAATCAAAAATATTGAAATCATACAATCACTATCAGAGGCACGAATCGCAGTATAGCTCAAAAAAAATTATATTGATCGATTACATGGACATATAAAACATATAATACCTCTTTAGTAAACCTTGGAAATTTAAAGAAAAAATTTAAACCTTTAAAATTAAATATACATATTTTGCTATCAAACAAAAGTCAATAATTTTGTAGAAAACGGAGAGTTTTGTTGATACTCTTTTTTAATTATCGCAAATTGGAAAAAAAACATTTTTTAATTATTTGGAATTTTGGATATTCCCCTCCCTTCTTTCCCTCTCAACCCCTAATGGCTTTAAACGTACATAGTACAATAGCTGTTTAAGGTAAGGGTGACCCAAATGAAAGTTGCTCGATACAGTTGCTTCTAAAGAAGCCTGGAGGAAGGGTCAAATGCATTAAAATGGGATTGCTACGCAATTGCATTGGATGCAGTGGAAGAAGACCCTGAATGCACCGGCTCTTGCCACATTCAATCAACAGCAAATTGAAACCTTCCAATGAATTTCTTATCTTAATAGTATC
Organism: Philonicus albiceps; assembly: GCA_963969385.1. Lineage (NCBI taxonomy): Eukaryota > Metazoa > Arthropoda > Insecta > Diptera > Asilidae > Philonicus > Philonicus albiceps. The sequence continues at coordinate 14,552,851 of OZ017774.1, read as the reverse complement.
ACGGACTACGAGGCTAAAAATTACCATTTATGCCGGATTCCGGATCCACCATCCACACGCTGGAGTGTAGTAATCCTGGTGCACTACCGCCCCCATCCCCATGCAATGCTGCCCATACTCGCGCAGACCACCCGTTCACCCACACTCATTCCGCGCGCGCTCATCGAAGAGTCGCCCATCACAAACTACTGCAACAAATCTGATTTTTATTTTTTATTTATTTTCGCTCTTTTATTATTTTTTTATTTTATTTTTTATTATTTTTTTTTTTTTTTAGGTGGATGCGAGCTCCAAGGGCGGAGTTTTTAATTTTTATTTTCACGTCATGTGTCCATGTATTTTTTGCCAGAGGATGGATAATGTTGTATTTTCATTGCGTCCCACCCTACTTAATTTAACCTTCCGAATTTAGTTTGTTGTTGCTGTTACGCGCGAGGGTGCCTTTTTGTGTTGGGGCTTTTTTGCACATTTTTCACATTTTTGCGCGTATTTTTAATTTTATATGAGATGGTTTTAAAAAATCCGTTTTTTTTCCTACATCGCACCTCGCATGCACACACAGTGACGCGCGAGAATTTAGGATGGTGCTTTGCTCCACATATGTGCGTACTCGTAGGTGTGCGACTATGCATCGGCCCGCTTTGGAGTAATGACTGCATTTTTATTGGCTGATTGAAAACAATGTACTAAGTAGTTGGCCCGTGTTGGGTCGCATCGGGGCAGGGGGCGCGCGCGACCTGCAGCTCGCCGGTATGCGTGGTGCGAGCACCCAAACCTCCGGTCTGATGCCCCAGCTATGGTCCGTGACTGAAGCTCCGGCCCCATCCCGTGGGCATTTTTAATTTCGTTGTGTGTTCACTCATTTTCAAAGTTTTTTGCGGAAAAAGGAAAAAGTAGGTTGGCTGGACACCCTGTTTTATTTGGGCTTAATGACTATAACCCACTCGTCGCAGTAGTCGTGGCTCGCGATATTTTTTCTCGCCGCCATTTTTATTATATTTAATTAGAGTATGTAAAGGGCATTTTTCTGATTTTTTCCTTTTTCGCGGGCTTCCCGATTCGGTCCGGATGCAGCCTGCCTACATGCCATGCCACCTCTGCTTTTATTTGCAGACTTTTTGTGCGGCTCCTGTAATGCTGCCGAATCTCTTCCTCAAACATGGTCGCATGGCTGATCTTCTGGTCGCGTCGCCAACAGCCCCTCCTCCACCCGCTGGACACTGGCCACGTTGGTTTTATAATGCGATGAATTGTTGGCGAATATGCTGCAAGTAGGTGCACTTTGCCAGCCTTGTTTTCCGCCACCATTGCACCCTCGCGCGCCCACCCAACAAGGGAAATTCGATGCAATCCAATACTCTCGCAGACTATCCCTATCTGAACAGCAGCACTTTTCCAATTGCGATGCAACTAAGGTGCAGCTCTGGACCCTCCCCTGCAAAGAGCTCGTTAGGACCTACTAACTACTCTTGACGGGAGTGCTCGGACGGCACTTGTCTTCCGGTGACATATGCCCGTAAACATTTTAATTTGGTTAAATGTGAATTAAGTGGTTTGGCTCTACGTATTACGTTTTACTATGAATTGTGACCTCAATCGCGTTGAAACAAGTTAAAACATAAATAGATGAAAATGCAGTGAGCATTTTTCTTTAAACACATTAAGATCTGCCTCCAAAAATTCAGAATCCCGAAAAAAATACAAAATAATTTTGGAATATCGGTCAAGTTTTCGAGTATATTACAACCTCTAAGAAAGTCTTAGTATGTTAGGTATTTTAATTAATTCTCTGTAAATACCGAAATGTTATTCCGCACATTGTAAAAACCCCTGAGAATTTAGAAATCCTTATAATATATCAGGATCTGTTAAGGCGCTTATAATGAATACCGCTAAATATAGACCTTCTTGAAAGCAAATCAAGCTCACAGTATGAGTAATTTTAGCACCATGAGGTTTTTCTATTTGGGTGTGAGTATAGACCCCAAAAAGGATAACCAGACCGTTGAAAAAGCGTAGCATTAAGCTTTCCTGATAAGAACCATGTTAAGACTGAAATGGTATAATCCGACCGCTAAAAGACCTAGGTAACATCAGCATCATATCTAACTGTTAAAAATACTATACAGAATATTTTATTATGGGATAATATTATTCTGATTATAATCTGTTTTAACAAATGCAAAAGGTTATGGGATGGGTACCGATATTTTCGTTAAAAAACATAAATAAGAACAAAAACTAATTCACACAAAATCTACCTTTAAAAAATAATTATGAAATGTTAACTATTACATCTCTTCTTGTTGTTGTTAACAAATTATGTAGGTATTATTTAATTACTATAATAATTAAGTTATACATAATTAGTTAATTACACGTTTAAGATTTTTGAAAAAGGTAGATTTTGTAATATTTTAAATATATATCAATAAGTCAATAAGTGTAATTTATCTAAATAAATTAACTTTGTTAATAAGATCAAGTAAGAATAATCGCTTTTGAAAACACTAGGTATTCAGCAGGATAATCTTATTATTTCCACATAAGATATTTCTGGTCTGAAGAGCCTTATTAGTTCCAGATGGGGTATTTCTGATCAAGAAAATCATATCAGTTCCGCAAAAGGTATTTCTGATCAAATGTGCCAGCCAATGCAGACTAGGATCTTTATATTATCCTCATCGAGCATGCCCTACCTGGTCCTGATTATTGGGTTTTCATTAATTCTAGTGAAACTCATTGATTAATCTTAAACTTGTTTTATGGATCACATATATTTACTGACATTTTCTTTAAAAGCGTAGTAAAAGAAATAATTGAAACTTGTCTTTCCTTTTATGTTTTAAGAAAAGTAGTAATTCTACGCGATTTACCCTGTCGAAAATCGTAGCTCTAACTTAAATACAATGTACATATGGAGTATTTATTATAGGTTGCATGAATCAATCTAATTCATTTTAGGTTGTATAAAACAACTGTTGCTTAGCGGTAATGTCAAGGTAATTTGAGAAAAAATCCTAATATAGCCTATGCATAACCAAAACTAACCCTAGATTAGATACTTAATAAATTTTCGTAAATTTCGTATTAGGTTTGCTAGTAAAACAGGCAAATGCTTCCTTGTTTTTCTAGTGATGTTTCCCAGAAAATCACAAAATTAAAAACGAATTGCAGAATATAACTACAATAGAATTTTTGTGATTTATTTGTACGAAATTTAAAACTGTATATATCTAGTTACCAAAAATAGACAAAGTAATAATGTTACCCAAGTAAAAATTGTGCATTGAATTTCCTATACACTGAATAACAATTAAATCGACACTTCAAGTTAAACTAAAATAACACCAAAGTAAGCCCTTTTAGCGAACAAAATAGTTAATCCACTTCTTTACAACATCTAATAGAGCACCAGCTTCAACACCGAATCACCACCAAATGACTACTATCGTCAAAAAATTCCATACCAAATGAGCACCAACATAGCACCGTTTACTACACTAAAATACCACCATTTGACAACTAGACGTCTTCATTTGGTGCTGAATAAGGCATTCTATATGCAACCATGTTCTGGTGGTGTTTTGGGGCTTCCATCGACTATTAGAGTTTTCAATTGATATCTGGCCCTTATTTGGTGGTATATCAGTGCTCCTAATTTTCCAAAAGAAAATCGAGTCTATTTGGGTTGTATATTGGTGGTAATTAAACGTTTGGTGGTCTTTCGGTGCTCTTTTTGTGCTGACGATTTTTACTCGGGTATTTTCGTTTTAATTGATAACACAAAATAGACAAGTTGAAATAGAAAGGACTGCAATAATTAAAAAAAGACAAGAAAAAAGACCTAAATACTTTAACTCCTCCTACTATAAGAGGTCCACAAAATACCATTCAATATTCGAACTTGATTAAACAATTAAGATAAGGCCTGTTGGAAATGGTTCAGCGTATTAGGAGCAATATTTGTAAACTATTTTCAGTATATAAAAATTAGTATTTCTGGGTAATACAATTGCAAAAATAAGTTTTTTGTTTGCAGCACATTCTGAAAATAGGGAAGGTTAAACTTAAAATTTTCATAAATTTTCTTCTTAATTTTTTTCTTTTCTCACTTTTTTTTTCTTTTAATTTCTTTTTTCTTCTTCTAATTATTTAACTAAATTTTTTCGTTCAAAGATAACTGAAATGTTAGATTTGTTAGAAATTTATTAAGACATTTTAATTTAAAAGGAGATTTTATAAGTTGTTTTTGTTTCGTTTAAAAATTAAGCTTCAGCATACTATTTTAATATATTTTAGTTTTACGCAATATTAAGAGATGGTGCAGGAAAACGAATCATCTTCTTGGGATAAATTTTTTGTTATGTGTGAGGGCAGAATGACGGATGTTGTAGGGAATTTGCGAAAAATAAGAAATTAAACCATGCAAAATACCGGTAGTTTGAAAGTTTTGAAGTGCTTGTTTTTTAATTCGGTTAGTTATGCTATATCAATAGCCTAAAGGATATATTTTGAGAGCCGACACTGTAAACCTCAACGTTTTATTTCAAAACGCTTAAAGTGTTTTATTAATTATTTTGTAAGTGAGACAATGTTAATCAAATGGGAGATGTCATAATAAAACACTTTAAGTGTTTTGAAATAAAACAGAGATTTACAGTGGAACTAACTCGAATTGAACAAGTTAAAGCTCCGTGTTTTATTTGCCATTTACCACACAGAAAAGCATACAGTAAGTTAGTGCTTTCCCGCAGGCGTAATTTAAATTAAACGTGAACTTGATTTAGAAGTTTGAAACATATTATCGTACACCATAATTTTTTATTTTTTCAAAAATAGAAATTTGCGGTGCTTAGGTATTTCATAGGCATGTGCATATTTTTTTCTTAAGCAGCATTATATATTTATATATATATATATATATATGTTTTATTATAAATGCGATAACTAAGTCAAAAGATGCCAAAAATATGTAAAAATCCTTTTTTTCGGCGAGATCAGTTCTAAAAGTAGATTTTGTGAAAATTTATCCTCAGTGGAAATTTGAGCAGATAGGTTATCAAATTAAATATTTATGGAACGAACTTTGAATAGTTAAAAGGTAATTAATATAAATTTACTTACAAATTTTGAATTCCACTCAATTTAAAACTCTGTATTTGTATTGTATTGTATTGTATTTTTGTATTATTATATTGTAATGTATTTTCATTTTGATATTCTTTGAGTTATCATCGTATAATTGAAAAAATGAATTATCTTGTATTCTGAGTAAACTAGGATCGAAATAATAAATAAATAAGCAATATTATTTTTTTTAAATTGGTCAACATTCGAAATACCTTTTATAGTGTGTCATTCAAATTTTCAATTTCAAACATTTTAAAATAGTATTTAAATAACCACAAGCATGCTGTCAGTACATTGTGCATTCCTTGCGCTCCTGTATAAAATAGTAGGGCTTGTGGTCACAATGCGAAGGGCACAATAGGACCTACTAACCTCTTTTGAAGGGCATGTTTTGACGACAATTGTTTTTCAGTGATAATGCCCGCAAACATTTAAATTTGCTTGGAAATGATTGACTGTCTTCGCGGCAAGTGGGCCATGCATGTATGGATGAGTTTAATCTGCTGCTTGTCAATTTTTAATTTGTTACTACGATCTCGCAGAAGCAACCAACTCTCCGCATCAATAACAGGCCGGCAAGAATAATTTACGACGCATTATACGCCCATATATTTGCAGGGGGTCGGGGCAGGATACGTGTGTTTTTTTCTTCCCTGTGAATCTTTTTTTACGTATTCTTTCTTTTTTTTGTTTTTTGCATTTTGCAAAAGGCGAAAGAGGAAGCTGTGTGCAGAATGGCTTTTTCGGAGGCGGCGTAACCAAGCTGTTGTCAGTTAACTTCCGAAATTACGTAAATTCATGCATTTTTTATTTTAGCAGCCGCAGAAAAGGTCTAATGGAATAATGAACACTGCTTCCGGGAACCCTACTCTACGTGGCGGTAGGCCCTAGCCTGATTCAGATAAAGTTGATGCATTTTTAAAATTAATTAACAACAATAACACAGCTGCAAAAAAATGCAAGTTTTGTTCTTCTCCATGATTGTTTATTTCCACTAATTGAGGCGGTCACTTTCTGAACTACCTAGCTAGTTTACCTCTTGAAAACAGGCAATGCTGCCTCCGAGTGGCCACATAATAAAAATATATACTCCTTTAAGAGCGTTCAGTTCGCAATGCAAATACCCAAATAAATCTCTTAAATCAGAAGCTTTTATTTAACTTATTTTATTTGTATTGGATTTGTTTACTTTTTTAAGCGTCTTTTAAAGTTTTAAAAGAAATTTGTATATATTACAACATACCCCAAAAAAAAACGAGCAATGTACATAACACCACCACTGACTGCTCTTACTTTAAATTTGATAAAATATAGACGTATATTAGCAACATCAATCTTTTATGGAAAAAATATTACTTGCACCGCTTTTTTCTTATAGATTTTGTCAAAGTGAAACGTTTAGATATATACCCTATATCTATACGGTGTACCGGAAAGTCCTTGCCGGTTTTTCTAACAGATGTTGCTAGCCGTAAGTATGGAATAAAATTATTTAACATATATGTCATTGTCATGTCAGGTTAGTCTACTGTAATTGCTTCAAAAACAACAAAAGTTTCATTCTGCCTAAATAATAGCGTCATAGTGTTATAGCTCTGTGAATATGCAAAATTTTGTGCCTGAAAAATAGCATTTGCGGTATGAATTATTTTCTTATTTCATCTAGAGAAAAGATTCGTTGACGAACGGTACAAAAGGAAGTCAATTTTGCATCGAATTATGATGGGTGGTGAAAAATTGATTTATTTCAAAAATCCAAAACGTACAAACTCGTGGTTATCGCCTGGCTAAGCTGGCCCATCGACATAAACAACAAATAATAAATTTAAACCATGCGTTGATAGAAAAACCTGAAGCCTGAAGACACTGTAAAGTGATTTTGTTGCATTACAATGCACCGTCACACACAGCAAACCCGATGAAAGAAGCATTGGAATCGCTTAGATCGAACGTATTATCACCGTACTCTCTAGACCTGGCCCCGTCTGATTAACACCTTTTCGTATCAATACAACACGCGCTGGCTCAACAGTACTTTGCAAATTTCGAAGAAGTCGAAAAATGGCTCGATGAATGGTTTGGCTGAAAAAACAAACGGTTTTTTTTTTTGAGATGGCATTCATAAATTGCAAGAAAGATGGACAAATCACCAAACTATGTGTTTCAACAAGATAACAAGTCTAAGCACTATGTTAAATTGAATCGGTCATTTCAGAAACTACATAAATCAATTTTTTTCCCAACATACATTTTTGTCATGAACGTTTCCTGAAAAGTATACCCCTGGTAAATCTGGTAAAACCCACGAAAACCACTATAGTCCTACCTCTTCAAACAATAGCGCGTAGTAAACGTTTATGAATTTATTGATGAATTCGTTAAAGATTTAATTTGCTATTGGCAAATTTTGAAAATAATCCAGATAAGAATCATAGAGATCATAAATACGTACCGTAATGGCACTAAACATAAAAATGTTAATGTCTAAGTATTAACTTCATTAATTGTAAATAGAAATATGATTAAAATGACTGTTATGTCCAAAATAAATACCACTTAAACCTTGTTTTTGATAAAACAGCATATGTCTAAAAGTTTTTCTGTTTTTTTTTTTTTTTAATTATTATTCATAAATTAATAAAATTATTCCATCAAATCTTAAGTTAAAACCCTACCATATACTCAGTCTAAAAAAGTCCTTGAAAATTCGTTTATTTGTATACAACACAGTTTTTTTGATTTATGTAGTTTTTGAAATGACTGATTTATTTGGTTAATAATTAAGTTGAAGAATAACGACTTTGTAATGCAATGGGTCGCACTATATTTAAACCTAATTAATATTAATTGAGTAGAAACTAAGTGATAAGCGGCTCCACAGGAACAAAAATTGTTGCTTGAAGCTAACTAACGGATTGATTATTAACCTTTTGCACACGAAAACTTTTTTCACCAACGTTAATTTATAAATTGTTGCGGCGATTGAGGTGTTACCTCTCGAATGCAAAAGGATAAGTTAGCGAATTTTTGTCACATATGTATGTAGATGTGTTCAAGTAATCAAACACAAGGTACACCACACGAATTATTAAAGAAATTTCAATGCAGCGTTTTTGTTTCCCACAGGTTTTTTACAGAAAGGATAGGAATTATTCTATTATAACTTGTAAACGAACGAATAAAATGTTCTAATTATTCTCGTTAATTAGATAAAGGACGGATTAATAAATAAAAACACACGTTGTGTGTTATAAATATATGGAAAAGTTGTCCTGAAGTGCTAATATTTTCCACACAATTGTAAATGTGCTCAATGCGAGCATTTCTTTTCAGAGTAAGAATATGAAAATGATTCTTGTACTCAATCATATCTTTGACGATGCTCTTCAAATAAATAAATAAAAATTTTATTTTAATGCTGAATCCAGAATTTTGTTTAGTTCTGTCGTTTTTTTTGAATGTATTATTATTTAAACATTTAATATGTATAGGAATGTGTATTATACCAATTTTCGTTTTCCAATTAACGCAACTTTTAATCCAAATGGTGTTTGGTGTATTCTGTTGAAAGGATTAGCTTAATTTATAGTCATATGAATGTGAGAATTATTCGTGATAGTAACGACTTTCACAAGAGGTAGGATTTAAATCTGTAGCTTTCGAATTGGAGCTTTATTGCTTTAACCAACTGAGTTACCATGTCTACTTACCGTCGTTGGCTTTTGATGAATTTTTATTTCTGATGAGAAATGAAATTTTGCTATTTTACACAAAATTTCAGCCAAATCGTATGCGAACAATTTAACTATTCCTACAAGAGAGAAAAGGAGTAAATCAAAAAATATTACTGTTATAATGCATTGAAAAATTCCTATAAATAATTTATTTATCTTTCAATCTCATCAATCAATAGACGTGGTAAAAGAAAATTACTTCTCGCTTGTTTTTAATTTTTCTCTATTTTTTGTATTGTAGCTATTATCGTAAGGTTTAATTGACAAATAAATGTTTATATATTCTTTACCAACTTCCAGTTTATATAAGGTTTTACTTAGTTTCATTTTGTGTTGGCCCACTGGCCACTGGGTCACATTGGGGGACGGGAAAAGCCTTCTTGATCTTTCTAATAACAGATGTCCGTTATTGAATGGAGATCTGCCTTTTATGAGCGACGGAGCCTTAGCTGGGATGGAACCTGTGCTTCCGCAAATGTCGCCATTTTTTCAGCAGAAAGGCCTCTTTGAGAACTCTACTAAAATGTAGCTAACGTACACGGAAATTTTAATGACACTACTAAAAGTCCAGCCGAAGATGAGCAATAAAAAGTTCACGACTTTCGCATATTTCGTCTCTACAATTGAACGCGGCACCCCGGCAGCGTGTAGCAGTCCCAATTCTACCCCCGCCCTATAACCAGCAAACGTGGCTGGCGCGAAGAGTCCCAAGGAGGGCAAAAACGCGTCCGTAATGGACCAATAAAATAAAAAGTAATATAAACTCTGAAACAATTAGTATAAAACCACTTTTAACTGTTTTCGGAATAAAAACTATTCCACCCTCGCGCTAGGGCTGTCCGCCGCACAGCAACAATATAACATCGGCGAGCGGCCAAATGGCATCGCCTCTAGCGCTCGACCCAAACACGTCCGCACCTATAACTTCGACATTTATCGTCGATAAAAACCAGAAAATTTCTGCCAAAATAAATTCAAGTTGGAGCATCCGCTACCATTTCGGCGATCCGCAGATCCATGGGCTTCGGGGTATTACGCGCGCTCCCGTTGACCCTGGAAATCGCGACTTTTGCGGCTATTACGGGCCGAGTGGATGCAGATAGAAATGATTTGAATCTCACTTTTGGCCGTATGATAGACAACCCGGCCGGGTTTTTGCTCCTTTTGCCGCTTCCCGTCCATCTTCCGGGAGCCATCAGTGATTTAACAAGCAATTTAGCTCCCGTGCGGGCAAAAGGGGCTCGTACAGGTATGCGGTGGGTAGATAGACTCGCGGTGGCTAGATAGATTCACCACCGATGAAGTATGTGCCTGGGTTTGTGCGTTCGACAAACATAGAAATGCGCTTATCACGTCGGCCACTGGAAATTGAGGATGATGGGGTACCAAGACTGGGATAATCGGCCCGCAGGGGAAACACGTCTAGGCTATTTGCAGTTGATACCATGTGCGTGCACAACTGCAGGACAAGACGTGCCCTCCGTTTCTACGGATGCGACGGAGAGGGGGTGAGCCTGCAAATGCGAACAGTGGCAAATTAATTGCGACTTGATACAAATAATTCGGAGATTAATTGCGCCTCAGTGCCTTACGTGAGGGGTGGACCAATACGTCTGAATCTGAAAACGCGCACATCGCGTACATATGGAATCCACGTTTTTTCCAGCTTCCGTTATCTAGATCCACTACAGATAACGTCTTTCCCTTTCGAATTTTACCTCTGGTAGGAATGTTAGCAATGACGATTATCTGCAGTGCCTGCGGTAGTCATTCAACGTATGTAAATCTTTGAAAACCTGAAATTTAACCTGTATCCCGCGAGTTTACGTAGTTCACAGATTTTAATGAAATTCCTCTCCTTTATTATAACAAGTAGCTTGGCAGCCCCGAATTTGGAATTTTTTGTAGGATAGCAGACGCATCTATCCTTCTTACTAAAGTTGATTTTTTATGTAAATTATTATTAGTTAATTGTAGTATAGGTGTACAGTCGGTCACTTCCCTACGACATCTTTGCGCTCTCCGAAACTAACTTAACTCCCGGGATTAACAACAACGAAATGTTCACGTCCGACTTCAGTGTATTTCGCCTTAACGCCTGCTAAACTAATTCCGGTCTTTCTGGTCGCGGCGTCCTTATTGCAGTTTACAATCGTTTTAGTTATACCTTGATAAATTCCTCTCCGAGTGGGTCTGTGTAAAAATTTCCCTCAACCGCCGTTCCCTTTTCATTATTTGCTGGTACCAGCCCAGCCCAGCCTCTTGAAACCTATAAACACTTAACTGAGGCAGTAGATGCCTTGTCCGCCATCATTCTTCCCCTCGATATTATAATTTTGGACGATTTTAACCTTCCATGTCTTTTCTGGTCCCACCCTGAGGATGATGACTCCTATGTGTTCTCTGCCACTGAGTCATTAATTATTGACCATCTTTCTAACTCAGGCTTATGCCAAATCAGTGGCGTTAAAAACCATCTTGGCTGGCATACAACTTGATCTAGCTTTCTCTTCCAGCCCACTTAACTCGGTCGTTACCAAAAGCCGTCATCTTCTTTCCATTCTAGATTCGCACCACCATTTACTCTTCCTTTCTTTTTTCTATGAATCCTCAACCCATCTCACCAACTCTGCAACAAACTTTCATTATAACATCCGCGAACCGATTTTATGAAAGTTAACCTCATCCTCAATCATTCCAACGTCCTCACGTCTTTATCAAACTCCCAGTTATCAATTAATAATTGCGTCACCTTATTTTACTCTGAAATTTTCAGCTACTTATCCCAATGTGTTTCCTTCGAACCCCTAAAGATAAATACATTTCCAATAAAATGTACATATATGACAAATAAGACAATAGAAAATATGGGGATATTAAGGAATAACAATTAAATTACATATGGTAATTTCATTTTCCAAAATTTTAAAATTTCAGATTGGGTGATGTATTGGTAGCCTTAAGGCCCTTTAACTTAACAAAGATATACACTTTCTTTAGTATAGCCATATAGTAAAAAGTGCAACTTCCTATTGAATACTAGCCGGACATTAAAGTAGGTCTGGAGCGACCCATCACGAACTCCTCATTTTTGTACAGGTAACTAAGAGGAGCTATATTATCGTGCTAAGTGGCTCGCCATCGACAGCACTAGCGACGAAGGGCCATAGACATTAAGCTTGGTCAAGGTGATAATAAGAGCCACAGGCTATAAGTCCGGTAGAAGTTAAATATTTCACTTTAAATAGCGTATTTTCCCGTAAGAACTATGTTCTTTTCACCTATTCAGAACAAAAGGGAATTTTGTTTAAATTTAAAAGGTAATATAAATTGCTGTATTATCTTTCTTTTTGATTGAAATAAGTGACTAAAATTGAATTTCTTCCTTAATACGAGTATAAAACGAAAGCTGACTTTTGTTGCAACCTACTGCAATTTTTAAAACATAAGGAAAACTAGATAACTAAGTTCATTGAGAGCTGAAGGACGCAAGGCTACCACTATATTCATAAAAATAGCATAAAATTGCAATGATTTTTATCCATTTTTAAATAAAAATTTAATCTGAGACATGTTCAGTTCCAGATTGGAAGTTTTTTATAAATAAAATCATTGGAATTTAATGAATTTTTAATACAAATTCGAAATCCTTATTCTAAGTAACTGGTAATAGGTTTCAGTTCAATATAAAATGTTCTATTTTTCTGAATATACGAAAAAAGCGCAACTAATTTATATTTTTACTTACAACATTTTTATTCTTTTGTATGCCGCTGCTGTAAGGCCCTAAAGCGTAGATTTCTCTTTTAGCATCGTCAAATTCAAAAAATTATTTTCTCTTTAAACCTTAGCGAATGCTTGATGTGGAAACTAGGTGCATTCAGCGTGACTGAAACCTGACTGCAGATGCAATAAGAGACACCGACGCTTCACCTCTTACGAAAAGAAAGAGTTCTTTCTTACGCAACTTAAAAAAACGGATAAAAGGCACAAGCCACCTCCCGAGTGTGATGAAGAGCTTCGGTTACGCAAAGCACCGCACAGGGAAGGACTGTCTGATTAAACAGACATCACTAATTGAGGCTGCATGAAAGGTTGTTTCAATTTGTCCATCTTTTGAATGAAAACAGCGCATTACAATGGTTACAGGGGGACAAACTATTGACGCGTCCGGGCGACCGAAAAGACGGATTTGTTTGAAAAGCGGTGAAAGTTGCTTCTTTCTTTGTGTAAGACCCGTTTCAACAAACCGAGATTTTAGCGGTCGCATTGAGTGCACTTATTGCAATTAAAATGTTTGTGCCTTTCCATTTCAGCAATTCGTGGACGGCCTCACGAATTTTAGCTTTTGATGCACTTCGTTGCATGCACGGTGAAGCCGAATGCTTCCAGGTCAAACGCGGATGATTGATGAGGTCTTTCTGCGCGCCCAAATCAATCTTTCGCGTCCGGCCCTCCTGAATAATAAGAAGCGGAGCATTAATCACGCGCAGAGAAAGCAACTCTACCTAACCCGAACAAAAGGTCATCTGGAGCGATGCAGTCCCACGCCCTTCTGAACCTAATTAAAAAAAAATCCCTGCGTTGATCTCGTTCAAGTCTTGACCAAATTACGCTTCCTTAAAAATTTCAAATTCTCCACTGCCTCTGGCAGCCGAATAAATCAAATTTTATTCGAAGACAGCCCGCTGCCATTAGCGCATTGATTCGCTTTGGCCGATCTCTTAAGTGGATCCGCTGCTCCTTGGGGATGCAGGTGACTTGCGTGACGCCAAGGAATTAGCACAGGCGCGGAAATGATCCGAAAGCTGGTAATGCGTCGCCTAATGTCCTTAATTAAATCATCAGAAACCGGCAATTTTTCTATTAGTCCGGAATGGAAATTTTCGGTTATTTTTCAACCGGGTGATTGATTTGCGAGACGCATCTTCCCATGCTCCGAAGTTGGGATCGGTCGTCGACCATGACCTACTGTACTCGCCGCTCGCCTCCCTTCCTACTTTCGAGGGAAACAAGGAAACACGGAGACCTCAGATGTTCGAATGACTTATTGTTATGTTTTTATGCGGTTAACCGTTGCTTCAGATAACTGGGTGAAGATTTTATAGCTCTCCACGTTGGTTACAATATCTTAATATATTATGCAGCTTCCATTAAATTTCTTGTCATAACAAGATATTAATCATACCACCGTATTTCTTGTCATATTTCTGGAAAATACTATCTATCGACAAAAGTAGTTAAACATGCTCTAACATGTTTTGTGACACGTGTACCGAAAAAGGTACATATTTGAAGGCTCCCTCTCATGTGAGTCTCTCATAGTTTCATAGTTCTTTCCAGTACGTCAGGTGGTCAATGTACCTGCTGGTAATGAATAAATAAATAAATAATTGGAGGAGCAGTGTAGGGTGCTTTTTATCCTATCTAGATCAAAGATAACTATGTACAGGGTGGCCCATTTAAAAATTGGAATTTATTTTTGTTATAAAAAAACGGCTCAATATTTTTCAATGGTTGAATATTTATTTGAAAGGTTGTTTTATCTCATTCATTTATGAAAAACAATTTCGGTCAAATTACCATCACGGCTGACTTGGCAGTAGCCCATTTGGTCCACCCAATTTTTGAGTACATTTTCGATTGTTTCGGGCCTTATGTCAGCAATAGCAGCTTGAATCTCGTACTTGAGGTCTTGAATTGTTTCTGGTTTGTTGGCGTAACATATATCTTTCACCGCTCCCTAAAGATAATAGTCCAACGGCGTCAAATCGCAGCTTCTTGCCGGCCAAGTCACATCACCATTTTTGCTGATTATGCGATTTCTGTAGGGCGCAAAAGATCGATTGTGGTGTTCGCTTTATGGCACGTAGTGCAGTCCTGTTGAAACCAAATATCATCGAAGTCATCGGCAGCAATTTCCCCGTAAAACCAATCGGGCAACAATGTGCGGTAGCGCTCGCCATTGACAGTTACGGCGGCTCCGTCTTCATTTTCGAAGAAAAATGTGCCGATGATACCACCGGACCAAAATCCGCATCAAACAGTCACTCGTTGTGAGTGCAATAGCTTTACCACGATGACGTGCGAGTTTTCTGTACCCCAGATGCGACAGTTTTGCTTATTAATGCAACCACCGAGGTGGAAATGAGCCTCGTCCGAAAAGATGATTTTTCGGTAAAAGTCGGCATCTTCGGCCAAACGATCTTCCGCCCAATTTGCGTACCGTAGACGAGTCGGAAGTTGAAGTTTATATGGCTTCATGGTAAGGTTTTTACGCAAAATTCGCATCAAAGAAGTGCGCGCAATTTCCAATTGTTGAGAACGATGTCGAATTGATGTTGATTGTTGCTCACGCACACTTTGAGCAACAGCAGCAATGTTTTCGATTGAGTGCACCGGACGAGTACGTTCGCGGGTTGGTTTATCCATCAACATTCCAGTTTCACGAGCTCGCTTTACGAATTGGTCCACAAATTGGGTTTTTGGAAGTTTTTTTTTTCAAATTAGCACAGTTTGAGTAGAAGACTCGCCACTTTGGCGAGTTTTTGATATTTCCCAACTTTCTTCAAGCGAATACTGTCCCATTTCGTAAATGTAAAACCTTAAACTAAATTTCGAGAATGACTTCAAATTACCGGTAGTTCAAATTCCAAACACTAGATGGACCACCCTTTACATTACATATGGTATATTTCGGTTGCCAGAAAGTTAATAAATTGTAATATCTAGTAATTTTAATATTGTAATGGTAATACCTAATTTTTATTTAGAAATTATTCTACTTCGGTGAAACGAATGCATCCAGCATGAATATGAGACGCGGGCAGTGCTTTCGGCAGTTCTAATTTAGACTACTTCCAATTGAATTTCCTAGTTTCTTCCGAAATTGGCTTTGTTTTTGCGAATTTAAATGTGAATATCTGTTATGTAATTTTTGCAGATATACCTCGCTGCTTGTAAACATATGGTGCAGGTTAACAGTTTGCAAATGTCACATGACATGAAACATAATATTTACAAATCCTAAGGCTCCGAGTTCGTTGCTCTGTTCTTGGGACATCCCGCAGTTTACGCCTGGATGAAATTGAATATTTCGAACGTTTTGCAAAACGAACACGACAACTGCCCGTCGAGAAGCAGACGCTGTTCGCCGGAGCTCGAGTGCGGCTCAAACGCAGTGGACTGAACTAGGATCTGGGCTTGTTTAGGATCCCACTGGATACAGGCGCTTACCTCAAGGGGCTCGGTTTGCATTGCAAGCGCTGTGCGCCCGCGGAGAGGGGATTTTAATTTCCCAAATTTAAAGCTGCCCTTCGTAGTCGAATTGGGCGCGAATTAAATTTTATATACAAAATCCCCGGGACGGCCCTTGAGGGCCACAAACGGGCGTTTCAACAGAAATCAAATTTTAGCCACAGTAGCGGAAAAATATTATAAAGAGCGGAAAACGTGCATGTTCCTGGAGTGTTACGTTTGGTTGGGCCACAAAATGGGTACCCTCCAAAAGCGAAAGACCGCCACAGTCGTTTTGGGTGGAAAAGCGCAAAACAACCAAAGGCCAGCACCGACCAAAGCAGCCAAAATTCAAAATAAAAGCAAAGCAGAGTCGGACGGGGTTCTGCCTAAAATGCACCGGCTATCAAAGCTGGGCCTCTGTACACTTGACGTTTACGACGTGTGCCGCTGTGCGGAGCCCCGGGCGCCCTGGGTGCTTATTCCGGCGGAGCGGGGGAGTCACAACGAGAAAGCCCGAGAATAGCCCCGAACACGTTTCAAGTACAATTAAACCGTATGAACGGGGATTATTCCGATAGCGAGCAGATGATGACCGGGCCATTCTCTGACAGTAAACCACTCCTCGGAGCTCTAAGTCCACAATCAACTCGGGCATCGTTTGTCCAGTTGAGCTGCAAACACTGCACGTTGGCTGACCGCAGCCCTCCACCTTCCTATGCAGCGCCTCATCACTGCGCCGCGATAGCAGCCTCCAACAACGGCAATAAAAATAGTCGAACAAGTGATTCTTCTGCAAAAAGTGCCCGAATAATCCCAGAGGAAAAAACTGCATCTGAAAATTTGAATGGCGCTGGAGTACGCGAAACAACTGCACTTCAGTGCAATATTGCACCCGGTCTGGCCTTCTAATAGACTCGCCCGGGTGATGCACCTTTGCGCGGGATTACCTGAATTGATTTCAAGCAAATGAATTGCACCAAAGATGCATTACCACGGGCTGGCTTGATGGGGGCTCTCATCTGACTATCGACTGAAACTTGCCGTGATTTAGCGTGATGGCATCAGAGACGAGCCTCGGTCAAAGGTGGACGAGCAAAGGTGCATTGATACTATTAAGCCTCCTCGGGGAAAATTCGACAGGAAAACTCAAAAGAATTTTCATAGTGGATGGATGGACCCTGGTTTGCTCTGAATGCCCACCGGTCAGACAATCAATTAATTGCATCTTCACATTGCTGACTGAAACCGATTCACCTGCGTATAAATACAACTTGTCTTTTATTTTTAGAGGGGCTTAACGAGCTACGGATATACGAGAGGAATCGAGGTAGCATGAATCAGACAAGACAAGTCAGGGTAATGCAATCGATTTTTTTTTTTTTTTTTAACAGAATCATACATTTCGAAATTAAAATAGCGATGAATATAAAATTTGAAATCGCGCTAAAATTGGAACTCATGATTTTTTACGTTCTGATTGAACTACCCTAGAAATGAATTGACACAACCTAAGTCATTTATTTGAAACCCATGATGTAAACTACTTTTAGCGCACCTCCATAGAAATCGACCGAGGTGTCTTGTTACATTTAATTTTTAAGTTTGGAGGATAAGCGATTCTGAGTGATAGAATTACCTCCTAAACTAATTAAGTCAAGCATATGCATCCAGTATTTTTCAGGTGGCTTCTTAATCTAAACAACGGACTATCATTTCCGATAGCAAAGTTACTTTCCATTTTTTATCGAATTCTTTAACAAGTGTTTAATATACTCGCATACATACATGTACATATAAAAGGGACGACAAACCAAGAAATATTTTACTTTTGTTTGTATCGCCTGTGATACTCTGTGAACTCTATCACAAAATATCTGTCGCATTTTTAGATTTTAAGACTGCCGAATCACATGACGGGTTTTCTAGGAATCAATAAAATAATGTTTTTTACCTACAATTTTAAAGGACCCAAAAATGCAGTAGCAATATGAAAATTTATAATTTTGGTTTTACATACGTTTTACTCTAAGTACTACGTCGATGCTAAATAGTTCGCACAATTCGCTTTTTGATGAATAGTTGTAAAAGAAACAATAAAAAACAACAATAACTCATCATTTACAACAAAATTCGTTTAAAACCAAAAACACAAACAAAGTAAAATAGCCAACCTACAAAAGGAACTGAGATAGTTCGCCTAATATAATTTATTTATTTATTTAATTAACGCTTAATACAAGTTACGTACAATTAAATGAACTTAAGACTAGCGCTAACCTAAGAGACTAAAAATTAGAGGACAAGGCAGATTAGGGGAGACTATTTAGGTGGTGCCTGAGAGAATTTTTACTCAGGTGAATATAATATATATAATAATTATTTTATTAGAAAAACTGTCCTATTCATTTTATATACGATTTATTATATGATTTATTTTTAATCATTTTACAAAATCTGATGAAATAAAAGTTATAACTCAAGTATATTCAAATAAAATGGCTCGTGGCAAAAATAGAGGTAAAGACATTAGAAAAGTTATTGATAATGATTATAAAAAAGGAAGCTCTGAATCTCAGAAAGTTTAAACATATCACGATTTACGATTCGAAATTTATATCTATATAATTATTTAGTACAACACATGATATTTATAAAAGAAAAGAAAACAACGGCAGTGACATTAAACAAAAAAAAAAACATTAAATTAAGGTATGGCTTTCAGAAGGTATGATATTGAAGACATAAATTAAAGATAGTGTTATAATAGTAACTAACAATAAACTAATGGAAGTTTATAATTTTGATTGACGAGAACAGGTTTAAAAATTCGTTCTTGTTTCATATGTACAGAAAGGACCTGCAGTAACATTCTGTGACTTATATTACATTAAAAATTATGTTTATAATTTAAATTTGTTTTAAACATTTTGAATATAATGTCATAATGTTATCAGTACACAAACTTCACAGTACATTGCTTTAGATGGGACAGAAATTGGTTTATGGTATTGTTAAACATTTGGTAAACATTAAATATGGTCATCATTGACTTTTCCTCTCTTTTTTTACATATTCTGACCAAGTCATAAGAATTAATGCTCTATAGGTCCATAATTAACAATTAAAATGCATTTAAGTTCAAAAAGTTTGAATTCAGGTTTGGTCAAGGTAACCAATTTTATGATTCTTCACATTTTTTCAATTAAAAAAAAAATAAAAGATTTTTGAAGATATCTAGCTTTAAGAGGTTTTTTAAGTTATGTAGTTTCTAAATAATTCTAAACGGATTTCTAATTACAAAGTTATAGCTTTTTTTTTAAACTCTCAAGAGTAAAACATGTTTAACTTTCCATTTGGATCATATTGTCTTAAATAAAATTTATTGTATTACAACGCAATATTTGTTATACTTTTTATTGATAAACAATCAATGCAATTATGTAATCCAATTCGTTTAATAGTCACATCATGCCATAGACATTTAATTCAAGCAAAAATTATAAAAGAGGAAAATAAAAATAAAATTGTTACAATTCCAAGAATCGACTGGAAATCAAGTAAGTTCTATTTGCCTTTCGTACTTTAGTTAGGTTAATGCTGGTGTGATTGCCTAGAAAGGCACACTTGGGCCAATTTTAGCCCATTGTATTACCACGTAGCGCAGGAGACCATGATTCTGGGTAGGATTTGAACTCAAAACCTCTGAACGGGTAGTCCAGGGCCTTAACAACTGAACTGCCAAAGGGCTCCTTTCTTACTTAAAATACGTAAATTTTCAATTAAACCTTCTTTTGCTATGACTATAAATAAGACTCAAAGTCATTTTCTCAGGTAAGTTTAATTTTAAACAAACAAGTGTTTTTTCATAGTAAACTTTCACTAAAAAATGTGATTTATCGTGATGCTTTGTAATAAAGAATTTTGTTTCAAATAAATTAATTGTTTTATTTTTTTCTGATTTGATTAAATAAGCTTCTTGTAGAAGAGAGAAGAATCTTGTATTATTATTGCTTCATGCCTTTTCTTCATTAAAAATTAAAGTCGCCTGCATCTCTCCATAGGTATAATTACTTAGGTTAATTTATTTGCAGCATATATTTCGTCAACACTTTTTAAGTGTTTTCAAAATACAGATTTTTTTATGTTGTCCTAAACCCCATTGCTAAATGTTTAATATGTTTGAAATCAACACTTGTTAAAGAATTCTTCAGAACATTAATAAAATTCTTTTGAAAAGATTTTTTGGTAACTTTACTGTGTGCTTAGGATCGTTGGCCTGTTAGAATGCCCTGATTATAGGCAAATTTTCGTAAGTCCATGGCAGAATTACGTTTTTAAGTATGTCGTTAGGGTACCTTCTATCCTATGAATGAGACCAACTCCATTCCAGGAGAAGCGGTCCCATACTAATCGACCCTCCTTCATGCTTTACAAGATAAGAGGTGATATACCTCAGAACAAATGCAGTGCGTTTATCAGTACATAGATCGACGAACGAACCTCCTACTATATGGGATCATTCTATTAATATTTCTTTCGTCGCCCAGCAAAACAAACTACTTCCATTGATATTTGGTCCAGGTCAAATGAGTCTTTGCAAACTCAAACCTTCCTTTTCGTTTGTTTTCAGACACCAATGGTTTCTTTTGTGAAACTCTGAGATGGTGAAAGATAACCTTACATTTTTCCAGTCCCAGCCAAACACTGATGATTTTTCGACCTGTTAGCTTAGAAATTTTATAGATTATCCTTTTTCTGGGAACAAGCTCCACCGTCTCATGTATGTACTTAAAAATGTTTTACTGCTCTATAAACAAGTTTTAGAGACAAACTGTTTTGCAATTTTTACTCACCAAAGCCGAACTATTTTAAAGCTCATGGAAGCGTTATAATAGTTTTTCTTGCCCATAATTATAAAACAAACGTTAAAAAATTTAGTGTTTTAACATAAATAACACATTTAGGCCGTGTTCGAATTAACATGCACTTGCATTTCTCATTAACTCTTCGGACCGTACTTACACTTGGCACCATTTTCCAACCTAATAGGGTGTACGAATTGAACTGCTCTAAATTTTTTTCGGAAAGACAACTGATAGAAACAACTCTATATTGGACTCACATCTCAACCAATATAGAAAAACTGCAGGCTCAAATTGCACACTCCAACCATATCTTATTGTACCAATAAAGTCAGTTAAATGCCTAAGCTTCTATAGGACACCCGAATGTGGGTTCTACGTGAATTTTCGGCCCCGTTTAAAATTTAAAAGAATTGAGAATGGTCCAAAGCCCTCCCTTTTCTCCAAATATTTGTAACTCATTAGAAAATAAGCAAATTTTCCTTCTGACCATAATATTGACTATACATTCCTTCTCAATAGTCAGAAAGTTGCAATTATTGTTATAAATAGCGATCATCATATCAAGGAAATCCATTTTTAGTGTACTTGCGAAGACACTTCGATTTGAACAGATAAGAAAGTGTTAATGCAAGGCAATCTACGAATGATGTCGAATGCCCTATGCACTATTCGGAGCTTTTCGGAGTGCGGAAAATAGAGTTAAATGCAAGTGCATGTGAAATCGAATACGGTCTTAATGATGCTTTAGTATTTACCTATGCAATTAATCCGAGAAATTAAATTTTGTTTATTATGATAGAAATAGCGAAAATTTATTAGCGCAGGCTGTTTGTGGAGGCAGAAATCACTACTAAAATTTCACTTCTCAAGAATCACGAGGGGTTGTTGCCAAAAACCGCACTTAGCTTCCGGAACGGTCTACCGGTAACATGAAGATCCCTTGCGTCATTGCTGTTCCTACCCAGTGATTGGCTTTCAAGGGTATTCTGTTGGAAATGATCCCCCGCTGGGTCTGGCCCCAACCTAGCTTGACATTATTAGGGTAGTAGACGTAGTTAACTTCAAATAATATAAATAATTTGATGGAAAGACCTTCAGCTAGCCAATATCTACCAGTCCAGCGTGCTTATGGGGGAAAAAAACGGACAAGTGCTAGCACACCTCGCACCTTGAAGATTCTCTGCCATTATATTACCTTATCCTACTTAGTTAATAAGTAGTTACTATTTAAATTGAGTAATTTATCATGTAATAAGTTATTTATATAAAAAATTTGCTTCCATACATCACGGTCAATTCTCCAACTGCAAATGTATTCAAAGTTTGTAATGTGATATAACTAAAACTTAAATATTTTCGAATTTTTCCTTTACATCTGCTATGAAACTTTAATGCTTGCCAAATTTCATAATTCTAAGTCAACGGAAAGTACCTTATAGGTTTTGATATACATATATGCAAGTATCAAAATATCCGGTATTAAAGGCCGTATTTTTTGATTGTCTTGACTTAGAAGTCTGATGTTTCTTCCAGTTGTCCACAGTTATTAAGTACTATGCCAGATCGAAATGAAGCGATAATACAAAATAAAGTTAATGCTACAAATTGATGATGAGTTAATTTTCAATATAGACGAAATAATTTGTTTAGTTTTTGAGGTAGACAAACTATTTTATTTTGCTTTGTTCGTATTTTTGGTTTTTAACGAATTTTGTTGTAAATAATGAATTACTATTGTTTGTTTTTATTTATTAATCATTAAAAAATACATGTAATAAGTTTAGGATAATGTTTTGATCGTTATTGACCGAAAAAAGGTAACATTTTATTGTTAAAAAAAAAAAAAAAATTTCTTTACAGGTGTGCAAAAAATTGCATTAAAATAGTAGAAAATGTTTGCCATATAGGAAAAGAATTAAAAACTTTCTTAAAGCTCCTCGAGCTGTCTGATGCAACACAGTCCCATCCCGATTTCATTCTACTAACTAGCTAGAAATCACAGAGATCCTCTTTAAATAGTGCCCAAGAGCTTTAGATATGCACAAGCTCATTCGATCATAGAGCGAAAACCGTCTTTGTTGCGCTCACACCTACTGCCAAGACTTAGTTTCCACACATACCAGCAGAATCTATTTGCGACTATTCTGATTCAATGAAAATAGACAGACGGCGCGACCTGCTGCCTCTATCGGAGGTCAAGAGCACTTCGGATTGTGATCGTGATCTTGGCATTAAGACAGGGCACTACCACGTCGCCGATCCGCCTAATGCACACCGTGATCTATTGGCGGAGAGTCGTGCCAGCAACTCTTCTCACGGCGGTGTTCCGCACATGGGCTGTTTGCCGATCGGCACCACTAATGGCGCGATCGCGGCTACTGCCACTGCATTCCTGATGCGGATATTACCACATGTCGGTTACTATGGAACTGGGTTATGTTGTGTCGGTAGAGCTAGACACGCAAATAATAGGCGCAAGACTCGTCTGGGTTATGGGGTCCGACACGAGAAGCATTTGAACCTAGACAAGGTCGTCTGGGTGAATCAGGTTTTACGTTCCCCGTCTGATCGAGTCGGTCGGGCAGAGTTCCAGTCAATGAACGTGTTCGCTTCATAGATGGATGCGATGCGGCCGTGAGATCTCTCAGGTGATATTATGTGGAAGCAAATAACTTGCGCGGATCATGTGCAGCAATGAGCCTCACTGAAAGTGAAAATTTCCCGACAAGTTACTTTTTTGAGCTAGATTTTAGGTTGACATAATGCGAAAGAAAGCGGTGGTGATAATGGATGAATATTTATCTGCAGTTTTAGGGTTTTTTTCCTTGGCACAAATTTAGAGAGATTTAATATTCATTACAAATAGGCACCTTAATTGTAATATTATTTTCATATTAATTTTTAACATTTGAATCTTCCAAACCTGTTAAGAAAACTTTATAATTGAAATACATTCCAAAATATATGTTATATATTTTTTATATTGGGTATGAAATAAAAAGAGTTATCTTTTCTAATAGATAACGTGACCATTACTACTACAGAGGACAACTAATCCGTTTAAAATGATCTATTGCAGAAAACTGACTTGAATGGGAGAACTGACATGACAAGATAATTTTAGAACACGATATGCTAGACCACATATTGTTGAATTAGTTAAAAACTATTTGGAAGGGCAGAACTGGGAAGTGTTACAGCACCCGCTATATTCATCAGATATTGCTCGTACCTGTTTCGGTCGATGCAGTCAACCCATAGTAAAGATATCCAAAATTGAATTCATAATTGGATCACCAGTTTTAATTAAAGTGTTTTCTACAATTCGCATATCTGTCACTTTCGACTCTAAATGAATGTTAAAGCAATTTTATTTTGTACTTAGTTTATGTGAACTTTGGTATGAGGATAATTTTCAGTGTACCTACTATAGTAATCATTATTTTATTCTTTTGATAAAAGTATTCTCCGTATATTCAAAATATATTTTCACGTAGGCATTATAGACCTGATAGAAATAAGTTCGTGCAATTTGCAAAGCCAAATTGCAAGACACAGTTTATAAACAATTTTGTATATAACAATTTATATCTCTTTACATTAACGGCACTCAATATCACACTTTTGCAGGTTACCATTTTTAGAAAAATAAGAATGGACTTCTATTAGTTAAATTACGTCGTGTTTGTGTGGACCAAGTAGCCATGGAAGGTTGTCAATTAGTTGCTCGAACTATTTTTTACAATTAAATATTTAGTTGTCATACATAACATAAGTATTTAGTTTGCACGCACAGCGATATTCCTTATCACAAATGATATGAGAACAAAGAAAAATCCGCCAAAAGGGTTGTCATATAGTTTGAGAGAGCGATTGGTAGGTATATTTGTGTGTAGTTGGAAAAAACCAATTAGTTGTGAAACCCAAAAGAGTTCGGGCTAACTAACTGACTACTTTTCATTGCTACTTGGGATGCGAATCTTTGGAGGATGCGTTATCCATTTGGTTGCTTTATTCCTCATTTCACGTGTTGAAAATGCTCATTCTCGGGAAAAAGCTAAAATTATAAAAATGATAAACAATTTCAAAAACAAAACTACTGCGATTGAATTTGAAATGAAAAACATTGAATTACCGACGAAAAACTAAAATAGGGTTTTGCTGCTGTTGCAATTACTACCAATTTTAATATTTTTATTTGTATTGTTATCTTATTTTGCTTTATACTTATAATTTGCAATGTTTCTAGTAGTAAGTAATTATTTTATAGAGTTTTATATTAAGTACCATACATACATATTTCAACGAATGCAGTGATATTTATATAAATGAAATATAATTTAACTTATTATCTTATAGGATCAAATCTATTTGAGAGCATTAAAAAATCGATTTTTTTTTATCTGTTATTATTAAAAAATATAAAAAAAGGAATTATTATTAACGAAGTTAAAAACGATAAATTTGTGTATATGTATGCAATATTTAAATGGGTTGTTCTCAAAACTACTTTTACCATTGTTGTCAGTATGTTTTTAGAAAGTTTCAAAATCTTTATCTAACAGATTTGACGACATTATTTTGGCTTTATTTTGTTTCAGAAAATAGTTAAAAACCAACATTTTATTAATTTAAAATTTTCATTGTAGTTATCATACATAAAGGGCATTTCCCTTTTTAACAGGACTTTATGAAATATTTTTACAAATATAATACTTTTAATATACATTATTTTTTGCTAATTGTTTTTCAAACATAAATGATCAATTTATATGCCATATTTATTTTATTTAATTGTTTGCTATTTATAACATTTCAAATAAAAACCCACAAACACATTATTTTCGATGCGTTCAGATAGATGTTAGAAAAGATAAATTTTACCCTAGTAAAATTATGGAATTAACTATATGAATTCCCGGCAACTATTGTAATAGTTTTAATTATATTTTTTCCGAAAAATTTACAAGCCTTCTCTATAGAATTTTCTGCATCGTTTATGAATTCGTTAAAACAAATGCTTAATCTGCCCCTATTTGTTAAAAATTGTTAAAATATAATAAACGGAGGAGCTTACAGTTTTGCTAAAATTACAGCTTGAATTTTAAAATATTATAGAAAAAAATTACAGAATTTTTAAACATTTCAAATTTCACGGAATGTGAATTTAACCTTTTTCCATAAAACGATTATTTTATAAATAAATTAATTTTACAAATGGACACCTTTAAGTACAAATGAAAATTATTTTCTTAACATCTTTGTTTGAGCAAATATTAAGTATGAGTATGCTGAAATTCAGCTCTCTACGTTGAATGTGCTTTCGTAAAAAGACCTATGAGTGAGTTTTAAATATTTCTAATTTACTTTAAAGCTATTTTATTTTATATTTGTTCGTGCTTGCAAATATAAAAAATTCAGAGCACTTTCTTTGAAAGTCCAAAAGCAGTATCCTAGTTATATAGATTGTCCAACAACCAAATTTAATTACAATATCTTCCGAAAGCATAAAAATGTTGTCGTGAGTTATTTTATATTTAAAAGCTTGAGTGATTTTATGTCATTCTATGCCAGAAAATTGAGATAATTCCAAAAAATTTCCTAGAAATTAGCGTTTGAAGTTAAGAAAAGGTAGTATTAATGGAAAAACTGCACTGTGATCAAAAATTTAATTCAGAATTGATGAATAATTTACCACAGCTTTTTATGGAATTATTTATAGGTATAATAAGGAAAAAATCACCAGTAAAACAATAAAATTTAAAAATATTTTGAAATGGAGTTTAGGGAAATTATTTCTACTTATTACAATGAAAAAATTAGTGTTAAAAATAAACCTTCATTTTTAAATACACTTCATTCATTCAAAGGAACGGTTATTCTCACCATTCATCAGTAATTTTATAGTTATTACTAAAAATTGCCACAAATTCATCATATAATCATACATCATTATAAAATGATACATTAACAAATTGGATATTATTAAATTAAATTGTCACATATACGAAACTAAACGAATTACACAGACCTATTAGACTAATATTAAAATTTAACCCCTGATCCTTTAAAAAGTAATGAACAACTAAGCCTATAGAACCTTACGGTGTGATGAAATAAGATCTTCCAAGATTTCATTTTACAGGAGATACTTCGAGGAACTGGTAGGAATGAGGAAAACAGCAAGGCTATGTAAAGTCTTTCAGAAAGATAACGCGGCCAAGTTGGAGTCCCTCCGTAAAGCTGATGACGGATATATAGACTCCAAACAAGCACCATTTAAAATCTTGGTTGAAACCCACTTTCCAGGCAGTCAAAAGAGTCATTGAATCACAACATAGTGAACTTACCTCAAAGGGTAATCATCATCATGTCAGGTATACTATAGCAAGTTGTAACGGAAGAAAAGGTTGAGTATGCTCTGTCCTCCTTCGAGAAATTACAAGTCTCCGGGTCTATAACATCCAGACCCAGCTATGCTAAAAGCAGGAAACGTTCCCTAGTATAAGCACTAAAAAACATTTTTAGGGTTTGTATAACCCGGGGATATGTACCGACTGCATGTCGTAAAGTTAGAATGATTTTCATTCCCAAACTCGGGAAAGAAGATTATGCTCTAGCTAAAAGTATCAGACCAATTAGCTTGACATCGTTTCTCCTAAAATATCTGGAATGTGAGCATCAGCATGCCTACAGGAGAGGAAGATCCTGCGAATCCGCACTGCAAGATCTAGTTTGAAAACAGGAAATGCAGCGGATGAGGGGTGTTACGCTCTTCAAGTCTTTGTTGACATTGTTCATTGACACGCTATGCTGTCACAGAGACTACTTTTTACGGAATATGAAACTGATCATAACTGTGATGGTGAAAAAGGGCTACCCGCAAGGAGGGGTACTGCACCTACCTATGCTGATGATGTGTTTGCACTTGGTAATGGAAGTTCGATAAAGAACATCTACAGCAAGATGCAAAAGTCTTTAGGCAAAATCCAGAACTAATGTGAGAGACATGGCTTATCAGTGAATTCTAGGAAAACACCACTCGTGCTGTTTACTAGAAAAAGGAAACTGGATAACCTCAGGCTTCCAACTCTGAAAGGTACAACCATTCAACTCTCCAAGGAAATAAAATACTTGGGGGTACTCCTAGATAGTAAACTGTCCTGGAAAGCTCATGTCGAATACAAGGCTACTGGCAATGCAGAAGTGCTTTTGGGAAGTCATGGGGTCTCAAACCTGACATAGTATATTGGATTTACATAGCCATTATTAGATCCATTATAACATATGCGTCAGTAGTTTGGTGGAGCATAACATAGAAAAAGATTACCTGTTCTGTTCTTAACGGAGTACAGAGAGGAGTCTGCATTGGGATAATAGGGTCCTTCAGCTCAACTCCTGGTGCGCCTCTCAACGCAATGTTTAATTTGCTACCCCTGATTTCAGATTTCAAATCATTCTCCCAGTAAGGGTAGAGTCGGACTAGCCCAGAAAAATACTGAATGGATTAAGTGATGATTTCTATACAGACGGGTCGAAAACCTCAATTGGTACTGGCGTTGAATGGTATTTGAATGAAAAGATAAATCACTTGGAAAACGGCGAGGTTCTTCCAAGCCATTCTTGAAATGGCTCACTGGATAATTTGCCACAGATGACGCAGTAAGAGGATTGGTATTTTTAGTGACAGTAAGGCTGCTCTGGCTTACTCTACTTAACCCTTAACATACTAGGTCAATGATTGTCCACGAATGTAAGAAAAAACTGGAATTATATGGGTTCCTAGTCATCAGGGAATTCAAGGAAGCAAGACTTCAGACACTTTGGAGAGGGAGGGAGCAGATTCCTCCCCCTGGGACCAGAGCCTATTATTGGAGCAAACTCTGTAACGATGAAGAATTGGATAACTCGACAATTAGGCTCAACGAACGAGCAGAGATAGTCCAATGTATGAAGTTGTAGATTCAGCAAATGGTTCGTTAGTTGCCCGGACAAGAACACTGCGACACTGTTGCTAAGTTTAGGTAGGAAGGATTGGAGAATGTTGATAGAAATGATGGACACAACATATGTGGCAAGCATGGCTACCTTTTCGGTGCTGATGTTTTGAGGATTAACATTCTTAAGTTCATTAGGGCAACAAAGAAATTCGGATAGAGTAGGGGATGAGTGCAGCAGACCATGTCTGAGCTCTCGAGACTACCTGGTTCACCCACAATAATATTAATAAAAAAAAAAATGAATAACTAATCCTAAGAAAATGTAATAAATAAATTATAAAAAAAAAAATAAATTATACTTTACCCTAGAAGAAATTTAAAGTTTTTAAACATCCGAACTAGGTGAAGCTAAAATCGATAAATACAAAATTACGGACGGATTCATTAAAACTATTTAAACTTAGCCGATCGAGCATGTCACAGCTAAGCACACGTTTCCCTATTGCGCACTATATACAATGGCAATTTGATAAGTCAGTAACTCTTTGAATAAAAGATATTTTTTTCGGTAAATAAGCGTTTTATTTCTCAACAAAGTCTTTTTAGCTATATAAGTTTAGTCCAAATAATAGGTTTTCTCAAAGGCCTCAAAATAGTTTCTGTAATGACCTCTTCATTCGACTTAAATTTCTTAGCGCCCAGACATTTCTTCAGGTTTGGAAAAAGGAAATTGTCGCAAGGGGCTAAAAGCTAGAGAATATGCTGGGTAGCAGGATTTTTTCCACTATACATAAAGCTTAATTAGCATACGAAATACACTTTTTTCACTTTCGGTAAAATTCACAAGGTTGGCTGATTTCAATGACTGTTAAACACAAACTAAATGATGCAGCCTGCTCAACATTTGACGGTACTCTATTAATCGATAGCAGCTGGCGGGAGCAGTGTTGTATTTAAAATTACTACGCAGGAAATTCAAAAAGTCACTGACTTATCAAAATGCCCTCGTACAAGTATCACAGACTAATTTTTATTGAAGAACAGAAGAATGTCAATATAGATTATAAAAATAAAGAGTTATTTAGTTTATAAAAACAGGCTTTATAAAACTACTGGGATGCTTAATGAACTGTTCAGCAATGAAATAAAACTCAAAACTAACTAAGTAACAACAAACAAAGAATATGTAAAATGAAATTAGCCGCTCTGTTAAGGAGTCATAATCAATCGAATCTTGTTTATTTACTTATAATTTCTAATACGATTAGACAGAATATCCTTTCAGATTTGAAGTCGATCCGACAAAAATTAAGCGAGTTATAATAAATTTAATAAATCCTAACAAGCCTGGCAGAAGGCAACAAATTAAACTGTTACCCTATTTTTCTCAAAATTAAATTTCAAAATGGGTGACCACAAACTTCCGGAAATTATTCGATTAACAAATATTTACTATATAAGGTAAGAGTTTCGTATATTGTTTTTTATATACTAGGGTATTCGGATTCTACGTAGGAAACCCTATACAGATCGATTCCTTGTGATGTCGCTAAAATCATTCCTTCCCCCTCAAAATTGACACCAACGTTTTTTAAGAGGTGCGGAGGCTATAAATCCCTGTAGTTCCATTGCATCACATGGGAGTCAAATTATAAAAAAAAATAAATCTTTGTCATAGATGATTTTTAAAAAAACAAGGAAGATTCAGCAATTTTGTTGACGAAAATTACGATAAATTTTTAATTTTAACCCTCATACATACAAATGATGCAAGATAAATAAAAGCTGTTAGTTTATCACGAGGTTTATCAGACAGATAAAATAATCAGGGACTGGAAAACGAAAATTTATCTATCTATCATATAACCTTTGGTTAGAGAGTTGATACCAGTCAAATATATTCTAAATTGTCGGTAACTAGTTATCTGAAATAATATTCAACAGAAGTATTTTAGAGTGTATAGAATAGTAACTTCTTCGTTTTGTTTTTTATTTCAATTGCAAAACACTTTTCTGGCAAAATATCTAATATATTTTTGTTAAAATATGCGTGTAAGATCTTCAGACATTCTTCTTTTAATGTTTTTAGACATGCTATACTTCTTCAAATAGAAGATTGAAAAATTGTAATTACATACTCGAAAAGGAAATCATATATACCAAATATACCATTTTTAAAAATCTCGCAATTATTTATATGTACATATATCAAAGTAGTTGGTAGGGAGTATCAAAATACAATTGACATGTTTGGCATTTTGTAAAAGCAATTAGGGCCCTAACCTCAGTAGTGGACCAGGCACCAATAGTTGCCCAGTTTTAAGTATTCTGTGAACGCTATAAAAAGTATTTATAATCACAGCTTTAAAAATTGTCGAATAGAATTACTTCCAATGAAAAAATATTCCTTATTTAGTAACCTCTTGAATAGTTTTAGAGTTACATTCCCGTCAATCTCGAATATTATCAGTGTTACTTAACAAGTGTATCCCGCTTAACGGTTATAACTGCAGAAATTCTTTGATAATTATTTTACAATTTAGCATTAAATTTTGTAGTTTTCTTTAAAAATAAATAAATTTTGTTTTTGCTGTTTTTATATTGTCCACTTAAGGGAAGATTTTCCTACTCTGTAGGATTAATATTAACTATACGCTAAATATATTTCTTTAATAATTTTGTACGCATTGTATAACATGACGTCGTACTCAGTTTATATATTTTCGTAAATTTATTGAACGAAATAGTACCCTTTCTTTATTATCAGTCTGCCAAACGTGAGTTGTGCTTGTCATGAGTATAATACATATCAAAGTATGTATATAATCTAAGTGGTTACATCTAGTTATTCCCTGTTCTACTCAAAATGCCTTAATGGATTTTAATGAAATGAGCTATCTAATTACAGAAATTTCGTGTATATTTATTTATTCATTTATTTATTCATTCATTAGACGGGAATACTCCCTATATACATTTCATATAGAATCTCTGACATTATAATTGGTTCGTATTTACATCACATAAGTTCTTTTATAAACAAATTATATACAAATTCATACATCCAGAAATAGAAAAAGTAAGGAAAGACAATAAATAATTAAATGAAAAACAATAGCAATAGTTAAACAGAGAAATAAGAACGTATGAATTGAGTAAAAGTTGTGAGACTAACATCAAAAAAATCGACATGATGAGAAATTTCGTTACCAAGTTTACACATACGAGATATACATTGATTGTTAGCTAGAGAAGTATTTATGAATTCACAAAAAAATCAAATATTGCAGAGGCTCTAAGCTATGCTATTAAGCAATTAAAGCCGACTATCGAAGTTAAGGAATAAATTTATTATAGGTATATAAGGTTATAAAGATAAAATTAATGACCTCCGAACAGCCATCGAGAACAATATTAATTATTGTGCTAGTTAATAAATTAATTAACGTAGACAGTTTTTTATCTTGTTATTTTTTATATAACATAAACGTATATCTCAAAGAAAAATAATATTTTTGATAGATATTTTGCTTTTCGAAGCTGGCAATAAATAAATAAAATTCCAATCCAAAAACATATGCTTGTATGTTCTAAAATATTATGTATCTAAAACCTATCAAAATGATACCGACCTCATTCTTGCCCAATGAAGTATTACATGTCCTTGACCATTCAACTTATTGCTAAATAAAATACAATTTGACAAAAATAACTTTATATATTATGAAAATTCCACAGTAGTCCATACATATATTTATACGAAAATTAAAAAATGAAGTTGTTATTTTCTCAATTAAATATTTACTTTTCACTGCAACCATTATTTATTAATATTTTTCAAATATCTCGGGAAAGCAGGATTTTTTGACAATAAATGTTCAATAATACGTTGTAGCTGAGACAGTTCTCTACAAAAAAAAGTTCTATTTTTTCGTAGGAGTGACCATTTGTTAGATAAAGCGCTCTTAACCTCTAAGGTGATACGCAAGACAGTGTACTATACATAGAATAGCGCCAAACTCGCAATCCTTAATAGCATTTTATCTCACAAATGATCACTCCTATGGAAAGAATCTATTTTGTAGATCTACAATTTATTTTTGAACCTTTATTGCCGAAAGTCCGCCATTCTCAAGGCATTTATAGCACTAAAATTAAACTATCTCTCAATTTTTAAAACTGTGTCTGCTTTTTTCTTTAGACTTTGGAAATATTTATGTCTAATTTTCCTGAACTATTACCCAAGTGTTCTGATTTAACGTTTTAGGTTGATTATGGTGGGATTAAAGTATGCATATTAAAAAATAAGATAGTTTTAAATTTACCGTAGTTTTATTATGTATTTTATATATTTTAGTTTTTTTTTTAGAAAATACTTTTTATTCGTTTGTTACCCCTCAGCTTAGAAAATAATTAGCGACGTTATTTCAGTAGCATACTAAAATAAAAATGGGGCTAAAAATGTCTGTTCCGTAGAATTACCCTGCTTTATGTAGACATTTTTGGAAGCAACTAATCATTCTTTCAAAAGATAATGACGTCAAAGTGCGATGAACCACCCACCCACCATCTTCGTTTAATTTCCACAAATTATTTAAACATGTGCTTCAGAAGTCATCACAATTTCATTATGATGGTAAGGACTAGATCCATTCTACCGACTAGAAATTGAAATATTTAAGAGTCCACTCGCTTCTTCACACACGAGACGAAAATCCTAGAAGTCAACGATCCTTGACCTCTCGGTAATCCTCAAGAATGGGATGCTGTTGACCCTGGCAACCTAAAGTTCGACACCGAATATGATTTCTTATGTTCTCCCTTGGTTGACCTTTTGCCTATATAAAACAGGCTGCCTACCACTCAGAGAAGCGATTTTGTAGCAACAATCCCAGTGGCAGGCACGAGTGGTGAGGGAGGAGCAAGCTACTTAAAAACAATTGCACCTCGTCGCAGGGATCCTTCGGAGGTCGCCGATGTGAATGATGCCAAAAATCAAATTCAAGCAAATCGTCCCCCATGCCCTCCTGACGATTTTATTTCAGGTAGCAGAGCAGGTAATCCTAAAATCCTCAATTAGGCCGTACTGTCGCCCGGGAGCTTGTTCAAGAAATTTGAGTACATAAGGAGCCAAAGGAAATTTGCTGAGGGTAGGTCAAGGTGTTGTGTCTCTGCTAAGGAAGAAAGTACGTCGTGCGCGAAGGAGAGGAAGGAAGGTAGCCACCCCCTGACACTTAAGAAGACCATCGCATTATCCACATGCTCGGAAGTAGTGTTGTAACTCCCACGTGTGTTTATCCCTTGAGCTAAGAAGACCCACGGGCGGCATTCGTTTGGGTATAGCGTCCCAAGCCCCTGTCGAAAAGTAGTCCCTGCCTACACACAAACTTCCTTACATAATCGTACCGAAGTAATTCCAAGAAAATCGACACCGAAATATATCAACAAGTGAGCGAAGTCCATCCCATTTGCCTGCTCACGCCCCGGTCCTGGACGCCAAAGAAAGTTTCGCAGAGATGATAAGTCGACCGAAATGCGCGCCGGGAACGTGCCGTTCTCCGTCGCCACCGCCCTATCTTCCCTGTGGTCACTGCCTCCATCGGGTCGAGACTACCCCACCACATATATGGCCCGGGAAGACGAGTGGAAAATCCTTGTAATTTTACGGTAGCTATGACGCTGATGACGGCGATAAGACCGTTCGAAAGACGACCGCCCGAAAGGGTTCCTTTAGCACCGGAGAACTCCTAATTGGGGCCATTTCGGAGGGATGAAGCTTAAGTGCGACTAGACGCCTTCATTATCGCAGCCCAAGCGCCGCGAGAGGTGGATGCTGCAGCCGGGGAGGACCGTAAACTCAATTTTTGACACAGTGGTGGGAGATTAAACCCATCCGTGTAAGTCAATAGACAGCCGGGGCTCCTTTTGCACCATTTCATGCCCACTTTGCGCCCTACGTGTGCTCCTTACATATGAGGCCACAAGTGCCTGCCGGGCGAGCAGGGGCATGTGAATCATTTAAGGATATCACCAGGGCGGGAAGTGTGGAGTGGAGTAAAACAACAAGACGGTTCCGGATGTAAGGCGGTTGTCTAGGGTGCCTGAATAAAATTTGGGTCATGCATACCCGGCTTGAATGGATTCGGAAACCGTCTCACCCCCGCACCACCGCCCCACTAAGGTCGATGGATGCGACACTAGGTGGTAGCAGTAACGCTTGGTGCCGGTATCCACACGCCGCCCCCCGGACGAAGAAGTGTTTTGAGGGCGCCGGGGTGTCCATTACCATTTTTGCGGTTTACAGATTGAGCAAAGGTCTGAGCTCTGGCCGCCACCTCCTTGTCGTAGCAACCGAAATTTCCTTCTGGACCTTGTGCTTGAGAAGTGGGTGTTGAATCAGGCAGGGGGGGAGGGGGTCGGTCGGTGACGGACAGACTGAGTGTAAACTTGCCGGCACGAGACATGTCTGAGAGGTGTATAAATCTAAATCGGGCACTGTTGGGGGTGGCCGCCCGGGACCAAAACGGGGGACTCAATTCATTTCTCATGGTGATCAGCTGATTTGTTTCTGTGGAACAAATTTAAGGCAATTTCGCCTAATTATTATAATTGAAGATAAAGTGGGGCAAGATGGAGATTGAAAAGTAATTTTTTAGGCTTCTTTATATCAAGAAATTGGGCATTTACTTTCTTTTATGTATTTTCCAACCTACGTATTTAGCGTATGAATGATCTCCTTCTGTTTTTATATTACAAAAAATTAAGGAAAGGTACCCTCTACCGCACATCTGCATTTTTAACATCTTAGAAACTTACCCCTTCTTGAATTGTTCCCAAATTTTGGTTTTATAACCATTTCTTTGAGACTTTTTAAAAAATAATAAATGGTCTTTTTCGAGAACAAACAAAACTGAATTATAGACAGGCCTTAATATATATCCTTTTATGTATATTTTCACTTTTACTGATATCACAGGCTTACTTACTTATTTACTTATTTTATTAAACGTTATTAAACGTCATAGGTACGTTGACAGCGGTGCAAAATTATACTTTAGTATGACAAACCTAATTGTCAATTGCATAAATCTTTTAGGTGTTAATTTTGTCTCCACATTATTTGATATACCATTTTTTTTGGTATAGAGAAATTGAAGTGCAATACGAAGCTCCTTACTAAGCTCAAGTACACTTTTCTCAAATTTTAAAATCTTGATCTAAATTTTAATAGTACAGGTCCGTGTTTTGGGAATTTTTGAAAAATTATTAAAAAATAAAAGTTTACCATAGAAGTTTGTAAATATCGCTTAAATGCAAGCCTGAGTCGTAATCAAGGAATATCGAATACAATCTGCATATGTATATTAAAGACTTTTTTACACATCTTGATGAATAAATTTTTCATGAGTGTGCTCTTGCGACGTGTTTTATTCGCCATCTATTATATGAAATACTAAAATTATGTGAAAAAGTTAAACTGACGGATTATTTCGAAATGTTTTTAATTTTCCGGTACTCTTATATAATAACTTAAGATTTCGGCTATTATTTGAGCAACATTTTAAGCTCCTAGATTAATCCGTTCTCTTTTAAGGATTTTTAAAATAGGATCGAAATACGACCTTTTGTATTTTTTAATCCTATTTTTCTCAAAAATGTGATGTGATGGAGCATTTCCTTTTACGAATTCGTATTCTACAGAAAAAATCCTATAGGAATTATTTGCCAATTTTTGGAGGAAAAGTTGCTATTGTCCAGTGTAATTATTTCCCATACAAATAATTGTATCCCTTTTCGAAATGTGCATTAGTAGATTGAGAAAATGCGGAGTTGTAAGAATCGTGTGAATATACATAATAGGATGCATGTGTGGATATATGTAAACGGCTGAAGGTAAGATGCAAAAAAACATCAGTTTTTAATTGTACCAAGCACCTTACAATTACAAAAATTATTTATTATTTAAGCACATCTATGTATATAATTTTGGTTTTTATTTAAACTGACGGGCGATTATTTTAAATTAATTATTATTAGAAAGACAACATAGGTATAGTATAGTATATTATTCTTTAGGTTAAAATGTGTGCAGTAGGCAAACCACGACATGTATAAACAAACCTTTTTGTGTAAATAAAAGTAATTGTTAACAGTCATCGGACTTAAAACCCCCCGTGTTAACATATGAACGATACTTTTAAATGTTGAAATGATGTACACAAATATTTTGGTACTATCAATCATTTTCGGCAAAACTGCAGGCCTTTCTGCTTTGATTGTGTCAAATCGTGCGTAAAATATAACTTATGAAATTTTTTCAGTCAATTATTATCGGAAGTCTTTGCTTTTCTTTTGAAATGAATCTGACTGAATTCGACCCTGTTTGCAGTTTTATGTTTTTCTCCTCGTCTAACTTTGGGTTCCGGTTTGGGTGACTTCTAATCAAGTGAGAAATTAAATTTGGGTCTTATTGAGAAGTAAATTAAAAAAAAAAAACAATAGTATTCACAAATCTACCAATACCTTTAATTAATATTATAATGAAACTTTCAGACATTCCTTGGAATAAAAATCTTTTATCTTAAGACTTACAACATTTTATACTCACTTTGCGCAATTTCGTGAAAACGGAAGCTGGTTACTTTTTACTTTTACCTTTACTTTCTTTGCTCTGTCTAAATTCCAATTTTGAGAAAAGACGCATTCGAAGGTTCTACTATGATTATATAACAAAAAAACCTTTTTTTCAGTTATCGTTGACTTATAACACAATAAAACGAACGAGTTTCCTAGTTAGGTGCTATTCCACTTCCGCAGAAAAGACATAAGAAAAGGTTAGGGTACCTATAGGAGTTAGCAGCTATACAGCGGTAAACTGTCGACATGGGCAAACTACGCACAAATGTAAAGCAATACCTGAAGCGACGCTGCAAAAGTTCGAGTTTGAAAAAAGTAGAATTAAAGGATATTTAAGCAAATTAAACGAATCGATTTTTCGATTATATTCTTCCATCTCCCTTAAGTGGAAACTTTCTTAGTGTAATAACCAATATATTTGATTGTGGTTAATATGTATTGCATACAACATCTAGTCTACCGAGGCAAGTACTTCGTTCCTCTAACAGTATGAAATCTATGCGCTCATTTATAAATCGCAATAATTTTACGAACATGCTTCCCTTTTAATTTAGATATTATCCTTGGAAGAAAACAGCGGATAATTATTATGTAAAAGAACATAAGCTACAACAGTTTTGGAAAAGTTTCTGGTAAGATGTTTTCGGTGACTTTCAACCTTCTGAATGATGTGAAACCCTCTCCAGTTTCAGAAATAATCGACCATGTCGTGTAGCCCGCCCACGTCTACCAGAAAAGTAGCTTTTTCAGTAGCTACCATATTTTTCCTCTATCGCCTCATTCTTTCTATGCCATCTGTAGAGACGCACTTTCGTTATGAAGGAAAGTGGAGCAGAATCGGTTGCAATAGGCAAGTTCAGCCAAGGATATGTCTCAGTACGTCTTGGGTTAATAGCCACAAAAAAAGACATGAAAGTTCGAGTCCCGAGGCCATTGGAAGATAGTCCTCCCGCAATTGCGAAATATTGAACACAATCAGATTGAAATAGAAAGAATAAAAAAAGTGTGGTGTGGTTGCCGAGAACTAAGATCGCCCCTCTGGAAAGTTCGACACTGAGGCTAAGACGAGTACATCAAACGAATATTTCTTGAATTACAGCCGCTTTCTAAGAAAGAATTTACCTTGCAGCCGGTCTCAGATATCACCATGTGAATTCGATGGATTCTTCAGTATTTAACATTAAAGTGACAGTCCTAGCGACAGATACGTTAAAGCCGGGCCCTGACTGCAAGTCTCCTTTAAGGCGGCGCATGCCCCTTGACGAGGAAGGACTCTTAGGACCTTTCCACTGGCTGCCCGGCCGTATTAAGGGAAAAAATCAAAAAGAATGCCCCAGCCCATCGCATACTATCTTTTGATATTTTCTCTCATTGCCGAGGCCCTGCATTAGTCTGGGAATATTTTTCAAATATCCTTGAAAGAATAAATCATGAGCAGCGAAGCGGTTGCTATCCACGTGTACGGCGCTCCTGCTCATATAGGAGATATTTATGAAATTAAACGGAATAGGTACATAATTGAAAATTGTTGGACCCACGCCGGTGGAGAAGCGGCGACGGCGCTACATCGCTGTGCCCGGGATAAGTCAGGAGCGGGACTTTGCCGGGCCGGGCTCAGGGTGTTCCTTTCAACCGAAATTTCTATTCCGCTATCCAGAGAAACATCTGATTTTTGATACTACAGTCTACAGCTCCTTGGGCATGGGTTGCAGCCATGGAGCCATCGGGATCAATCCATAAATAACCTGTTGCCAGCTTTGCCCCCTCCTAGCACTGTTCCCGGCCCGCCCGTGGCCCGTGTGTGTGTTTGTTCGTCTGTCTCAATATGCGTGACTTGCCGGCTTTTCCTTCCGTTCAATCTGGAGAGTCTTGTGCCGATTAGGTCGAGGTCATTCCGGTGCTTTTTTCCCAGAAGGATCCACCACTCCTGGCGCTGCCGGCTCCTGCCGCTGCCGCTGCCGACCCATATCCTTTCCATCTGGGAAAAGCATAAATGAAAGCAGGATCCAACCTCAGGGGGCTTTCGTTCTCTCTGGGTTTTCTTCGGCCTGGTGCTTTCTTCGTTTTTCCATTTTGTCCCTTTTCTTCGAAATTTCTTTTCACGGGCCCAGCAGCATCAGCCGAACACCCTGTCCCGCCGTTGAAAGAGAAAGCTCCTGAACCGAACGGCAAGAAAAAATTTCCCTTTCTTCGCAAGGTTACGATGAGACCGTTTCGCGCTTTCTCAGCTTCCCTCCTTATGTACTCGTTTGCATGTGGTTTCTTATGTACCTCCGGTCCCCTTGTATGGGTGGATGGAAAAACTTTCTCTTTCGTAGTCTCCGCGAGCCACCCCGGCCTCGGATATGACCTCACGCAAGGACGGGAAGATGTGGTCCTGGTCACCCTCCACACTCACTGCATCATTACGTGATGACGGGTGGATGATTTGGGACGCTGTTGGTCTGTCGGTCAGGTCGATAGCTGGACGTCTTGTTTAGGGAGCGTCGCGGCGCCTCCTAGGAGTTGCCCCCGCATATAAACAGAGTTATTTCGGCGTATCTGGCAGGGACCACCCCGGCACCTAGATCCATCCTGGGGGACAGCAAAAAAGCGACCGACGACGACGACGACGTCTTCCAGCAAGAAATGTACGTACGTACGTGTGTATGTCGAGGCAAGGACGCTGTCTTCGCTGTGTGTTGAGGTTGGTTAAGGATAAAGTTGTCGGCTTAAAACGCTGGAAAAACAACAAGTGGATGGATACTTTACGGTGCTGGTCCCTTAGGGTGGCCGGTGCTAACGGGCGAGGTGTAGGTATGTAAAGAAGGTCAGTTCGGTAGATTTGCCGTCTTCAGCCGAAATCGCTGTCTGTCCTCAGTCCTGGAATTCGGTGACAAATTGTATTGAGGTCACGTCTCTTATGGGGGTGAAGTTAGCACGACCCACTGTCAAGATTTGCGGATGCGAAGGCTCGTTGATCACGGAGGGCAATGATCCCGGGCATACTTACGCCACCCGGAAGCTCTTCGTTCGGTCAGCTACACTGCGCCACACATTCGTCGATTTCAATCAATTTACGCTCTGTGCGGGTGGGAATCAAGAAATGTTTGCACTTCGGTTCTTACAAAAATTTTGCACGTTTTCTATTTCACCTACTCATCTCTGGAAACTGGGTACAGTGTATCAGATCCATTTCCTTATAATTTTCTTACAGAACAAAGTACATTCAGAAGAGTTAATGACTCAACTCACCCGTCAGTCAAAGGTGATTCTAGAATTTAATAATTAAGTAGATAACTTTAGTACAAAGAATATTCATGCCATAGTAGCAAATCCAAAGAAAAATCTTATTCTAAAATTGTTTACATTAAAGGTTGAATTTAAATTGATACTTTTCTATTATAATGACATTGGGAGATTCAATCAGGTCATACTTAGTGTTCGTAGAAAGCAACAAAAAATATTAATATGAAACTATCTGATCCGTGGGAATATTTCGCACAGTATTGTGATCAGTCACCAAATGGTAATAAAATAAGTAAATAAATGTATTTATTTTTATTACAAGTATTTCTTTGAAAACAATGTTAGCAGTTATAATGTGATAACCGCTTAATTTTTGACCGTATATATCTTTAACACAAACATAAATATTACTGAACTTACGAACTTCTGGAAAAGCCACGTATAATTGTAAATTCGAAAAAAAAACAGGTTCTGTTAAATACAATCCTGTCCTTTGAAGCGTTTGACCTTGGGCTTTATTAACAGGTCATAGTGAAGGCTACTGTTATTGGGAATTGTTTTCTTATCATTTGTGAAAAGTGAAAGTGTGAGGTTATTGGGTTATGAACACAGTTTTATTGGAGTGAATGAATTTAGCAGTGATAATGTACTCGCCTTAGTGAGCTACCACTAATCTTGCACTATTAATTAATCACTGATTAACGTTAAAATTTCTAATTCACATAATAATAGTATTCTTCTTTAAAAGCAATTTATGAGATGATGAACCAAACAGATTTAAGGAGTTCAATAAATGGGGTACAATTGTACGTTGTTTACTTATTCTTGTTGGACAGAATCAGAACTCTAGTAAAATGTTTCCTCTCCATCTAATAAATTAGAAATGACACATTCATTAGTATTGAATATGGTGGTAATAATACTATTGTAATAACAGTAATAATGTTTGAACTTCAAAATCACTGTTAGACAATATAAATAACCATTCAGTGCAAACGGGATCATAATTTGCAG
The DNA here is from genome assembly GCA_963969385.1 of Philonicus albiceps. Taxonomy (NCBI): domain Eukaryota; kingdom Metazoa; phylum Arthropoda; class Insecta; order Diptera; family Asilidae; genus Philonicus; species Philonicus albiceps. The sequence goes on along the minus strand of OZ017774.1, from coordinate 14,511,061 downwards.
CCATATTTTGAGTCAACTTATGAATTATAGAATTAGACAAGGGCGATTATTTAACTATATTTTTGACAATGACTGTTCTACTTGGTAACACCTTACGGAAATCTTCACCAAACAGAATTATTTTGCCTCCATAATGAAAGTTATTAGTCATGATATCCTTTAAAAGTCGACCGATAACGGCTCCTTTTTTCATTGTTGGTCATTTCATATCATAAGATTGAATTCTATTTATTTATTATTTTTTTGGAAAATATATCACTAACAAATATGAATTTAAAAAAGTCATTCAAATGCAAATTGTTTTTAAAATAAATTTATAATTATTGCAGAAATGCGATGATTTAATATGTTTGATTTGTACATAGAATATAAGCAACTCCGACCAACAACTGTCATGCATGTTAGTTAAAAAGATTTTCAATAGATAGCTCCTTCTACAGTCTTTAACAAATGTAAACAACTCCAACGGATTACTGTTGTACATGTTAGTTAAACATATTGTAAACAGATTCTTTATGCAAATACGCTTATTATAAAAAGTTTTTGATATAAAGTTTTAAACTGTTTGTTTATTTTTCCTTATTAAATGTAATCTTTAAAATAATATTTCAATTATTAATTTTGATGATGTATTAAGGAAGATATTGCGTACCGCCAAAGTAATATGCATATATGAAAAAACATTTAAGGATTTGTTCTATAATAAAACAAATGTAAAAGCAAAGACAATGATCAAAATTCTAATTATAATCTTATTATTCTTACTTTGTTCTTTACAAGATGAGAAGTGATAGAGGGCAATGAGAAAAGAAATAATTAATATAATGTTTAATAAATGAAAGGAAATTTGAATAATTGTAAAAACACTAAAATTAAATTTTAGAACTATGTTGAACTTATTTTATTTATTTATTTATTTATATTCTTTATTCAGTATTATGGAAATAAATTTCAGATTAAATCATTTTTATGAGTCATGGCATTATGTATAAAAGAGTTTACTAAATCAAAAAATTTGACAGAAATAAAATCATTGTTGTTTTGTCGTGTAACTGACGCACTGAGAAAAATCACGGTAGATTTAACATAATTTTTTGAATGTTTTCTTTTGCATTCTATAAAACTTAGTTATATGAGTTTTTCTGACTGTATACAATCGGCGCATGCAAATATACTATATATATATATATATATTGTTTTGTATATAATTAACTTATTTTCCTCAAGCAGATCTGAATTCTGAGGTATCACTTTTAATTTGTTGTTGAAATAAAAATATATATTATATCCTTTCTTTTGCGGTTATAGGGTGAATTTTACTAGAGTTTATTTTTGTTTTCAATGTATTGAAATAATTTAAAGATACGTCTCATTTTGCAGATTGGTGGATCTCATTGACTAAGAACCTGTATAGCTTAATATTTAATATAAAACGTATGGTAATATATTTGTAAGAAATATACATCATCAGAAGTACATAAACGAGGATATACCAACCGATTCTAAATTTGTACGTGTCCCTACATTGAGACTGCTTGAGAGTAACACAAATTTTTGTTAATAATTTAAAAATACCTCAAACAATTTGATTCCGATTTTGTATGACCGTCTTTTTTTTTTAAAAAAGAAAATTTTATCCTTTGATATATAACTTTTAGCAGAATAAAGTGTTGAATGTGAAAATTGTTAGTTTATAGTTTAGTGACCAACATCTCGGTTCTTTGTGGGCCGATTTCTTTATAGAAGAATCAGTGAAAAGCCTGAACTTTCGGCTGTTTGACGCATTGTAATTTATTTATATTTTATTGTCCTTGAAGGAAGTTATAAAGATGTTAAAGATTTATGTGAGTCCAAGAAAAAGTTTTCAACTGCACTTCTAAGGGGTAAAGTTCTACTGGGGTGGGCTACTTCGAAGAAAAGTTGATAAGGGTTTTTTTTAGAAACAATTGGCATACAAAATTTATATAATTAATAATTCTAGTATCCAAGTAAGAATTGATTTCTGCTTTGGGGCTAGTTCTTACATAATCTCGGGTAAATTTGAATAAATGTGAATAAATAAAGTCAAGAAACAAAGTAATAAAACAGTTATTCTCTTAGACAAAATTAACAGCGAACAAAGCAAATCATAACCATCTTCAACTGAAAAATCCTCACTACACCCTTTATGAGTAGTCTTTAAAAAGACAGTGGGAAAGGTGGGTCAGTTGGAAGAAGGAAAAACAAGTTTTAAATTTTATACTTTCTTTTATTATGATATCCTAAAAAATGTTCTGTAAATTTCAAACTACTCGGATCAAATTTGACTGAGTTATGTCAGTTTACAGATATGATATTGCGTAACGAATAATATTATATCTAAAAATTTAAACGCGAATTTTGCGAAATCGATGTTTGTTTTTGCAGTGACCATGAAGTATTAAAAACAATTGATTCGTTTTTCATTCTAGTTGGTACAATTTTTTCCACATATTATTATATATACTATTATTAGATAATAAAATAACTATGCAACTTTAATATTCCTTGTAATTGAATGATTTGAATTACTGAGGACCGACAAATTTTGTTGTGTTTCTTATTACAGTTGGAAACAACATATTTAATACGTACATGCCGTGGGAATCAATTTCCTATTGTCACTAATCAATATTTCATTTTTATTATAAAGATATGATCTTGAGTTTGTTATTTCGATATCTTACATTTACCACATTGATACCAAATGTATAAAATATAATCCGAGGTTGCAATTCAAAACAGTTGAACAAAACTTTAGCTAGAGATATTTGTACGAGAAAAAATCGACCTTATTTTAACAAATTAAATTTTACTTTTAGATGATAATAATGAAAATATAGAAATATTAAAAGAAGATACAGGATTCAAAAAATTGTCAAGCATTCAATTTAATTAACTTTACAAATATTCTAAAAACATCGTATTATGCAAAACAATTAAAATGTGAAAAACACATTAAGAAAAAACCAGATGAACTAAACTAAAATGAAAAGATAGAGGATAATTAGATTAGAAGTAAAGCAAAGCGGTTGCTAGTAATTTTAATATTATTCAAGTAACGAACTATGTAACAATGTCGAAAATTGCAGTTTTTCTGACGCTTTTTACTACGTATACCAAGAAAATTTATTAGGAATATTTTTTAAAGGAAAGACTATCATAGACGCCAATGGTCGCGCGTATCCAATACGGTCCCTATATACTCTTAGTTTACCAAGTGTGAAGTAACTTCTGCTCAATAAGTACCCGGATTTTGTTAAGTACTCGTACTCGTTTAGTAATAGTTTTTTCTTTAAAAAAATGTTCTGTTATGTACGTTCTTCTTTGGAAAATGGTATAAATTAGTTTGTTTACGGCAACTGTTTCTGTGAGAGCTTTTGGGGATTTTTAATATGGATAAAATTGTGGAAATGTTATATTATAAACGTTGAAAATAGTGCAGAACTCTAAAACGTAGACATAGGATTGGTAGAAAACATTTAAAAGCGGGTAGTGGTCTAAGACTTGTTTCGTTCTGGATGTCCATCGACATTAAATACTTAAGAACACGAGGCCAAAATCAAGGAAATTATGCTTGAAGACCGTCGTGTAACTAAAAGAGAGTTTACTTGTGAATCTGACATCTCAAAAGGATCCACATTTTGCACGATGTTTAGGGTATGAGACAAGTTACTGCTCAACGTGTATCGAAACTCCTCGATTTTTTGCAAAAATAGTACCAGGAAAAAGTCTCTGAATAAATGATTTTATAGCATACAAAGTAACCTGCACAGTCATAAAATATATCATTACTAGCGACGAGACATGGGTTTATGAATATGACTTTGAAGACAACAATAGTCCGAATGGCGCTTCAAAAAAGCAAAACCCAAAAAAAAAACGCGCAAAAGTTACTTAAAAACCAAAAGTTATACTGACTGTTTTCTTTGATTATCGCAGTGTTACAATGTGTGACAATCCTTAAGAAGAGGCCAGATTTATGGAAGGAAAACAATTGGACTCCACACTATGTACACGCGACTTTTTGACCAAACACAGTACAACTCTCATCGCTCGGGCACCGTATTCGCCAGATTTGACCCCATGTGACTTTTTCTTGTTTTCTAAACTTCGAATTACCACTTCATAGGAAATGTTTTGAGCCGATAAAAAATAATATGTTTAATGGCTAAAAGCCATTCTTACACGGGCCTACGACAAGTGTATGGATGAGTTAAGGGCTTGCATAGGTGTAACGCTTTGGAAAAAAGCTTACTTTGAAGACGATAAAATAAATTTTGATTAAAATTTAAAAATATATGTTTAAATAACAAAATCTTGGTACTTATTGAGCAAAAGCTAAAAGCGAAGTCAAATCCTGCAACAATATATGAGCCGTTTATTTTGAAAGTGGCGTAAGCCCAAAATATCATAAGATCCATTTTACTTGAAAAGAATATAGAAACATCGGTCTTATGGCACTATGGACTTACGCCACTTTCAAAATATACGGCTCATATTTCCCTCTGTATTACGTCGTCATCGTTACGTTTCTTGTTAAGTTTAATATGTATTTATAAAATGATGATGATATTTTCTTTCTTTTTAGAGTTCTCAACAGTTTACAGTCCGTCTGTTTTCTATAATTTAGCAGTTTCTCTCTAACTCCAAATAATTTGAAAAATTTCCGTTTGCTTTCAATACAAATAAGAACTTCCAACTGATATTTTCCGGCTGAAATTCAACTTTTACTCTCTTGTCTTTCACTTTGTAGTCTAATTTTTATCGGCCGGGTCCAACAACTCACAATAAACCCCAAACAGTTTCAAGTTGAAAACATTCTCTTTTTCAGAAAAATACGAGAATATTTCCTTTATGCATAACTCTCATCATAGTCTTAAAATTGTCAGTAAATTTTTTGATGGGTATGCGAATTTTGAGACATAATAGATAGTGTGCAATTTTGCGGTAAGTGATGCCTACTTATAGAGAAATAAACTGTAAGTGTTACGTGTCATATCTGAAATTTAGTACTATAAATTTAGAATATTTGTTCGTCGCAGATATGCTAAATGACATTATTTGCATTTCCGTCTCATTACTAGAAAACTAACTGTTTTAAATGAATTAAAATGCAATTATTTAATTCTAGATTCGATTCAAGAGCTCTTTTTGATTTTATATTCTGAATTTCTCTCCCATATGTTGTGCATAAATTAGGTTAGGACTTTCGGTCGAGCCGCCCTATGTAAAGCGAATCATCGCTAATCCCGGAATTAATTTACCTTTTTGACGTAATTACCCGAAGTCGCGCATTTGATATACGCTGAGGCGACGGCCACAAGTGAAGCAGTGACAGCGGCATTCGCAAGCATCAATCCCACACACAGCGAGACAGGGGCACACAATGCCGCGAAGGATGTAAATATCCGAAATAAAATTCCCTCGCCGAAATCAAATGGTCCATTTAACAATTGAACGCCTCATCTCTTTTTTCTATAAACCTTTTCTCTGTCTAGCCCACAGATTGCACCACTTTCACCTCATTGTGTATAGTGGCTACTCACCATTACCAAAGGTTGAATAAAACACGTTAAAAATTAAAAAGAAGAAAAAAAAAAAGCGCTTCAGGTTTTGGTCATGCTCTTACCAACAAAACGACATAAAACATGCTGACACATAAAAATAAAAAGAAAAAAAAAAGCGAAAATAAAACAACACGAGCGGCGCGGCCCGCGAATGAAGAAAAAAGCCGGGAAATGCATGGGGAAAAAATGCATCCTATAAAACTCATTGCGCACAGAAAAAGTGCATTTTCGCGATTAACAAGCATCACACACTCATATCAACACTTCCGCGGGGTGGGTGGCGACGCTGCGGGGTCCGGAGCACGGCTGTACGGAGGCCGCGCCACTGCACTTACATACACTCTTGTGGGTAAATCTGATGCAAACGTATGACTACGCAAAAATGTTATTATATAATGAAAATAATAATAAAAAAACGCAACTTAAAAAAAGCACAAAAAATGCACGAAAATAATTGGAAATGCGCGGGAAGGGACGCCGAAAAAAATTGGTATTCGGCCTACAATCATAGGAGATGCATTAATCTGCGGTGCAGCAGGACCGGCGGATGCATTCATGCGACGGTTATTAGCCAGGGATGGGTGGTGCCGCCCCAGCGCCTCACGTCCCCCGGGCCAGCCGCCGCTATCTGCTTAGACTGACCGGTGGCCATACAGAGTAATCCGTAATGCAATTTCCGAGCTGCACTTTTTTCCATCCTCACCGTTATCAACCTTCGGGAAATATGAGGCTATTTCGGTAATTTAAGTTGATATTTTTGTGCAGAAATGTCACGGGCCGTCGTGTCGTTATGCAACCGCCTTCCTTATTGAATTGTTTTCCGCTCTGGCGGTCTCTGTTCTGCTGCGCACCTAGTTACAGCCTAATTTTTCTAATTTTGGGATACAAGTCGCTGGAAGATAGGGAAATTTTCCATTCAGCAATGCTTCGTTTCTCTGAGATGCTATTCCTGGTGTCACAGCAAGCAAAACGAAAAAGCGAGAAATCTCCTATAGGAAGAAGCTCTTTTAATTAATTTTTTTGACTTTACAGTATCTGTGTTGAGAAACATCAACTATGTGAGAATATGCAAAAAACGAATATTAACAGTCTGATTCGAAATTTAACTTTTTTCTCTTTTCATATACAAAATAAAAATAAGAATTACTTATTTTAAAGCATCACTGGTTATCTCTGTTCAAAGCAGACCACAGGGTGCATATTTAAAAAATTTAAAATTTTTTATTGATGCCGTTATAATATATATACCATAATAATAAACATATTACTGCATGAGAAGAATCTGCCTGTCCAAAAGAAACATGGTTTATATTTACATACACAGTGCGACAGTTAATTTTCAGGACTGGGGCTATAAAATGGGATAAAAACCAAATATCTACCAATATTTGTTGTTGAATTTGATCAAAATTATCTCCTCTTGGTTCAATACACATATTACAACGATTTAAAATATTCAAATGCATGTTTCAGATCATTTTGTGATTTTTTATTTGTCTCCGTGTTGAAGCTGTTTGGATGGTCGGAATGCCTCCGTCAAAGGAACCCTTCGACTTTAATTTCAATTTTGGAAACGAAAAGAAGTCGCAACGCATCCATATCTAGCGAATAGAGTGGATAATTGAGCCATTAAAGTTGACTCCGTCCAAAAATCTACTAACTATTGAAGTGTGAGAAGGTGCGTCATTGTGCAAAAATCACCAACTGTACCCGTACGCGTACAAAAGATTAAAAGGTAGTCAGCAGTAATTGTTTACCAGGTGGGAAGAATTCTTTATGGATTCTTTCTTTTCTACAGAAATAAATAAAATATAAAATATCAACATCGACTAAAAATATGTTTAGGTATTAGAAATATCATATATTTGTCATTTTTAAAAATTGCCTTCATTTTAATGGTGTTAGAAAGAAGATAGTTAAAAATGAGATATAGAATATAAATTTCCTGAAATATGGTGTCAGACCTTTAATTTAATTATCGCACTTTATATTTCTAACAAATCTTTAATTATTTTAATATTTTGTATTGTAGAGTTGAAAAAAAAAATTTTAAATTTTTATGGTAGAATGTTAGATGTAAAAAATGTTGAATTTGAGATTGCATTGAATAATTTCAAATATTCTGTTCGCCGTCATAATCACCTATTTGAAAACTCTTTAATGTTAAATTTTTTGCAATAATGTTTTAATTATGGCCATTTTAAAATAAACATGATCAAAGATGTTGAAAGTATGAGGAATGAACATTTCTGTCATCTATTTGCTTTTAATAATTCCGCGAAAATTTTGTTTTTAAGAAGAAATAAATCGTAAAATGGTAGTACAACATTTTAAATATAGTACTACACTACTATAAAACTGCAAAACTAAATTCAAAATATTTCTGGTGATATAGCCTATGAAAGACCCTCTGCTATGCTTGGATAGACTCTGCTATGCCCCATTACAGGTGTACTCGTAAAAGTGTTTTTATCAAAACTATTTTTCTTCAAATTGATGTAACCGATAATTCAAAAAGTTCTTTATCAATCGCACTGAAATTTTACATACATATTTAATGATATTATTTTAAAAGTGTTTGCATTCTATCTAAAGTTAAAGTTAAAAATCAAGTATTTGAAAATGATGGCCTAAAACCCAAAAATTGTTTTGAAAACTACCTACATTCTTTTCTTTTTTCCTTTTTTTTATTTTTGTTTCACGCACATTCCATAATGTTAGTAATACTACAGACGATTTTCTGTTGGATTCTAAATAATTTAGCATAGATATGTATGTAGAAGAGGATAGAACTAACTCAAACCTCCCGCCGAAATCTCCCCGGAAGGCTTTACCATAAATGCACCATTTTTAATTATTTTCCACAAAATTAAATTATAATATTATAGTTAAAAGTATGAATAAGCAATCTCCAAAGTTTCAAAGATATTAGATAAACCATCCTGTAAAAAAAACAAAAATCGGCTTTCTTTCACCAGCCTAAAGGAATCTTCCTCAAATACCGATCTATAAATATAATAACAAAATTTTATGATGTAAATATTACCAAGTTATATTCGACATAAACTAAATAAAAGCAAGCAATCAAGTAAGTGCCCTTCAAATTGTTAGATTGTAGCTTTAATATACTCCTACTATATACGATTTTAATTTAAAGGGCTGCTCTGAAATGTGTGTGTATGTAGGACGTCTTAAATATAAATAAAACTACAGTAGACTCCCGTACCACTGGGGAATACGTTCCTTGTAATAGGAAATCGTATTATCTGGGGCATACTATTTCATTGCATATAGACTGTTAGTGTTATACGCAACTAAACTAAGGTTAGGTTAGGTGGCTGTGGCTGCCTAGAAAGGCACACTTAGGCCAATTTTGGCCCATTGTGTTACCACGTAGCGCAGGAGACCATGGTTATTCGTGGGATTCGAACCCACAGCCTCTGGGACGGTAGGACAGCGCCCTAACAACTGAACTATCAGAGGCCCCAACTAAACTAAACTAAAGTTTATTTTAATAGAGGAAAGTGAAAACAGAATGCAAAAATTTTTTTTTAAGTATTATTATAATATTTTTATAAGAAAAATATAAATTTTTGCCATGTGTACTGAATTAAGTACTATAAAATACTTAAGAAGTTGAGAAGAAAACGCAGCTGGACGGCAAAATTAGAATTTTCGATAAAATGAAATCTGGTGTGAAAGTGGTAACCGCGAATACAACAAAAACAGTTCCAACAATAAGACAAAATGATAAACAAAAACCACTCAAGGTTTACTAATATTTAAAAGATTCTGAGAGAGTTTTATCTAATGAATTGCATAAACCCAACCAGCCAGCACAGGATGGGTTGGCAGATTCAAGAAGAGATTTTCTTTGCATAATATTAGAATTCTTGGAGAAAGTGCATCAGCCGATACAGAAGCTGGTCAAAGATTTGACGGCATTTTTTTCAAAATTGTAGAGGCCAGCAATTATATAGCAAAACAAGTCTATAACCTTGATGAATTTGCTTTATATTAGAAAAAATGACTGGCAAGACATAATAATGCGAAAAATGAAACTTCTGCTTCAGAATTACTTTGGGTTTGTGTTCTGGTGCAACTGACGAACATGTAACTAAGCCGATGTTAATTCATCTTACATTAAATCTACGTGCAATGAAAAACATTTCCTGCTCACTGGCGAAACAATAGAAAAGCATGGATTACATGTGAAATGTTTCAAAATTGGTTTTATAACTCTTTTATAGAGGAGGTTAAAGATTATTTACAAGGAAAAATCAATTCTTCAGCCATCTAGCCCCATATTTTCAACCTAAAAGTGATCTGAAAAAAAAAATTGTTTTTAAATAACGATAACAATCAATCAATAACAATCATATTAAAAGATGGCGTCGTTGTTGATATTTTCGATAGTAAATGAATGTTAAATAGTGAAGTGCATATTTTTATTGTTATTAAAAATTAAATAACTACTTTTATTTTTATCTTATATCTTTAAATATATACGTATTATTATTTTTTTTTATAAACAGCTACCTTTTTTAAACTGTCAGCTTCACTGTTCATATATATGTAAACAATAGGTAAGTCTATAGATTTGCTTTTCCAAACAAAAAATTATGTGTAAATATTAAATTTACCTTACGTTTACAGGACCATTTATCGCGCTGTATGAGTACTAATCGGAATTTTTTCGTCATGTTCTACGAATGTGCCTTTTGGACTCCCGATCCACTCTGTATGTATTTGATATCTGATAGTTCGAGAACGACAATAAAAACTCCTATTAAGAAAGGTGTTAGGCTTAGCACCATGGTATGTTAAGCCGTACAGAGATTTCTTCAAGGGTATTTTTGGCGCTTTTATAATGTACCACGTTCATAATTTAAGAAATTCCCGTTTGAGAGAGCCCAATTTCAACAGTAGTAATTAAGCCTCTGTAGGATTAAGTCAAACCAACTGATCAAGGGGTTAGAGCCGGGAGTTCAGAAATCAGGACTGGGCAGCTAAATGCGAGATAAATTTAGGCCTACCTTCATATATACCTTGCTGCTGCTTCAGGTATCCACTGGACCACACAGCCCAAAATCATATCCAAGGCAATCAGGTCTTGCGCAATCGCTCCAAGTTGATTTTTTGAGGCACTCTGAAATGAGCAGATGCATCAGAGCTGTTGCACACTGTCATTATCTTTTCTTCCCCGTTCGTGTTCAACAAAAATTTTCTCAAAAGGCACAAAAACAAAAAACAAAAGCAGCCAAAAAACAACGAATTATTATTATTATTTTTTTTACTTTTTCGTATCTCCTCGCCTTAAAAGTCACGGTAAGGTGTGACTCAAGTACCCTTTCTGGTCCACTTTTGTGCGTACTTGACATCACATTCGCATACAGGCTCGAAGGCTTCTTTTCGGCCGGTTGGCCCCATTATGCTCGTCTCAGGCTGAAAATGAAGAAATTCTCCGAATTAATTGGGTGCTACTGAATAATTTTATGACAATTTATTATGCGCTTTTATCGCGCTGATATTTGGGCGGACTTGACGTTGCGGTCGATGATAAGGGCAACAACACATATTCCCATTATTAGATGGATAACTCCCTTCTTAAAGGACGCTGAAATCCTTTCACCGGTTCCAACTACCTTAACTAAATTTGCACATATAGACTTTTCAGTAAAGTTTTTGCATAATATTCTTTTAGTGACAATTGGTACAACTTATTTTACTTTCCAACATCCCTACCTTCAAATTAGCTTTCTTTGCCACACATGTCTTAATTTATTAACTGCGCACGACAGCTTTTACTTCAGTTTTTAATTTTTCATTTTCTGCATTAACTGCTTATTTTTCTCTTGCCTTCTTGTTTTACAAGAAACGTATTCCCATTATTTCAATTTTTGTACGAATTAAGTTTACTTTTCACTGTTCCCCTTCTTCTTTGTTTACATCGTACATCGTAAATAGTCATCTTATACGAACAAAAGACTATCCAAAAAGTTCTTTAAATTGTTTAAAATATATAATGTGCTTTTATGACGAATTTTTATACTTTACCTTAATGATGTAATTGTAGTATACCTGAAAAACTAGTTATATATTTTTTAATATAATAGAAAATTAAGTTTATCAAATCACACATTTGACAAAGTTTAAGACCTAAAACAAGGTATACAAAAGTGTCTCAAAATACAATATTATGCCCTTTTTCAGGATGGATGATTACAAAATGCAAAATACAAAATATTTACTGCATTTTTTAATCTAAGAAACTTTTAAAATAGTTTAAGATTAGGTTTAATAATGAAAATATGTTTGGTCTCCACTTTCCAGTCTACTAAAAAATTACACTCACATCCCTATAGTTTAAATATGATATTCAATGTATAACAAACTTAAGCAAAAGAAAAGTATGATTTTACTTTATAACATCAAAATTTGAGAAATAAAGTTTCATGAATTAGTTTTAACTTTATCTGCAAAGAAAAGATATTAGATATTATGTCATCGCCTTTAAATACCTAGGTTTAAAACTGTTGTAACTATAATTAAACATCTGTGGATGTAAAAGAGTTTCATATTTCTTATGGAGCCCTAAAACGGCATAATAGGCTTATTTTTTATCTGAATTTCATTTCTCCATTTACTTAAGTATTTGATGTGAATATTTCATTAAACTTCTGCTATTTTAAACTTCGGAATGTCGATAGTTAATTTCAAATTTGCACTTTGCATTGAGAATCACTTAAAATTTATATTATACCTTTTTTGCCGATTAATGCCACAAAAGTGCAGCATTTCAATTTTGTTAGCGAATATTTTATAATTATATTCGTATAATAACAAATATATACCTGCTTTCAAATGCATAATCTTAATTTTTTTATATTGACAGAATTTTCCTAAAATATTGTTCCTCTGAAATGCACTTTTACGATGACTCTTAGTCCTTTCTGCTTAAGTTGTACTCTTTAAACAATTTCCCACTTTTCCGGATACTGTTACTATGTTACCCTTTAACTAAAAAATTTATTTTGATGTCTTTTATTAATTTTATTAAGTCAAAAATTGATAAATTTAATAAAAATACAAATTCAAAATACATAAAATTCAAAAAGATTGGTAAAACGATCTGTAAACGTTTATAGTTATTTGTGTAATAACTACCCGACTACAATTAACATCACGAAATTCTTAGAACATATCAGGACTTGTTAAGAAGTTTGTAAGGTATGTCACTGAACGTATGTCTTCTCAAGAACACGTCAGGCATAGAATACGATAACCTAATCTTAGCATCATGCGGCTTTTTTAATTAGACCATTAGACCATTAAAAATAATAAGTAACTTCAGATCTTCCTGACTAAAACCAAGTTAGGACCAAAGTAATATATTCCTGGAGTTAAAATAACTAATGAAAAGAATTAAGCAGCAAGAAAGATAATCCATTAGAAAACCAAATATTCTAAAGATTATAATTTTTGATTAAATAATGGAAAGAATATGGGATGGTCACCGAATTAATCGTTTTAATTTAATCCACATAATTTAAGTTAAATTTACATTTGAACAATTATTATGAAAATATAACTATTACCTCTCTTATTGTATTTAATTACGAGCAGATGCAAATAATACATTTACACTTTTTACTCAAAAGGAGACTCTCAGCCGCCACAATAATGTATAAATTATGATAAAATTGGTAAAAAACATCTTCGAGTGCAAATATAACTATAATAATAATATAACAATTAAATTATTCATAATTCCTTAATAGCAATAAGATAAATAATTTCAGTAAACCAATAATATTAAATTTTCTATTATTACCGATGAGGAAATCTTTATCGGTTCCACCTAAGCGATTTCTAATCAGATGAAGCTGATTAGTTCTAAATTAGGCAATCCTGGTCAGGGCCTGACCGCATACGCATAATATATGATCCTCATCGAGTATGGCCGACCTGCTCCTAATAATCTTCTGGCAACCTTTTTAAGTCGGGTATGAGGTTTCCAACTGCAAATGAGTAATATTTAAATACAAGTAAATTTTTACTTATAAAGCCAGAATATTGGTTATTTTCAAGTAATTATTAATAAATACAATTACGGCGTAATACACAGTAAACGATCTTTTTAAGTTTGAATGATACTTTTTACTTGTAAAATTATGCATTAATATGGAATTATATTCAGCAAAGTATAGAAGTTAAAGTACACAATGAAAAATATTTTAAGTTGTAGTTTAGCAATTGAAACTGGCAAATACACGCATAAAGTTAAAGAAATTCTGAATTTGTTCTTCAGAAGCTTTTTCGTAAGAAAAAAAACTTTGTTTTTTTGATTAAATAATTGAAGTACAATAACTAATTTTCCTATACTCTTATCCAAACTCGAAACACATATTGTTTATCGGAAGTCACTGTGACTGACATATCGTAGGCCATAGCTTTCAAAATTTAGTATAGTGAACGTTCCCGTAAGTGTAAAGTTCTGACTTGGGGTGAACCATGTGTTTTGGGCTTAGATGATCTTTTTTCTTTCATAGTTAACCTTTTTAAAGTATTAAGATTGTTTATTATTTTTTATTTCAGAGAAAATATTAAATTGTTAAATCAATGGCGGTTTTCAGCTGTAACTTTAGACAAATAAGTATGTATAAATACAATAGCCCTAATCTTGAACCTGACGGGATTCAAATCTGTTCGAAACGAAAGATATTTAAGGGCAGTCTGGAGCAGTGTCAAATATTCTGATAGGTCCAGATTACTCATAAATATCCTACATTCCGAATGTAGATAAATTCATACGGTTTAAAAAATCCATCCCATCGATATAAGTAATCTTGCAAACATTGAACTCGTTTACAAAACCAGTATGTAACTTTAAAGCAGTAAACTGTTTTCACTGTGTATTTTAAATACTATTACTAATATGTAATTAATCAACAAGACAAGTTCATTACATGATAATATGTAAAATACAGCATCATCAGCAATCTTAAAAATCCCCAGCTACACATTGCAGCTTCAAAAGTTTCTTAATTACCTTCTGTTGTGCCATTTGGAATTGGTCAAAATATTTTTGCTTAAATTGCTCCAGCTTATGGGCACACTGACGTGGTTTATTTGCGGATTAAGGTTCAGTCGCACAGTAAAAATGCAAAAGCCGAATCCGAAAATGGGGCCTGGATGCGGTTGACCATGATGGATCCATGATCAATGACTTTTGTGCGACCAGAGATAGAATGTAACATTAAGATGCATTTCGGACGAGGGCCCAACTACGGGTCCAAGACGCCCGGCTTGCAGCGGTGCAACGAAAACGACCACCACAACGGACAAAATTGAGCAGAACGCAAAAAGTCGACTTCGTGTGCGCGCGCAGTTTGCTACATTTTAGCCAGGACGGGTTACATCGAGTTTTGGCCATGAAACACATTCCTGAAAAAGAACATCCGAGTAGGCTAGCGAGCAGGTGAAAGGAAGCCCGAAATTTTCTTTTTGGATGGCCATGCCCCGTCTCACGTTATTAGTCCAACTACATTAGGAGCGAGGGGAAGGCTAGTGCTTACTCACAAATTTGTGAATTTAACGCAATTTGTCGTCCTGCAAATGACCTGGACAGTTGCTTTGTTTTTTGGTCGACTGCTGTAACTGGACACAAGAGCCAGCTGGACTCCAAACTGTCTCGAATAGAAATGATCTCCTGTTTCAGCGCAGGTTCTGAAGATCATGAAACGCGCTTCTCCTGCTGCAACGGGTGCGGTATGTCATTAGACTACAATGGCGCAAGGACAATTTTCAGATATCAATTCAATTTTGTTAATTTTCTGGGGAATGAAAATTTGATATTGGCCGATTGTGTGCCCCGACATTTCTTTTAATAAAAAAACATATGCCTTTTAACAGAAAGCATGAACACGCTCAACATTTCTAATCGCCTTAAATTTTAACTAGTCTAAACTCATGTCTTCATAAATTTGGTGTACGAGTATGTGTGTGTTATTTTTTTGCACTAGAAGCACAACTAGAACCATACAGATTTTTTGTGATTCAACAGCCATAATACCAATTTACAAGATGTGTGTTATAAAGTGGAAATCTTCACAAAATGTAAAAAATAAGTTGAAATTTACTTCAACTCACGACGTACACGTATATTTGATACCATTTAAATTTCATCTGTGGAAGTTTACTTCAATTAATGTATAAGATGGCTCTTGTAAAGTAAAAATCAACATTTTATTACAATTTAAACAATATTTTATTGAAAATTCAAATTTTTAACGAAATATTTAAACATTTAAACATATATATATATCAATCAGTTCTGTTGAAAATTAATTCTATTGAAATTTACTATATACCTACATATATATCTTCTTCATACCCAAAAATCATCAGAACAAACAATTTTCGAGAATTATCGACGGCAAGGTCCACGGGTACCTCAGTTGGTTAGGAAAGTGAAAGGCCAATTCGACATTCAGACTGGTCAAATCTATTTTTTAATTCTTCAAATTCGCATTGAATATTAATCACACAAAGCTTAAATTTAAATTTAAACAAAAAAAATTTAATAAACGAAAACGTTTACTTTTAGTTGCTGTTAGAATTTACTGCAATAGTTGTAGATAATAAGTTTCCATTTATTTTTGAAGTATTATTCAACAATGTGTACATAAAAAATGTAAATCTACTACGGAAATACCATACAATTACAGAAGAAAACATAGAAAAATAAGATCTCCAAGTCCTAATTACTTTATATATGATAGTAATATTGCATACGATAATGTACATAATTTCGACGTGTTGTGTGATAAAGGAGGTATACATATATTATAAATTTACAAAAGTTAATACTACAGTTTTCAACTAGTGTGCTGCTCTACAATTTTACTTTTAATTTTTTTAAAAATATATAGGAAATATAATTTCATAAATTTGATATATACAACGAAATTATTAATTTGTTGCTTTCAATTTAAGACGTTGTAATAATAATTTCAAATGTGAATCTTTTCAATTATTATTTTACACTAAAACATCAGGGGTATACAATCAAAGTTGGTAAAGTCCACAAAATTTTAAAAGTGAGATTTAAATTGCAATACATTTTTTTCCGTATCTATATTTACCCCGTAGAATAATTTTATACAAATTCTAGTAATCTCGACTGTTATTTCAAATTGAAAATTGACTTTACAAACAAACCTAGCAAAGTCCAAGTGAGTTGAGTTTCGATTTGCGTAAAGTCCTTTTCGACCAATAGGAAGGCTCCATTGCCTCCATTTCACTGACGCCTAAATCCAACCCTGTCCAGAAAGTTGGTAACAAATATAGGAAAGTCCTAAACATTCAGTTACAAAGTCCATCTTATACTTAAGGTTTTACTCAAAAATATTGAACTGAGCGTGATGAACACTTGTATTTCCATAATGTATATGGCATATAAATAATGTTTAACATTGGAATAGTTACCTGTAATTATTAAAATAATCGTTTTTATCGTTTACTGAACATTTTGGCACTGTGGACTTTACCAACTTTGATTGTATACCCCTGACATATCGAATGTTTTAATTTACATAAATTTAATTTAATTTAATTTAATTTCACTATTCTCTGCGTGAATACTTATACATAGATGCAAATATTTAGTATGCTTTAATAAAAACATAAAAATATGTTTCTATAGAATTTGTAAAGTATAAATTAATATTTCGGAATCAAAGTTTTCACTAATATTTTGTAACTGCCATCCCCTTCAACATGCACTGTTTTGTACAAATCAGCAAATTTTCTTTCGAATCATAATGAACTAATAAATTAGTTGACTTTCTTTACTAGACAATTTTCTGAAAATTACATAGAGTAAAAATTATTTACGGGTTCTCTAATATGATAATAAAAGGTATATTATTTTATAATTATACTTTTCTTTGGTTGTTTTGTGTTTAGAATGCATTGTATGCAGTAATATACCTATATAATGTATTGTATTAAGAAAGTGTTTGTTATGAGCAATACGTATTTAATTGTTTTTCATATTTCAGATTGATATTTGACATTATTCGAGAACAAGGATAGTCCACACAAGATACTAACAAATTTCTGGACAGAATTTAAAACGATTTGTTACAAAAATATCAAAGAATGTTTATTATATGCATATTAGCTGCATTCGAGGCTGAATAAAGTACTTCCGAGTACTTCAATCTACTGTCAACTACTCAAGCTCTTGTTGCTGGCGGATAAATGAGTTGTTTCACCACATATTCCCCCCAGGTTTTGATGAAAATTATACCCAGAAATTAAAGCTTTTCCCTCATTGTAGACTGAATTTGTTACTGCTTTAAGGAATATTTCTAGTGGAGTAGTATAGGTAGCAAAACATATTTATTTATAAATCTTACCTTTTTATTAAATAAGTGTTAAATTTTCATGGTTGTGTTTTACTCCTGTTAACCAAACTTACGTTCCATTGGGGAAAGCTACTCCAAAATAATCGGGAGTATTTTACACAATTTTAATATCATGCAATCATAATTTTTAAATTTTGTTGTCAACATTTAGCAAACAAAATCCCCAGTTACACCTACCTAGGTGGTACAATAAATTTTATAAAAAATTAATATTTGTATTTTGACTAATTTATTTAGTTATTACAATATAATGCAATGTTTCGAGATAATTAAAACATAAAAACAATTATTTCATGTGAGGAATTGCAATTTTTCAGCTGAACCTTCTGTTGTTTTTTTTTAGTTTTGCTTTATAGTGACCACTAGATTTAATTCGATTTATTCGAAATTAAAAAATCGAAGTGTTATTTTTTAAGATAAGTAGTTCTAGAAACTGAATGAACAAATTTTCAAAACAAACAGATTTTGGACAAAAGGGCAGCTATTTGAAATGAAAGTTGAATTTTTACCTAAAATAGACAGTCCAATATCTACATAATTATATAAAAAAAGTGCGCATAATTTATAACTAGGCGGAATCCATTAAAGTATTTACTAAAAATCACTGAGCAACAATTATATAATTATTTAATTTAAAAAATTAAAATTTATTCATTTATTATTCACTAGACTAACTTTTAGCTTTGAAGTATGGAAACACAGATGATATTTTATTCTACTTGAAATCACTGCTTTAAAAATATTTAAAAACTTGTCTCTGAGAAAGGTTTCTTTTCAGTTTATTAGAAAAATATCGCAAATCGATGATTGATAAGTTAAAAAATTTGTTAAAGGTGTAGTGCAATTTCAATGGTTATTTAATTTTCGAAACATATCTAATTTGTGAGTATAATTGGTAAACGATATCACACGTTTGCAAATTCTATAACTTCATAGATCGTCGATTTTAAAACTGGCTCTGAACTAAAGCATGTAATAAAAAAATCAATTTATATGTGTACTCATTTTTCATTAATAAATGTTTGGCAATTTATCAGTGATATTAATAAGCTATCCTTAAGATCAAATACAAAGTGAGAAATTCGTAAATTACCTTTTAATTTGCTACTACATGTGTACGTTCAAGTTAGAAGAAATCAAGTAAGCAACTGAGCATTTGAGAAAAGTATCAAACACAGATTAAATAGAAACGGAAAAATAAAAACGAAATTGTGAAATTTCTGAAGTTGGACAATTCGTGATTTTATTTTAATTCTAGAATGCTGATCTTATACCTCGCATCGACGTGCATAATTTAAAGTAGTTTTTTCTACAAAAACAACTAATGTTGGCTTACTATAGCTCATAATAACTCCTGGCGACAACTCAGTTAGCTCTAAACCAGAAAGCGCTAACTTAGCACGTTAAAAAGATATATGCAATATTTATAGGCGTATACGAGTACGTCGAAATAACGTACATTAATATACTATAGTTAATAAATGCTTTTAAACTATAAAATAACATTTTATTTTTTTTAATACTTTCAACAAAACCAAAATTTCTAAATTATATTTCTTATAACTAATTTTTTATTATGAAAATATTCGATATTTTCACTCAGAAAAACAAATCCATGTGAAACAATATTAAAAGAATAAAAAACAAATATGTTATGGAGTCAAATACATACAGATTTAATATAATTATGAAATTTCTTAAAATAAATTCAAAAACTACCTCTTTGATTTGATAAAATACATATTTAAAATAATATTTTAGACATTTATATCTTTTTAAGACTTTTAATCCATACTGCCTAATATGATCTGATCTGCAATTTTGCATAGAACTTATTATGTTTTAAACTTATTATTTATTATTATTATTGTTGTTGTGGGTGAGACAAGTAGTTTCGAGAGAAAGTTTTATCTATAAATTTATGGACTTTGTCAACAGTCCATTAAATTGCAATTATTTATCCAAATTTGATTTGATTTGAGCCAAACCTCCAGTCGTAAAGCCAAAAAATTATTGGATTAAGATTTAGATGTAAAGTGACAACAAATCAATGTGTACATCTTTTCACAAAATTGGGTATCACAAATTTGAATTCATTCATTTCCTCACTAAAACACTCATCCGTTTACATCAAAATACAAGAAAATAAGGAACATTTACCTACCACTTAATTATTTTTTAAAATTGCAGAATATTTATAAATAGGGTTGTCGTAATTAATTTAAAATCCCAACTTTGCTTTGTATAATTCTCTGTATAGAACCATCTGCAAACTCAATTTTAACAATTTTAAAGAATAACTTCAAAATAATTTAACTTGACCTACATATGTATTTAAGTTCATTAATATCGTCTCTGTAATTTAAGTAGCGTGGGAAAATCTTTGTATTATTATTAGTAATTATCTAGTTTAGCATATTATAATAGTAGTAATAATAGATTTTAGGTAATATCCCCAGTAGAAATTAATAGGATATATCAAAATAGGGCCAGTTTACCAATGCCCCAATAAGAGGGAATTAGTAATGATTATCTTATTGCTCTATCTTGTGAATAAATAGATATATAATATGATATAATTTCTTTAATTTAGTACTATGTATAATAAAATACTTGAATACATTTTGATAATTGTTCCACATTAGAAGATTGGCAAACCCCTCCACCTTTTCACATCTGCATTACAAAATAAAATTTACCTATTTTGCATTTATGCTAAGTATACGTATATTAAAGAACAAAGGGTAGACCCTAAAAGTAGCATCTTTTTCTGCGTTCATTGACCAAACTTTAAAATAAAAATAAAGAATAATATAATAATCAAAGTTATTCCAGTCTTTAAAAATAGTATCTCAAGACAATTTTAAACGTTAAAGGATTTCCATGAAAATTGGAACTTAAGAGTTTTTATATTCATATGTCTATATTGGTTCCAACTCAGTTTAGAATAGAAATGAAATGAAATTTATATCTTTTGCTTTCTATAGTATTCTCTTCTTAAATCAAGTCGTTAAGAAATAGTCACAATCGATGACTACAGAAAAGATTACAAAGCTTATCCTAATTCAAACTTCGAACTCTCGGTTTGAGTTAAACTTAAAATATAATTTATATGAGCATTAATTAACAAATTTGTCAAACCCCTGATCGATGTGATCCCTCTGTTCCTCAAATTGATATTTTAAATCCGCACCTATCCTGCACTTTTTAAAAAAGGGAAATGCGCGTACATCTGTAGCAAAAGAAGACAAATGAAAGAAAACTTTTTTCAGATTCTACCTACAAATCTTTACCTTCATATCTTAGTTCTGATTAAGTTTAGAGAAAACTTTTATAACCAGTTTTGATTGCTACATTATCCTCTATTTATATTACAAAAACGCGCCACTGTCCACTAGGCTTGGTGTTTGGTTTTCTAAACATTTAGAACGAAATACTTAAAATTAGTAGTGTTTCAGTTTTTAAAAAGGTTACCAATACACGTTATTTTTATTTTAAAATGTTTTCTTGGTTCTGAACGCTGATGAATTGTAAATTTAAGCCTTAATGTTAAAGATACCAAGCAAAAATTACTATTTATTTTGATTATAAGTATTACCGCACCTCCCACCTTCGATCATGCCCACGTTTCTAAGGTTTTTTGGTAGCGCCTTAAAAATCCTATAAAGCCGGACCATAAACTTGCCATTTTTACAAATTCCTTTGCACGCATAGCACCATTTGGCCCCCGCAGAGCGGCGCGGCGTAGGTACTGCGTGCTAGGACCATAATCATAAATGTGCTTTACGCAAATCTCCTTATTGAAGTTGTCTTCTCGAAACTGGAAATAGGGAGACTCCGGCAGGATGTGCCCAAATTGGCTTATGTCGGCGTGGAGGTGCCAAATCACAGGGGGCCACGCAAGGGATGGAATTTATGCGGCAAAATACGAGCTGCGGTGCCTGTTGAATATTCCAGGCGGATTTGAGAACGCGCATTCAGAAACCGTGCGAGCTCCAAGTGTTAATGGCCAGCGCCAGGAGTGAGTATTTCGTATCTGAGGAGCATGTTGTGGGTTTTTGCTACCTTTGCGGGTCTAACACATCGTAAAAACGTGTGGGAGTGATCTAAGTACAATCCAAGGCATGCGGAAAGTGCTCCAGCCTCGATTAGCGAAAGGGTGAGGTTTCTCATTTGGGGACGAGCCCTTCGGGGGAATCCACAACAGGAAGACGCCGCCTCCATCGGTCGTAGTTGCTGCCCGTCAAAAAAATTCCATACTTGATATCTTGAGCAAACTTCAATTTGAAAATTGGCAGGTACAAAAACGAAAGCGGCAAGTCACGATGCAGACTATAGCCCTTTGCAAAATACGGCCGAGCACGACCAGCAATTTTCGTTTTAACCTGGGTTGCATTTCACCTTTTCCCCATTCACCGGACCGCGCCCCCTCTCTGGTATCATCAACAAAATTCACTCTTCGAAGTGGAGTGCATGGTCCTCATCCCGCGAGATTCCCACTCCCGTGAACCTCTTTCAAACTCAGCCTAAGCACTGTTTCAGGTCACAGCATCTTGGGTAACATCAAACACGGCATCTTCCTCTGTACTTAAGTTAACGGTACTCCCAAGTAGGTATGCTCGCACATAGTTGCCTTATGTATCTGCGAAGCTTTTCAGTGCATCACACTTCTTGCGTCGTTGTCGTCCAGCTAAGAGTTTTGTTGCAGTTTTTTAATGGCTCCTCAGACATACCGATTTTCTCGTTTTCTCCTACGGTAGGGTCCATGAGGTTATCAGCCGCCGCAGGGCCCATGCCTCGCCTCGCCTGACTATTCATGAAAATGTTCGCATCTTAGCTGGGGTCCCGCTTTCTTTACCATTTTCAGCACTGCACCGACCGGTGGGCCCTCGAAGGAACGATCAGCTATTATATGTATGGAATAAGAAATAACTACGGCCCGCAATCGATGCACCATGGCGTGTGGCATCTTGATAAGTTCGATGCCCAATGTAAGCGATCTGCCAAGTAATGGGGAATACGCCAATCTTAAAGGCGATCTTGTAATTTGGCTCAGTTTTTAATTCAAAAAGAAATTACACTGCTGCTTTCTACAAAGCAAAGAGATTTCTTTCATATACGATATGCTCTAAATCTCATCGTCATCAATCAAATCATCTTGTCAATAATGAAAAATATGATTAAGATACTTGTAAACGAAACTCAAGAGATTGTGAATATTTATAGATACGTTAAGGGTATAGTAGACAGCGCTTTTGAAAAAGTAGTAAAATAGTATCTGCTAAATTTTCACAGAATATTTTTGAAATATTTTGCTTTAAGAAAATGAAATTATTTTATTAATTTAAAATTTCGTCCAGCCGTAACTCCTAAAACGCAACTGAAAACTGAATTCAATTTATAATGCTTTTTTAAGAATAATCTACTCTAAAGTGCATTAGTTTGTGTCTCCTTATTCCTTATTCAAATACTAAAACCATTCAAATTCAATTAATAATAGACTCTACTAATACTTCTTATCCTCTCTGCAATAATTGTTCTAAGAATTTCAGAAATACGAACATACATAAATTAGCTGCTATCGACTTCACTACGCACAATTGTTTTGATATCAATCTCTCGTTATTCTATACCTCACTTTTTAACGATTTTGAGTCTTGTGCTCCTATTCAAAGGCAGCGCCGCAAGAAGTACTACTTTAGTTTAATAGTAAGTTTCACATATTTATATATAGGAAAAATAAGTTATGGAAGTCTTACATATCAAAAAGGGACGATCGGTCTGGCCGGCACACTCCCTAATGCTGAATACTACGATAACTTTCAAAACCTTTTTTAGCAATTGCATAATGATTACCTAAATACAGTAAGGTAAGTAAATCGACAGGTATAGTAACCTTCGAGCATTTAATTGTCTCTTGACTGCCCTGCGTCCATGCATTATACAGGTACTGCTTCTTTTTTTGCTTCCCCAAATTTTCAACAGCTTTGCATACCTCAATGGTAATTTTCTCTTTGATTTTCCCATCTGTATTACTCAAACATATCCTTGTTTGTGTCGTAGTTCTTAAACTGTGCTTTAATACTTTAATAACACCGTCATCATATCTCTTCCATTTGAATAATTTTAAATATTTTGGAAAAAGTCTTTTATTCTACCGATTAATAGAAAGAGAAGTAACAACAATTTTTACAACTACCGTCTAATTCTGAAGTTGTCTTGCAACTCTAAACTTTTTGAGTCTTCTATAATATATAGTCAAAAACTTCAGCAGTTTGTAACATTTTATTTCCCTTAACCAATATTAATCTCTTCCAGCCTCTGCATTGAATACGAACCTTCTGAAACTGATTAGTGAATGCTTCGGGAAGAGTTTTTAAACTGATTCGATTTTCACAGATCTCAGCAAAGCGTTAGACAAGCCCTTGCATTCTAGTATAGGTTTTCTTGAACTGGATTCGCTCCTATATACTAAGTAGATCCTACCAAGTGTGCTTTCCGCGGAGCCAGTTCTAAGAAAATATTACCTACTCTGGGTGTTCCTCAGGGTAGTCATTTGGGCCCAATTCATTTTATTTTAGCCATTGACTATATAACACGCATACTTATTATTATTTACGCAAATTACATGCAGATATTCCGATATATTAAGAATACAGATAATTTTGATTTAGTTCAAAAGAATCTAAATACTTTCCATGTGTGCCTACAATAATTTTGAACTTAATATTTACAAATGCGTGATCATCTCAGTCTGTCGAGGACGTAATCCTCTTTTTTTTTATTACAATCTCTCAAGCTGTATTCTTCGATGAACCAAGTCAGTTCTTGGCAATAATACAATCTTAATTCATTTCTTCAGTCCTAATATCGAACTCAATGGCCAAACTTGTCATCAAAGTTAGTTGGCAATTATTTTACTTTTTTTAGGTACTGACATATAACACAGCCGAAATTTAATTAATAATTAATTTATTAAGGGCAAATTTTATTTGGATCATGTATACAGGGTGTTCAGAGGTGGGAGGGAAATAATGCAGGAGGTGAAAGGTCAGGCCGAGGCAAGCAAAAAATCGTATGGGTGGGGGGGGGTCACCTCGCACCGTTCGGCAGTTACAGGTTGATTCGTAAATCAGGATGTTGCCTTATATGGGAACCGCTATTGTATTTTTATTTTTTTTTCTACGCATCGCAGCGACCCCAAACCGGTCTCAAAAAATCACTATTCTGAAACCCTTTCCAAAAAGGTCAACACCGCCCCCCTACCCCCAACCCCTTGGCCACAATCACCTCTGGAAGTTGAAAAATTGAATTTTATTTCACGATTTTGCATCTTTCGCCCCACTTTTCTCCTAAATTCACGTTATTAACATACCTACTTTTTATTGTTTTTAAGTTTCCTATCTAATTACCTTTCAAAAAAGGTACAACATGCACAGGTAGAAAAAGGATACAAACATTTATTTACAAAAATCCTTTTATAAAATATTAGGATAATTCGAATTTTTAAGAAATTATACTTAAATTAACTAAAAAATAAATTTTGTTTACTTAAAAACTAATTACAATTAAAACTTATGTGCTACAAAAGATGTTCGAAATGTTCTCCGCCACTCTCGATGCATGTAAGTAGCCTTTTTCTGATTCCGCGTTTGAGGTCTATGGTAGCCAGTCTCTCCCGTATTTTTGTCGCTGCAGTCCCAATCCTGGTAACTAATTCTTCTCTGGTGTTGATTGGTTGTGAGTAAACATCATCTTTCATCATTCCCCATAAGAAAAAGTCCAGTGGATTAAGGTCCGGTGATCTAGCAGGCCAAGGAATCGGTCCACCTCGTCCAATCCAGCGCTCTGGGTAATGTTCGTTCAACTTTGCCCTAACAATGTTCCCAGTATGCGCAGGTGCTCCGTCGTGCTGTAAATACATTGCGTTTCTGGTGGCCACGGGGATGTCCTCTAACAGATCCGGAAGGGTATTCTCCAAAAAGTCCGAATATAGCTGACTATTCAGCACTTGAGGCAAGATGAAGGGTCCTATCAACTGGTTGCCGATAATGCCAGCCCAGACATTGGCACTAAATCTTTGCTGGAAGGACCGACACCTTGTCCTATGTGGGTTCACATCTGACCAGGTATGGAGGTTGTGGAAGTTTGTGATGCCATCCCGGGTGAATTGCGATTCATCCGTCCACAGAATTCGGTCTATAAACCTTCTGTTTTCGATGTCAGACTCGAGCAGCCAAGTGCAGAACTGCAATCGTCTTTCGGAATCTCCTTGATGTAGTGCTTGGACCGGGGTATGGTGGTAAGGATGTAGTCCCTCTCGGTTCACAACGGTCCACACTCTCCCTAAAGACAATCCTAACCGTCGTGCGACCTGTCTGATGCTTATTTCAGGGCTGTTCCTGACAATGTTGAGAATTTGTAGGTCGGTTTCCGCTGAATCGGCCGAAGTTCCTGATCGCGCTTCTGCTCTAGGGGTGGTCACACTTCCGGTTTCTTTTAACCTCCTGAAAGTCCTTGAAAATACCCTTCTATCGGGTACACGCCGATTCGGGAATCTCCTTTGGTATTCCCGTAAGGCCTCACTATCATTTCCGTCTACTAAACCGTACACGTAAATTATGTCGGCATACTCTTCAACAGTGAATTCTGCCATTTTGTCTTAATGTTTTGTGTTAAACACCCGTTCTTATCAATTTCCTCTTCAACTATGGTCAGTGTCCTTTCAAACCTACCCATTTTTATACCATAATTCATAGGAGGTATTAGACACGGAGCGTCAGGATACTTAGAAGTCAATACTGGATATCATAAACTAATAACGCCATTTAACGAGATTCCATTTAGTATTTTATAACAGTTTTTCTGAAATAATAAAACTTTATTACCTGTGTTTCCTAAATAAACATTTCCGAACTTGCTGTCATTAAAATTCTTTACTTAACAACTTTTTCCATTATGGGGCAATAAAGTAATTAGGTACCTGTGAAGATGTTTTAATTTCAGGATTTTTGTATCCTTTTTCTACCTGTGCATGTTGTACC